>CM060305.1:32121722-32129222 GCA_030674185.1 Monoplex corrugatus | reverse complement strand
GCTAAAAACTTTCTCTTTTGTCACTTTATTGGTTATTTAGATATAAAAATGACGCTTAGTTTCCGATGCCGAAAACGTTTTTTTTTTGGTCACTTTATTGATTATTTCGATGTAACATTGATGCTTAGTTTCCAATGTCAGAAATGATTAGCTAAAAACCTTTTTTCTTTATTTTTCGTTTTGTTGTTGTTGTCATAAACTTGCCGTTGCTTGCATAATTGGTGTTTTCATGTTTCCATAATCTAGCCTCTGATGCGACCTTAAACAGGATCTTTAATGTGCTGCATAACGTGATATTCTGTATGCACATACACACGAAGAAGGTTTAGGCACTGGAAGGTCTGCACACATGTTGACATGAAAGATCGAAAAATTATCCACCCTATACCTGCTAAACGGAAGTCTCCTGGCGATTTGAACCTAGGACCGTTCGACTGGAAGTCTGTCGTTTACCCACTTGAAACAACCTCACTGCTACAGCCAAACAGCTGAATAAACAGATACACACAACATAATCAAAACATCACAAAAGAAAAAGAACAAGATTACTAATAAGACGCGAAACAGGCTACAAACTAACTGACCAATTACGTTACGGATTAACTTACTAAAACTAGTCACCCATCCAACAAACCAACCATCTACCATTGATAACGGAAAGAGCAGCATCGATAGTTACAGAAATCAACAACCAGTCAACCTACCGATGAAACAAGCAAGCGGGTAAGCAGCTAACCAGCTAACCAACCGGTTAACCAACCAATTAATCATTCAAATAATCAATACTGATAACAGAAAAACAAAACAAAACAAAAAAACAGAAGCTATAGAAATAACCAACCAACCAACCAACCAACCAACCAACCAACCAACCAACCAACACAACCAATCAACCAACCAACCGACCAACCAACCAACCGACCGACCAACAATAGCAGCGACAATAATAACTACAAAATAACTACAACAAAGATCAGCGCAACCACCACCACACCAGCAACAGCAACACAAACAGCAAAACACAATCAAACATCAATCATTTAATTGTCTGCTTGTTCGGAATACTATGGCTCTGGTTTGGAACTGAAATTGTTGGAACAGATTTTGAACCAATGAATGAAACAGATACACCACCACCACCACCAACCCCACCACACCACCACCACCACCACCACCACCAACAACAACAACAACAAGAACGACGACGTCGACGATGACGACGACGATGACAACAACAACTAATAAGAACAACATCAACAACAACAACAAACGACAAACAACTAACAGCTAACAAACAACAATGACAACAACAACAACAACAACAAGAACGACGACGACGACGACGATGACGACGACGATGACAACAACAACTAATAAGAACATCAACAACAACAACAAACGACAAACAACTAACAAGCAGCAACAACTAACAGCTAACAAACAACAATGACAACAACAACAACAACAACAACGACGACGACGACGACGATGACGACGACGATGACAACAACAACAACTAATAAGAACAACAACATCAACAACAACAACAACAAACGACAAACAACTAACAGACAGCAACAACAACTAACAACTAACAACTAACAACTAACAACAACAATAACAACTAACAACAACAACAACAACAACAACAACAACAACAATTCATATACTGATTTCAGTCACGTCTGGCTTTATTGATTGATCTTTTTTACCAAGCGTCAAAGCGAGTTCAAATTCCGGTATGAAAAATAAAGACCTGTTATTTATAGCTTTACTCCAGCAGAAAGTATTAAAAGCAGAATAGAACAATAACACGCCTTGGGGGACTGAGTTCGAATGACAGAATAATCTACCCTACGTCAATATCAAGGAATTTTTCTTTTTTTTTTTTCTCCCCTACATGTGTTCATATTTCTGGTGAAGGGGAAAAATACAAAGGACTGATTGACAGTGAATATCTTGAAGGTAAGTGGCTGTAGTGTTAACTGATAGCGTTTTGTATGTTTGTCTGTCTGTCTATCTGTCTCTTATCAGTATGTTTTCGTTTTCTGTCTTCTGTCTCTTTTTATTCTGTCTTTTTTCAAACTTCCTCTTTAAGATAAAGGACATGCACTCTTTAAAACCGGAGATCATTTGACTTTGACGGGAGAAAAGGTGTGCGAGTACGTGTGCTCGCGTGTGTGTGTGAGTGTGTGTGTGTGTGTATGTATGTGTGTATGTGTATGTGTGTGTGTGTATGTGTGGTGTGTGTGTGTGTGTGCATACGCGTGTGTGTGTATGCGTGCGCGTGTGTATATGTATGTGTGTGTTTGTGTATGTGTCTGTTCGGTTGTTTGTGATAAATGATATTCAACAGGAACAGGAATGTGTATGCCTGATTGAAATATCAGTGAATGATCAGGTTTTTCCTACTGCAAATGCTTATGTTCGTAATACTGTTTGCACCCCTTCAAATGCGGATTTGGTCTTTCTGATTATGAACATAAGCTATATTCAGTCTGGTTTTTAATTTTCTCTGACTGTCTGTCTGTCTGTCTGTCTGTCTGTCTGTTGTCTGCCTCTCTGTCTGTCTGTCTCTTCTTGTTCTTCTTGTATTGTTTTCGTTGTTGTTGCAGCTGTATTTGTTCTTCTCGTTTGTATTCCTGCGTCTATAGCTTTTTTTCCTTTGGTATCTTTATTTCTTTTCATATATATCTCTTTCTGTGTCTCTAATGACTTATCTGATTTCTTCTTAGATGCTATCTCTCTCTCTCTGTCTCTGTCTCACATTTTGTGTCTCTCTGTCTGTCTGTCTGTCTCTCTTTCTGTGCCTTTCTGTGTCCACTATTTTTTCACTCTCACATACACACAAACACTACCAAGACTTTGGCTGTGTTTGTTTTTTATTTGGTATTTAAAAGGACGTAATGACTTCCGAATGATGACTTTCTAGTGTGTTCATTTTTGTGAGCTTTTTTTACCTTCATCTGTGAGCTGCATCCGTACCATCACAGCTTTTGCAAGAAGAAAAATTTGACGGTCAGAAAAGACTTGTGCCTTGTGACGGCGAAGTCTCTTTCACACTTTTATCCTCTGGACGAGGCGACAGGGAAGTTTTAGTCTTTTTCTTATTATCTGTTGTTTGGCGTCTGTTTGTGATCGTGCATTCGCGCTTGACAAAGGCCGGTTGGCCGAAAATTTGCGCCTGTCTTGTCTTGTTATATTGAATACGCGTTCTTTTTCGGTTTTCTTCTTCTTCTGGTTCCTCATTCACATCGTCAATCAACTCTTCCTTGGTCTACCTCTGACTTGAAACCCGCGTACCTTTTTTTTTTTAAGTTGAAAAAAAAAAAAAATGTTTGAGAGCCAGCTGATGGGTTCTGAAAATAACACCATTTAACAGAGGGTTAATAATTCTTTTGCTGATGACTGTGAGTGATGGTGGGCCGGTGTTGTTTTCATCTTTTCTCTGATCTTGGTGTTTCTGATCATGTTAAGTCTAGTCTTGACAGTTCTTCTCAAGGAACAAACCTCACAGGTAAAAATTTAGTGCTCCAGGAGCTTGGTCAGGATTCAGGTCTGGCACTGGCAGGTTAGGATGGGAGAAAAAAAAAAAAGGAGGAAATCGTCTTGTCACGCGTTTTGTATCAACTCTGTTCAGGTCTATCGTCGTACAACTGATTATCTCGCCATTAAGCGTCTTGCTTAATGTTTCGGCGTTTCCCCCGTCCATTTCTCTTGGAATTTCTCTATTTGTCTGTCTGTCTGTCTGTCTGTCTGCTGTCTGTCTCTCTGTCTCTCTGTCTCTGTCAGTCAGTCAGTCAGTTAGTCAGCCAGTCAGTCTGCCTGTCTGTGTGTGTCTCTCTGCGTGCGTGCGCGTGTGTTTGTGTTTGTGTTTGGTTGTGTGTTTGTCAGTCTCCTCTCTCTCTCTCTCTCTGTCTCTGTCTCTCTTTTTGCACAAAACCCATCTACTGAATAGATGTGTGCGTGTTTGTGCATGTGGACACGTGCTCTGTGTATAATGTAATAAAGCAGGCATACGCATACTATGCTTTTTAGTATACCTCAACGAAGAATATTGTCGTTCCGTTTTCCTTCGTTTTTTTGTTCTCTGTCTCTTCTCTTCCTCTTCTTCTGTCTGTCTCTCTCTTCTCTCTTTCTCTTTTGTCTTCCTCTTACTGTCTCTGTCTGTCTCGTCTGTCTGTCTCTCTTCTGTCTGTCTTCTGTCTGTCTCTCTTCTCTCTGTCTTCTGTCTCTGTCTCTTCCTCTCTCTCTCTATCGTTGGTGTCTTCGTTTGGCCTTGTCTCTGTCTGTGTCTTTCTTTTCTCTCTCTTTCACCATCTCACACACGAGACACGCATAAAGTCGTGAACACCCATGATACATTTTATGCTTATTTCTTTGTTTCTGTATGTCTCTCTTAACTCAACACGTTCAGTTTATGATATCAAAACCTTCTTTCTAATTATGTGTAAGCGCGTGTATATATGCAGGGTTTCTGCGCGCATATGCGCTTGCATATGCCCACTGATTAACTGACTTACCCCCTCCCTTCCCCCCCCCCCCCGCTCTTTTTTTTAAACAAAACCACTCATGTAAATTCTTAGTCTAATCAAATTGTTTCCCTTTCATGAATGTTTAAGACATTTTGGAATTTTGCGATTTCGTATTCAGTTTTCGTCTAAACTTATCCAAATGTGCTTGTTATTATTAACTTCTCTGTCTTCCTCTGTCTTTTCGTCTGTCCTTCTCTTCTTCTTTCTTTGTCTGTATATCTGTCTGTCTCTGTCTGTCTGTCTGTTGCTCTCTCTCTCTCTCTCTCTCTTTCTCTCTCTCTCTCTCTGTATGTGTGTGTGTGTGTGTGTGTGTTGTGTGTGTGTGTGTGTGTGTGTGTGTGTGTGTGTGTGTGTGTATGTGTATAGTGTGTGTGTGTGTGTGTGTGTGTGCGCGAGCGCACGTATGTATGTCTACAGATGTATGCATGTTTGTTGTGTGTTCGTCTCTGTCTGTCTGTCTGTCTGCCTGTCTGTCTCTCTGTGCGTGAATGTGAGCGTGTTATGTTTGTATTTTGTGTGTGTGTGTGTGTGTGTGTGTGTGTGTGTGTGTGTGTGTGTGTGTGTGTGTGTGTGTGTGTGTGTGTGTGTGTGTGTGTGCGACAACATACATCTGTACGTTTTTTTTCCTGCATATTGTGTGTTGTAGTGTGTGTCTGTGTGCGGTCTTGATCACAGCCATACCCTTGCTTTATGTGAATGTTTATTGCAAATCGATGATACACTGATATTTCGCAATGTTTTTGTTGAAGCGCGATAGCCGTGCTTTCTTAATCACAAAGACCTTTGTCAATACAGTTTAGAAAATTATCGATTCATGGTTAACTCTCAGCTGTTTGTTTGTGTCTTTTACTCCTTTCTCCTTGTCTTTCTTCCTGTCTCTGTCCCTTTTTCTGTTTCTCTCTCTCTCTCTCTCTCTCTCTCTCTCCTTCTCCTCTTTTCTGTGTGAGTGTGTCTCTTTGACTATCTGTCCATATGCATGTACCTTTGACAAACACACACAGACATACACCCACACATTGCTGCCGCTGCACACACACACACACACACACACACACACACACACACACACACACACACACACACACACACACACACACACACAACACACAACAACACCACACAACAAACACAATAACCACACACATGCGTGCACGCACACACGCACACACACACACACAACACACACACACACAAAACACACACACACAACACACACACAAAACACACACACACACACACACACACACACACACACACACACACCGCTGCTGCTGCTGCTGATAATGATGATTAATGGATTGGTAAGTTGAACACGTACGGAGCGTCTCTTGGTTTCTACGAGTATTGCAAGAACACCTTACCGATCGCTGGAAACATTTGTACGGCAGTACTGAAACAGGCCTAGTGCACTAGTACCCCGGACCGTTTCAAATACCATGTATACGGATGATGTCTATTTAAATATCTACATTTCATAGAACCTTTAGCCTTTTGCGTTGGCAAGGTTTTAAAATGGGTTTATAGGGAGTGGGACTTATGAAACACTAAGCTGACACAATTTGAATGATGGGAAACATTATGATGGGCAGCGAACAGCATGTTAGTTTTTAATATTATGGACTGGGATTGAACTCGGGATACCAGATCATCAGTTCACGGCTATACTGAAAGTACCAACCAACCTGTGACTGATAATAATGCTATTTATTACTGCTGTTATTGCTGCTCTTGCTATTGCTGCTAGTGCTACTTTATTCGTATTACTATTACTGCTGCGCAGCACATTCATTATTACCAACACCTACAACTACTACTGCTCCTGGTGCTGATACTTCTTCATCTGCTTGTTGTGATGGTGGTATTACTACGTCTATTGCTAATGTTGCTAAAAATGTAACAACAACTAGCCTACTACAGCTTGTACTATTTCCATCACTCTCACAACCACTACCATTTTTAGTAATACCAGTACACAAATTACAATTAGCGCGTATGTTATGTGTAGCTTTTTCTGATCCTTTCTTGGCGTTGGCTGCACGAAAAAAAGAAGACATTTTCCAGAACGTACGGTAAGAGAAGTAAAAAAAACAAACAAACAAACAAACAAACAAACAAACAAACAAACAAACAAACAAAAAACACCTAGAAATGGCGATAACAGAAATGATACGGCAATGTTGTAATTGTAGTTCATGTATGTAATATATCGACAAAAAATACGAGAAACATCTTTGAAAGGGAAAACGAACGGGAGAAGAAAAAAGGAAATAGACACTGTGGTGACATGGGCTAGTTCTCTCGTGTGACTGGTGGCGACAATTAAGTCGTTCTTTTTACCACAGTTTTGCCAGGGACTACGACAGTTATCAGCGTGGTGCAGTGCACAAATGTTTGTTTGTTTGTTGCTTTTGTTTGTTTGTTTGTTTGTTTTCTTTCTTTCGTTCTTTCTTTCTTTCTTGTTTTTCTTTCTTTTCTTATTTTTTTTCTTCCTCTTCACCCTCCTCCTCCTTCTCCTCCTCCACCTCTTCATCATCATCATCATCATCATCTTCTTCTTCTTCTTCTTCTCTCTCTTTCCCTCCATCCCTCTCCCCCCTATTTCTGTTTCTGTCTGTCTGTCTGTCTTTTTTTACTTTTATTTTTTGAAACGTCCAGATCTATGCTGAAGAGGGTTTTTGTGCACCAAATAATACACCGATAGTACGCCGCGACCAATAAACGTGCACCGAGTGTGTGTTTAGTAATTGCCCAGTATTCATTCTTTTACGCCATCGACCAGCTTCTTGCAGAAAGCCAGTGGATAGGGTGAGGGAGTGAAAGAGTTCAGCCGGCAGCCATGAACGTTATCAGTGCCAGAGATTCAGATAACGAGGACGTATAGAAAGCTAACACCCTGATTATGCACAGCGTTGCTACGCAGATCCCAAGACCTTGTCTGATTGCTTCGCCATCGTTCATGTCCGTG
>CM060305.1:32079222-32119222 GCA_030674185.1 Monoplex corrugatus | reverse complement strand
GGTAACAGTGGACAAATTGAGTGGAATTGTCCGAGTGCTATGAATTCCTTTTGACTAAGCACCAAAGGGGATTTGGAGCACATGGTCACAACGGGAAATCTGGAGGGAAAGAGAGCACCAGGTAGACCCAGGGAGAAAATACTAGACAGACTTGCAGAGTGGCTGAGGACAAGGAGGGTGGAAGAGATGCTTGAGGCAACGAGAGATTGGAGACAGATGGAAGTCTATGATCGCCAACGCCATGCGGCAGGGCACCTGATGATGATGATGGTGAAAACTCCAAACTCAGTAAACACCCCCACTCGCCTCTTTTTCTGTCTGTCTCTTTCTGTTCCTGTTTGTCTGTATGCTCTGTTTTCTTCCCCAGAAAGATGAGAGAACAAACGAACGAATGAACGAACCAACGAGTGAGTAACAAAAGAAACAAAAAAGAAAGAACAAACAAACAGACAAACAACCAAACAACAGACCAACTCAATCGCCAACCGACCAACCAACCAGCCAACCAACCAACCAACCAACCAATCAACCAACCACCAACCAGTCAACCAACCAACCAACCAACCAACCAACCAACCAACCAACCAACCAGTCAACCAACCAACCAGCCAACCAGTCAACCAGCCAACCAACTAACCAACCAACCAACTGACCAAAACTAAAACAAAAATAACAGCAACAGCAAAACCCCTTGCATATTTCCCAATGCTGCGAGTATTAGTACTCAACTCTTGAAAGAACAGAGCTGGCGGTATTGCCGTCTTTCATTAAGATGTACTTTAGCAGACTGACGTACTGGTGTTGTTGTACATGTAGAATAGGTTGGATGTACTCTATTAGGGGTACTAACCCGGTCAGATTGGAGTAACAATCTTCAGTGGATGTGCACATCTTCTGCTTGAAAACGTATGCTTGTCGAATGTCATGAGAGAGGACAATGTTTATCTTAATTTTGAGATGCGTGTGCGTGCGTGCGTGCGTGCGTGCGTGCGTGTGTGTGTGTTGTGTGTGTGTGTGTGTGTATGTGTGTGCGTGTGCGCGCGCGCGTGTGTGTGCATGTGCGTGTGTGTGTAAGTGTGTGATGAAGCGTAAACATAGATGCATCTACGTAAAATGCACACGCGTGCGCATGCACATACATGCACTGACTCAGTAATATTCACATAAACACTTGTGTGCACTCATATCAATACGCAGACACTTGCACACACGCGCGCGTTCATTCTCTTTAATACTGTGTTTTAATCGAATAAACTGACAGATGGAAAGCCTGATGGACATGCCAAGGCAGTAAAAGAGAGATCTTGCAGAATGCATTGATGAATATCACTCTCGAGCCATGTTGGAAAAAATGCATTCTAAAACTCTGGAACAACGCACTAACTGTAGACAAAAAGAAAACCCCTTCTTGAATGAGGTGCAAATGTATTTCAGGAAAGGAAAAGGGTACACAGACGCCATCTTTGCTCAAAGGCTGTTTTGAGAACTAGAAATCGAACATCATAAATAACCGAACCTTGTCTTCGTAGATCAGCCTTATGACAGGAGAAGCAGCACAAGCTGTGGAATGTGCTAGAGTTGTACAACATCAAAGACAGTTTTCACGTCCATCAGAGCCATCTATGCAAACAGCGTGAGTGTAGTAAGCACACCAAACAAAACTCACTGAATGGTTTGAAGTCACAAACAGAGTGACACAAGGTTGTGTCATATTACCACTATCGTTTGCGATTGGTATGGACAAGATCACGAGAGAAGCAAACCAAGACCCGGTATTATTTTTAAACAAGATCATAGAAAAATAGGAACCGGTTTCAATCAAAGTTGAATAATGGTTTTAATGGTGCTGGGAAACTCATTGCTAATAGTAAATTCCAAGGGGAAGAGAAAACGTTCACAACATGTGCACCAAAACGTTCATAGTAAGGTTTGACCATCTTGACTTTCTACTTAAGTTTTTCATTCCGGGAGAACGTTTTTTTCCTTGCTGCAGGATTCTTACCTTTCATTCCTGCAGGGAACAAAGGCAGAACAAAAGTGTTCCTTCTTGCCTGCAGCACGGTATACCGATCTGGCAGTACTCGCTTTGAAGTTCGCGCCAGTCGCATCATCAATGCGCGCCATCAGTACTTGACCCAGTCAGTCATGGGGCATCGTTTATCAATTAGTCATGTGCTAGCCACCCCTCTCCTCTTCCTCAGCGTGGGGAAGGGGTCGGCAGCGTATCCTTTCTCTTGTTTCTGCCTCTTCACTACACGCAGGAATGAAGGACATACAATCCAATAAAGATTCGGAAACAAGGGGAAATAATGATTCATGCAAAATAGGACTGAAAGAATTAAATGAGACTAAATAACTGACACACACACACACAAAGAGAAAAGAAAGAAAAAGCCTATGTTATCCCGGTCCAGCATGGGCATACCAATTATTCCCTGCCACACAAAGAAATCATGAACATTTCAGTAAGCTTTCAAAAACAACAACATTTTCCCAAGCCATCACTCGCTTTGCAAGCCCAAAGGGCCTTTAATCATATCTATTTCTGTCCACGGTAAAACAATTTCTCGAAAACCACCCACGCTCTTCCTGGCATTCAAAAATGAGTCAGTCCTGCATTGTCTGCCATTCCTGGACTAGCCAATTATTTTCATCCACCGCGGACCGTCAACTAAAGGACTGATAGCAGCAAGACAGACTGGGGGAAACATCCGTTGAAACAGTTCTGGTATCAGGAGCTGGCCTACGTCCGGAAGAGTTCCTGTCATCTAAGGTCGTTTTCATATTTACTCCGGCCAGTTGTTTGCCAGTCTGTTGCAGTCAGTCAACATAGAAACACAGTTCATTTTGAACAAAGTCAGTTGCCATCAGTTTTGTGGCTTCTTTCTGTCTTTCTTTTTCTCCTTCTCCTCCTTTTTCTTTTCCTTCTTCTTCTTCTTCTCTTAAACTCCATGAAGAACCATTGTGGTGTCACACTGAAGAACTTCTCTCTAGATTCCTCCAGTTATGTCGGCTGTGTGCTAAAGCCTGGATGACTACTGTCGTGTAAAAGTTCAACATACTGGTCCAGCAAGCAAGAATAATAAAAACAAACCAACCAAAAACAAACAAAAAAACAACAACAAACAAACAAACAAACAAACAAACAAACAGACAAACAAAAAACCACCACAAAGTAACAAAATAAAAGAAAACAAGTTCAATAGTTGTGTATGTATATGCAAGTAATTTGCTTTGGCTGTCCGGTTGTGCAAATGTAAAGTGCGTACATGTGTGTGTGTGTGTGTGTGTGTGTGTGTGTGTGTGTGTGTGTGTGTGTGTGTGTGTGTGCGTGCGCGTGTGTTCACACGCATGCGCCAGCTCGTGTGTGTATAAGTGTGTGTGCACGCGCACCATTGTTTACATATGAGTGTATGAGTGAGTGTGAGCTTCAAGTGGTCTACCTGAATCAAGTCCATCAATGACTGAAAATGACTATCAATTTCTGTAAAGAAACGTAAAAATGATAACATCATCATCAGCATCAGCATCACCACCATCACCACCATCACCACCACCATCACCACTACGACCACCACTGCACCACCACCACCACCACCACCACCATCACCATCATCATGATTATATTGTCTTGATATGATCATTAAAAAAAAGTTGTAGTTGTAGACATAGTAGAAGCGGAAGCAGCTGCAACAACAGTAGCAGTAGGCTGGCCATTGACGACGAGGAATAAGATCTATACAAACAGGAACTAGAAACGGATATAATTATCAGAAATCTCTGCCTGCATTGCCTTTACCTTGGAGACAAAGCGCCTCGTCAGATTAAAGGAACCAGGAGATCATTAGTCATCGATGGCGCTCAGTCACCGAAATTCGAAAGGCCAACCTGAACATCATTAAGCTTACTCTACCGCTAACGAACGAATAGCAATGCCTCCCTCAGTGAACGAAGGTTTCCCAGTGCTGCAAGAATCTTTCAGATCGTTAGACGCAGGCTTAGGTGGAGGACATTACCATGCACCTGTATTTGTACGATCCTATCGATCTAGCCATCACGTGTTGGCCAGCGTTATTTTGCTGTCTCGGGACCGTCAGCCTGGAATAGACTTCCGCTCGGCCTTCGCATAACACCTACCTTTTATGCCTTTAAACCCAATTTATAAACATATATCTTTTCCCAACAATGAATACTACAACTATTCTTTCCCTCAGCCTATGTATGAAATATTTTAAGATAGTCTTTGTCGACTGTATGCGTATGCCTGTTGCGTGAGTGCGCTTTGATTTGAATTGTCAAGATTTGGCGCCGTACAAATATTGTAATTCTTCTTCTTATTGTTATTATTGTTGTTCTTCTTCTTCTTATTGTTGTAATCCTATCCTTCTTTTTATTTAGTTCGTCGTCTATAATTCATTATTATAGTTAGGTGCCACCTTTCGATGAATGTGGCCGTTTTCATTCCGTTCCTGCTCCTGTCATAGAGTTTGGTGATCAGAGGATTTGTAGTCATCCATGTCCCCGTCGTTCCACTTGATAAAGGCGATATGGCTGCAGAATGATTAAGGACAGCTGTCTGGTCCACTTGACCGTAGGTGCAAATTGGTGAAAGGCTGTCAGTTTGAACTTGAGGTCCATATCATCGGTTGAGCCGGCTGTGGCTGGCATGGAGTCTTATCAGACCACTTGCTGCTCTGTGGACAGAAGGTGATAGTTGTCCCTTTCTATCGTGACTTAAAGGCCTGGCAGCCGATCCGACGGATCGGGTGAGAAGGGCTAGTTCACAGGTTTTTCATTCCCGCGTGCCGCTGTTACTGAACAGTGGGGTTCCATGCGTATTCACACATGCACATGGTAGGCCCTACAGTTAGTTACAGCAAAGAGAATACTGTCTGCCCTCTTTGGTTATAGTTTGGACAAGCTGAAGCTGAAAGTGATATGCCTGTAGTGCCAGAGACCTTAACATTTATTTCTAGATCCGTGGTGCCAGGTGGGACGCCCACGCCAGACTCTAATTCAAATCTGCCCTGATTAAAACTGTTTCTATCGACTTATCATGGCATTTTCCGTTAGTACAACATTGTATTTAACGAAATACTAGGAGGTGATAATAGATATCATTGTACCAAATGTGAAACTGCGTAACCGCTTCTGCGTCGAACTACTTGAGAAAACGTTGAGAGATGTGATGTCTGCAGTAACAAGGGTTAGAAATGAAGCAGTCATCTTGGGCACACAGCGTTTTATAAGGTCCTGCCGTGGCTTTAAGCAATGATCTGATGACAATCTTGCACCAAAAAATCCCTCTTCAGCAAATGCCCACTTCCATGAAACAAAAGCAGTACAGAACTGAGTCATGGCACATACATTCTGTGACTGGCTCGTGTTTGTGGGTTGGACGAATCGGGCCATTCAGAAAAGCCTTTAGCTTTTGCTCAATCGTGAAGAGTATGCATTAGCATCATGCCCTGTCTGGGGAAGTAGTGGATCAAGATCCAGCAGCTAGAGCGATGCGCAGATACAGTTCCTCTGAGTCTTGCCTGAAGATACTAACCCCTTGACTCCCACACTCTGTCCATCAGCATCCTGCATTGTCAACCATGCTAACAAAGCGAAAACTTAACCTTTCGATTCCCGTACCGTATTAACCAGGTTCCTGGGAAAGCTGGTGGATATGGTGAGGTAGTCAAAGGGTTAAGTTTTTGCAGTTGGTGGATAGGGTGCGCGAGTCAGAGTTAATATCAGGATCACCTCTGTGTGGTCAGCGAATAAACTATTGAGATGACATGAGGTGGGGGTGGGGGGTGGAGTTTAACTTGTCATCGAGCCCCTATTTTGACTGTATGGCAGAGTCTATGTGTGTGTGTGTGTGTGTGTGTGTGTGTGCGTGTGTGTGTGTGCGTCCGTGTGTGTTTATGTGTATCTGTGCGTGTGTGCGTGCGTGCGTGTGTGTATGCGTGCGAGTGTGTGCGTGCATGCGTGCGTGTATGCGTGCGTGTGTGTGTATGTGTATGTGTTTGTCTGTTCACCTATCTGTTCGACTGTCTCAATCCTTCTGTCTTTCTGTAACGGGCCAAGGCATTGTACAATTAAACCATCAATACGCCTCTCTCTGTCCTTCTCAATCCTATCACTCCCTCAATCCACCCACTAGCATAGTGCGTTGTCAACCGTCACAGCAAAGCAAAAAAAATCAAACCCTTTGACTCTCACTCCCTGTCCACCAGCTTCTTGCAGGAAGCTGGTGGATAGGCTTAGGGAGTCAAAGGGTTAAATTTTTGCTGGTGGTGGATAGGGTGCGGGAGTCAAAGGGTTAAATGAGACCCATTACCTCGGTTAGTTAGAACGCTGTGCTGATATCGCGGAGATCGTGGGTTAGACTCTTCACACACACACACACACACACACCCACATCCACACCTCCACCCTTTGATCCACACAAAGATTTTCCAGCCCCCTCCCCCCACCTGCTCTTCCTCTTCGCACACTCCTTTTTCATTTCAAGACCTTGCCAACGGCATGGGGACTTTGCTCAGACTGAAGGTGTCTGCCAGATAATTACTGGCAGGTTTGGGTGGAGTGCATGAAATGGAATTCTCTGAGTGTGATGAATAATTCTTGAATTGACCTGTGTTTATCTCTCCTCTCCTCTCTTCTCTTCAGCCCCTTTCCCTCTTTGTCTCGAGTCTTGTCTTATCTGTCCTTCTTTTTCCAAGGACCGACTGCAAGATCAATCCTTGACCTCCATTTTTCATCCTCAAAGAGTAGCGATAAGTCTGCGGTCTCTCCATCTTTATCTCCATCTTTTTCTTTGTGGACTCCAAACAGAGTAAAACGCAGGGTATATGCCCTCAGCCCAAAGACAGGGAAGTTTGTGAAGTTGATTGGATTTCGTACAAGACAGATTCATGGCGCTCAGGCAATTCCATACGCACTATACCACTCAAATCTACCAGCTCATTATCTAGCAGACTTTTTCAGCCTGAGCAAAACTCTGTACATAAGCAAGGTTTTCACATAGGTGTGTGTGTGTGTGTCTCTTGTGTGTGTGTGTGTGTGTGTGTGTGTGTGCGTGGTGTGTGTGTGTGTGTGTGTGTGTGCGTGTGTGTGTGTGCGTGTGTGTGTGTGTGTGTGTGTGTGTGTGTGTGTGTGTGTGTGTGTTGATCAGTGTGTTATGTGTGTGTCTGACACCATCTGCAGAATGATTACAGCATAAAGGTGGGCAACTGACAGGCCAGTTTTTAACGTTGTTGGCTGGCACTGAACCTGAGTCATCAGAACTAAATTAATGTCTCTACCAAAAAGACAGACAGACAAACAAACAAACAAACAAACAAACAAACAAACAAACAAACAAACAAACAAACAAACAAACAAACAAACAAACAATAACAAACAACCAGAAACAAAACAAAAAGAACAGAGCAAAACAAAATAAAAGATGGGTAAAAAAAAGTTTATGAGTGGAGAGGTGTAGAAAAAAAGCGTATTTTGAATAGAGATGAATGAGAAAAAAGTATGAGTAGAGATGGGTGGAAAGAATTGTATGGATGGAGATGGGTGGGGATGGGAGTTCAGTAGAGGTTAATTTTTTTAATAAGTTCCAAAAGGTACGGACACAGTAGCAGTTCCACAGGAAGTGTTCAATAAAGTCTCTTGTATTATCACACCATGTACAATTGTTTTCGTAGATGCTATAACCACTGCATTTAAAATTACATTGGTTGCAACAATCCGAAGAACTGTTTCCAGTTGGAACCATTTTAGTTTGATATCATTTAATAGATTCTTTTTAGAAATGCTTTTTGCACGAGATATTAACGTATAATTTCTCTGACCACCTTAGGTAACATTTAGATTTATTGTCACCAAATTTACTTTTTTCATAGTAAGAGTTTTGTACACTCATTATGGTCTTACTGCACTTAGTACGCTCAAAACATTACTACATATATTGTTCAATTGGATTCTGTTTTTTTTCTTGAATATTGTTCGATTATAGATACCTATCAATCATAAGTGACAAAATCAATAGGGCAGTCTGTGAAAGTAATAAATTTAAAACTAAATACTTCATAGGTAAAAAAACAAACAAACAAACAAACAAAACACACCAAACCAAAACAAAAAAACTGTTACATTCGTTAAGAAAATGTTGGATACAGTATATTCCTTTCTCTATCAGATTATTGTCTTTGATTATCAGGTTATCCACCTTCTTTTTTTTCGTTATAGAATACATACCATTCAATGGTAACATTTCATTTACAATTCCACAAAACCGAAAAGACGAAAAGTTTCTGGAAATTTATATCAACTCTTTTAACTCACTCGGTACGACGGAACGCTATAGCGGTCGTGATGAAAGGCACGGTTGCGTACGACGAAACGCTATAGCGGTTTCGATAATTAAACATTTTTCGATGCTCCCCTTTTGAGTCTGCATGCCTACCATAGCCACAGTGGTCACTGCAAACATGTCAAGGGTCAAGTGGAAAGTTACTTCGTGAGATTCCTTAACACTACACTCGTCCGGAAGCGATTGTCTTCGGCACCCCACCCCGAATGACTTGCTAATCTGCATTCGTGTCGAAAATGGCGTCGCAGGCGAGTACGAGTTTTCGAACAAAGTAGATCGCGTCTGCGGCGTTTTACTGCTGCTAAAGTGATTGAAGTGCTTCAAACTGAAGGATTGGACATCGAGGAGTATGCTGAAGATAATGGTGAAAGTGTATCAAGTGATGGAAGCTGCCAGCAAGAAGGTACTGACAGTGACCCAGTTTCAGAGGACAGTGAAGTGGGAGAGGGAGGTGGGCGTACACGTCACGAGAGGCGAGCAGTCAGCAGGCCAAGTACAGCGAGTCGCATGCCTGATGGAGGTTTCATTCACTTTATGAAAGCATGACTGGCACGAAGATTTTAGTTTTTCTCCCACTTTGCGTCCTTCTCTGGCTCTTGTGGCCTGCATGTCTCATTTGAGTGCCACGCCCCTATAACTCCCCTGTGTAACAATTTGTAACATTTATTCATATAATATCACTAATAATCTTTTTTTTTTACCCTGAGCAAAGTCTACTTTATTCATGTTGTTTTGTGCACACAAAGACCTTCTCACCTTTGACTGCGTGTTCATGGAGCTGATCAAAGTGTGTGACTGTACGGTGATCCTGACCACAAAATTTGGGGTATTTTCAACGTGGCACACGAAGAAGAAAAATTCAAGGAAGAACTTCAATATTTTGGCATGAACTAACCCAACATGTAAATATTCAGATCTGAAAGTTTCATTTTGTTCCTTTATGTTTTGTATTTTTTGTGATTTTTTTCCTAACCCTTCAAAATGGGCCGTATCAGGGGAAACGCAAGGGGAAAAAACTCTCCGTACGGAGTGAGTTAAAGGATGGACAATTTGTAAAAGAAATAAATGAAGAAATTTCTAATGAGACGAAACAATGAAAGAAAAATCATTATGATAAATCAGTTTTGGATGAAATGGCAAAGTCTGGCATTGAACAAATAATTCATGATAAACTCTTTCTAGACATTTTGTTAATACAAATACAGTCAAAAACCATGGCATATGCCACAATGAAAAATAAGGAAACGAAAACGAAGATAGACAGACTTATAGAAGACATTGAAGCTCTTGAAAAGGTTGACAATAAAACAAAAAGTGAAATAAGAGAACTTAAAAAAAAAAAATAAATAGCCAGTCCCTAAATGTTATCCATATTTCACGTGCTTTGCAATCGTGACCCATGAAGGAAGGATACATATCATGTTATTGCAATAACAGCTCACCCCCCCCAACACACACACGAAGATATTATCACATATACATCACGTACAGAGTCTCCTACTGAGTGGCTTATGGCTTTTAGCTCACTAAACCATTCATTACCATTGGAAGTAAATCTTCGCGTTGGTCTTCTAACGTCCAGTTTGCAAGGAAAGGCCGATACAAGTCAAAATATAAAACAATGGAACGTGTTACTGTTATTTTTGTTTAAACCCCAGCCGACTGTGCAGAGACATATCAGGGCTATAACCTGTTTCAATGTTTCAAAACGTACACAATACTTCAACTGGTAAAAAGGCAAGAAAATTAAGTAAACATTCGCTCGCATAATCTGAGATGTCCATGGTGTTGGCCACTCCGTCCAATTCATCACACAGGGGATTTGAAAAAAACATACCTGGATTGTCATGCATATGTGCACCATCGTTATCATAATCAAACTACCTCCAACTTGGACGTGGTGAGTTCATCCTCAATCCAGCGGTTGGCCTTCAGATATGGAGATAAACTGCAGAATAAAACAGGCCTGCCGGGACAAATAAGCAGTCCTTTGCAAAATAAACCACACCTGCCGGGACAAATAAGCAGTCCTTTGCAAAATAAACCATGCCTGCCGGGACAAATAAGCAGTCCTTTGCAAAATAACCACGCTCGGACAATAAGCATCCTTGCAATAAACCACGCTGCCGGGACAAATAAGCATCCTTTGCAAAATAAACCACGCCTGCCGGGACAAATAGCAATCTTGCAAAAAACCAGCTCGACAAATAGCATCTGCAAAATAAACCAGACTTGCGAATAACAATCCTTTGCAATAAACCACGCCTGCCGGACAAATACATCTTGCAATAACAGACCTCCGGACAATGCATCCTTGTAAAATAAACCAAGCCTACCTGGACAGATTAGGAATCCTTTGGAAAATAAACCAGGTCTACCTGGACAAATAAACAGTCCTTTGTAAAATAAACCAGACCTGAGTAGACAAATAAACAACCCTTTGCAAAATAAACCAGGCCTGCCTGGACAAATGAGCAGTCCTTTGCAAAATAAACCAGGCCTGCCTGGACAAATAAACAACCCTTTGCAAAATAAACCTGGTCTGCTTGGACAGATAAGCATTCCCTCAGTGACTGGCAATGGGTTCTATCAGGACAGTGCGGGGTGACACTTAGCGAGGCCACACCTAGAAAATACCCTTATGTCCTGTGGAGGAGCCATCAGGTGGATAAGAGCTGCCTAAAGTCCCTAGCCCCTGCTCTGTCGTGAAAGATCTTTTCGCCATGTGCCAAGGACAGGGTAACCTCACAGGTACCAGGCCTGCTGGCACCTTCCAACAAACTATGTTACCATGCGATATAACACACATATCTACACTGATCATCTTCATCATATGGTAATAGTACTCACTCATTGAGATCCGGGCAGATTACTTAGCATAAGTACGTTTTTGACCGTATGACATTCACCTTGTTGCCATGACTTCCAAATTTATGCATTGCATCTCCTCAGCAGTCTACACTTGTACACATTTGATAGAAGATCCATGCAGAAACAGCTAAGAAAACCTTGCGAATACATTGTGTCACAGACGCATGGACAGACTCGCCGACAGGTAGATACACAGATTCTCACACCTCTTCAATCGATATGAAGGAATTTCCCCTCCCCCTTTAAAAGAAAGATCAAGAGTGACTGAGAAAAAAGAAGAAAACGAAAGCAGCAATCTTATTGAAAATAAAACAGAAACCAGTCTGCATCCATGGAAACGAACGACATGCTTCTGTCATTGCTTTTGATCTGCAGTCTTTCAATCTTCCAACCCGACCATTTCTCCCTCATTCCCACCTCCCATCTCTCCTCACCATCTCTTCTTCCACCTATGACGATGCTGGCTTAATTGAGATATAGTGGGAGTGGTATAGATCTGTCAGTTCATCCAGTCTAAGAAGCGATGTGTCGACCTTGTCTGTCACTTACCAGACCATGAAGATGGCGACGCCATTGTGGAAATAAATGAAGTAATCGATGATGCCGTAATCGATGACACCGTCAACATCTTGAACGGCAGCTGCGAAATTGAAGCATGAAAGTGAGCATCAGTGAGACAGAAATTGTCTGAAAACTGGAATTTGTTCAGGAGGGTTCCCTCGCGCTTCGACGATTCCATATGCTCTGTATCCAAATCTATCAGAAGTTACCTGGCAATTGAAGTTGTCCAGCAAACGAACACATCACAGAGTGGAAATCAGAATCTGTGGGCAACCACTCTACCAGACTTCATGAATTACGGTACCTACATGCAGATTGAAAAAAAGGGAAACAACGCGAGAAAAAGAAATTGATAGCAGAGTCCAAAAGACTATGCTGCCAACAACCATCGACTCTCACTTTTTCTGAACCACCTCGACATTGCTACGGAAAGAAAAGCTAGGCTGATCGGTGCAATTTTCGTACCCACACTGACCAACCCAAGTCTCCCGATGGAAACGCAAGCCAGGTCTATCACTACAATATTTGTAGCTACACTGACTTACTAGTGCCAGACCTGGACAGTAAACAAAACCGCCAAAAAGCGTCATGATTTAGAAACGAAGAGATCCGGCAGAAAATGGTAAGAACAACACCTGTCAGCCATTACATCACATAACAAGAATCAAGTGAACTGACCATCTGACATGATGCCAGTAAATCAGCCAGACCTTCGAGTTTACAGCATCAGATGCTTAGTCTTCAGAGCCACAGGAACACCATGGCGGCACTGAATAGATGAAGCGGGAGACACACTCCATTTCTACAACATACAACATGACTGCACCAGACCTCCCGTTTTGTTGCAGACTGGTCAGCTTTATCTCTCTGTGGTACCTCCCGGTACAAAATGGACAGAAACAGTAAATATGGTAAGCTGACTTGCCTGCCAGTGCCAGACGAATACTTTAATAAACAAAACTCTTGAAAGACATATAATAAAATGCGATATGAGATGTCTCAGATAAGCAGCGAAAAGAGACCGTTTTGGCGAATCAACACAAAAATTAAAAGTATAAAAAGGAGATGCGAGAGATTGTCAGGACAAGAATGCGAATAACAGTAACAATAACAATACTACTACTACTACAGCTACTGCTACTGCTACTACTTCTACTACTACCACCACGACTACCACTACCACTACTACTACTATTACTCTACTACTACTACTACCACCACTAACACTACTACTACTACCACTACCACCACCACCACACACTACTACTACTACTGCTTCTACTACTACTACTATTACAACAACAACTACTACTACAGCTACTACTACTACTACTACTACTACCACCAATACTACTACTACCACCACCACTACTACTACTACTACTACTACTACAACTACTACTTCTTCTATTAACAATGATAATAATAATAACGACAATGAAGAGGTGCGAGAGATTGCAGGGCCAATTTCTGTGGACCATTGGGCTACATTACACAACATGAACCCAGCGGTCTGGTCACCTGACTGGCAGCCAATCAACCAACTAGTTCGTACAGGATACAACACCAGACATCATGGCATCAAAGCCTGTGGAAGACGAAGGTGTAGGGACTGCAAGACACAATCTACATCCACAGTGTGACCCAGCGTTTTTAGTCTTCAAGCAGACTTGGCAGTTCATTTCCTCACTTCATCTCCTCAGGACATACCTTATCATGAGTAGAACGATAGTCTCAAATATTTGTTCTCTGAATGAAAAAATAGATGGATGTTTGTGTCGCCGGTGTGGATTTTAGATAGAAAATCGATGGTATTTGCCTAGAAGCTGGTCATCCAAAGTCCCTGAAACGAAAGTCCTGCATTTATTCATTTAATCGTTAGTCTGTAGATGTGTTCTCTGTGTATTTCAGGATGTTTTTTTCATATTGGCGTGCGCGCACGTGTGTGCAATGTGTGCGTATGCGTATGGCGTGTTTATATATATATATATATATATTATATATATATATTAATATATAATATATATATACATGCATATACATTTACATATACATATACATTTACATATACATACTTACATACAATACATGTGCATACAGTATATATGTACATATATAGCTCTATCTATCTATCTATCTATCTATCTACTCCTACTCTCTCTCTTCTCTCTGTCGTTCCGTGCCGTCCGTCCGTCCGTCCGTCCGTCCCGTCCGTCCTCCCCATCCAATCCATTTCATCCATCCATCCATCCATCCATCCATCCATCCATCCATCAGACATCTATCTATCTATCTATCTATCTTTCATTCTCTCTCTCTCTCTCTCGCTTTCTCTCTCTGTCTACGAAAGATCTATAGATAACCATAACCATGCCATAATCTATGGAATGAATACATCAAAGGTTCATTCATACCTACGAACATTAATTTTGTCCGCTGGAACAGACGGACGGCAAGTTGTATGGTGTGATTGGCATGGTCCTCATTGTCTATCATCTTACTCTAAGAGTATGTATGGGAAAGTATGTGTGTGTGGGGGGGGAGTGAGGGGGAGTAGCATGCGTAGGAGCGAGAAAGAAACAGAGAGAGAGAGAGGATAGAGAGAGAGAGAGGAGAAAGAGAGAGAGAAAGAGGAGAGAGAAAGAGAGGAGAGAGACAGAGGGACAGAGAGAGAGAGACAGAGGGACAGAGAGAGAGAGAGACAGAGGGACAGAGAGAGAGGGGAGAGAAGAGAGAGAGAAAGAGAGAGAAATACACACAAAGAGAGAGAGAGAGAGACAGAGAGAGAGAGAGAGAGACAAGAGACAGAGAGACAGAGACAGAGACAGAGGAGACAGAGAAAGAGAATGCGTGCTTGTGTACTTATCTGGTCAGAACGACAATTGCATGCCCGCGTGCTAGTACATAGGTCTGTCAGAGCTGGCGCGTTTTTTGTGCGCGCGTGCTTGGTGTTTGATCTTTTCTCTTCTTTTTCTGGTGAATTCTCGCCATTGAGGGAAATGAAATAGAGATATGGTAATGGATGGACGGAAAGACGATCCTGGCGTATTCTTTGACTGCAAATCCATGCGTGAGTCCAGTGCAGAGTGACTAGGTATGTAGTTTTTGTTCTTCCAGCGTTCTGAGCAATGTTGTTGTTGCTTTTTTTCTTTCTTTTTCGGGTGCTTGTTTGGCTCCACGCTGTGCAGATAGCTGTTGCTACATAGTCTGCGTACGTCGTCTTAACAGAGCGTGCATGCTGTATAGTTTCATGTTTCCATAAGCCCCAAAGTTGATATTGCGTACAGGATCTTTAACATGCGTAGTTGATGTTCTGTTTGCGTATACACACGAAAAGTGTTTCAGAATTTGTAGATGAGCACCATATGTAACCTGGGTGATCGGAAATTCTTCAAGTACGCTGTTCTTGAACACATTCCAAACTTAGATATCAAAATCACAAATACGAAAAAAAAAAAAAGTTTCGAAGAGTCAACAAGGATTCCCCGATTGTTTGTCGACGGGTTTTGAACTAAAATCAGGTATCGTACATCGAGGTTAGTCCTCTGACTCCCCCGTGGGGATGCCGGAGGCGCTTTCAGTATAAATTGGTCTCCTCACCTTCTGGAAATTTTGTGCTAGAAATTCCTTCTTTTCTGTCCCTTTTTGTTTCTGCCTTGTTCCTTTGCTTTCTGCCCTTGCTAGCTCCATTCAACTTATGTGCTCGATAAAGTCTACGTACTTTCTCTTAGTATTGAATGTACGTTATTCAAGTCATTTTTTGGCTCTTAGGGAAATGAACATGCGGAAGCAATTTTTGGTAATTTCAGGCTTGTTAATCTATATATGCTTTAGTGTCCTTAGCTATGTTTAAAATTTGATTTCAGTTATGTTTTTTTTTAATCTGCTGTGTGATAATGACGGTGTCACACGGGCATCTCCTTAGATTGTGTGCGCGACTGCAGCGATATGTGTACTTAATTTTCTTTTCCTCTTTTCCTTTTAAGTATTATGTTTATGAAACGATTATAGCCCTGATATGGACTTTACACAGTTGGCTTGGCTTTAAACAAAAAAACAACACGTCTTGACTATGTAAAGTCAAACACATGTAATATGACTCTAGTGGTTGTCAATGTCTACGTTGCTTCCAACGAAATCTTGTTGATCGCTAACACTTCTGCCTGGTGGGTACCGGATGGCGATTTTGTTCGAAGTCAACGTACTAACAAACCCCCAATGTTAAAGCCCCTTTCGTGTGTATACACATGCAGGAAATCAAATATTTGCGTTAGATATCATGTAAGTAATGTCAGTAGCTGGTTCATGGAAATGTGAAAAGCACTCATTATGCACGCCCACCAAGATGCGGACTGTGCAAGACACAGTGGAATGTGGTCAGCTTACCTAACTGATCGACTTCTATTTCCTCCACTGAAAAGTCTGATGACGTGTAAGTCAGTGAGTTCAAATGAGTTTGGAGATAGGCGCTATATGAAATGATTTGTGATAACAATATGATAATTACGATGAAAAATATAACGAGATATACTTGGATCTTGGTGACAATTTTTTTCATCGATTTAAGCAGAGTTTTAAGCCTTGTTACTCAAACGGTTGAAAAACTGGTCGCTGAAAGTATCAATGGGAATCAGTTGCACGAAACATTTTAACAGACGTATAAAGGCCAGTCAGTATGTGACTTGACCATCTTGTTTACTTTGCCGTTTAATGTTGCTTATGTCTGTTTGTGCTATATGTGTAGTCCGTAATAGGATCGTGATTGAATGAGTGTGTGTGTGTGCATTGTTGTTGTTGTGTGTGTGTGTGCGTTTGTGAATTTTTGCGTGCGTGCGTGCGTGTGTGTGTGCGTTTGTGTGTGTGTTTGTGTATGTGTGTGCGTGTGAGTGTGTGTGTATGTGTTTGTGTGAGTGTGTGTGTGAAATTGTGTGTGTGTGTGGTGTGTGAGGAAAAGAAGAGAGAGAGAGAGAGGAGATGGAAACGTGTATGATGTAGAGGAGTACACGTGCACATGTCAGTACGGGTGTGTAAATAGTACACGTGCGCGCGCGTGTATATGTGCGTGTGCGTGTGTGAATATGTGCGTATGTGTATATGTGTGAATACATGTGCGTGCGTGCGTGTGTGTGTCTACGTGCGTGCCTGTGTGTACGTGTGTGTACGTAAGTAAATATGTGTATGTGTGCACGTAGTGAATGTGAATGTGTCTGCGCGTATGTATATGTATGTGCGTAAGTGGACGTGTATGAGTTGGTGTGGTGTGTAAGTTTGTGTGTGCGTGCAATGTGTGTGCGAGTATGTGTGTGTGGTGTCTGTCAGTCTTTGTGTATGTGTGTGTGCGTGTGTGTATGCACTTGTGTGTGTCTGTGTGTGTGTGGTGGCTGTTGTGTATGTGTGTGTGTGTGTGTGTGTGTGTGTGTGTTAGTACCTACGCATATCTATGTCTCTATACCGATGGCGTGTTGTGTGTGTGTGTGTCCGCGTGCGCGTGCGTGTGCGTGTGTGTGTGCGTGTGTATTTATTTATGTGTGATCCGTTGTGTGTGTGTATGTGTGCGTGTATGTCGGCGCTGTGTGTGTGTGTGTGTGCGGGTTGTTTGTTTGTTTGTGAGTGTGTGTGGGGCGTGCGTGTGTGTGTGTGTGCTGTGTATGTTGTGTGAACGTGCCTGTGTAGTAGGTAGGGACAATTCGACGTGTACTGTAGTAGAAAAGGGACGTGTTTGTAATTTGGAGACGTCCCCAAAATACACAAAATTAAAATTGGCTTAAAATCACAAAATAAGCTTAAAATAATGTACCGTTGCGTATAAAATCAAATTACGTAATTCAAAAAAAAATGTCCCCTAATTACTACATATTTTGCTTGTAGTAATTTGGGGACGTCCCATTATTACTACATCCCACTGACCCTGTTCTCACACAGATTGAGTCACACAGCTTTTCAGTCTTAGTCGGTTTAAAAGTGTACGTCTGGCTTCTTTACTGTCTGAGATTGATCTGTTGTTTTCGTTGTGGTTTTCTGTCTATTGTTATTGCCGTGTGAGTGCTGTTTTTAATTTACCATCTTCCTTTTAAAGAAAATAACAGATTTTGTTGTCTGGCACTGCCAATAATAGATCTATAGACTGAATAACTTACATTTCTGTTGATTTATTTCATGGTGTTTTGTTTTAATAGTTGAATACACTTAATTTTTTTAGTTAAATGCTGTGTGGCTTGATTTCAATTGTTAACTTATTTATTGATTTATTTATTGATCTATTTACTTGTTTATTTATTTAATTATCTATTATGTATTGTTTTTGTACGTATGTTTGTTTGTTTGTTTGTTTGTTTGTTTACGTGTTTATGTATTCATTTATTTGTTTATTGTATCGATCTGCCAGAATGACTCCATAAGTGCTTCTCCACAGACCTACATGTACCTAACATCACACAGACATGTAAGTAGCCTTGTCGGACTGACAAGGGCACTTGAGATATACTGCTCCGAGTTTGGAGTTTGCTCATGAGGGATTCGTTGCACACTGACAATCCCTTATGCGCTCCACCGAATCTGCCATGTGCTGTCTGACAGTCTATCTAAGACTGCGTAGAACTGTATGCGCTGACAAGGTCTTGAAATGGAGGGGGTGGCGGGGAGGGAGGGTCGGTGAAGGACAGCACTTATGAGACACTCGACTGACACCGCCAGAATGATTAAAACATAAAGATGGACAGTGAACTCGCCATTTTTTTTTATGTTGTGGGCCGGAACTGGACTCGAGACATCAGACCTTGAGATCCAGGGTTCAAATCCACCAGCCAGCCAGCCTGCTCAAAAATGAGAGATAGAAATAGCACACTAAACTACACTCACACACATGCACCACATGCACTACACACACACACACACACACACACACACACACACACACACACACACACACACACACACACACGCACGCGCACACACACACAGCACTCACAGACTCACACACACGCGCGCACACACGCACTCACACACACACGCGTACGCGCGTACTGCACCACGCACTACGCACGCACACATGCACACACGCACGCACGCACACACACACGCACGAACACTCGTACACACTCACACACGCACTTGATACCGAATCCTTCACGTACGCAAACCCTGTGTGGTAGCAAGATCTTCACAACAGTACCAATGTAAAAGAAACAAAACAACAGAGAAAGAGCCAACCTACACGACCTTTAAGGCCTATTGGTTACATTCGCGTCCAGTTTCATGGACAACAAATATCTACATTGGAGGCCAGCCCATGGAGATTAGAGTGTTTACTTCTCCGAGATGGAGGTAGACTGGTATATTGAAATATACGCTTGCTCCTCCTCACGCTCCTTCGTTTGATTCAGCCACACCTGGGAAATGGGAGGGGACATGTGAGGAACATGTGAGGGACGATTCCAATCGCGGGTTTCATTCCACTGATTCCCACCAAAGTTCTCTCCAATTGATTCCTCCCGAATTCCCCCCTCCCCCTTTGTTTCCCTCCCCCTGAGTCCATCCTTTTGGTTCTCTTCCAAATCTCCACCCCACCGACGTTCCCCCTGAAGTTCATTTCCATTTGTAACCCTCCCAACCGCTTCTATTTTTCTCTGAGCGTCCCTCCTCAAATTTCCTCTGAGTGCCCCCACTCCCCAAGATCTAACCCAGAGTTCCCTGTCTTAAGTAAACCCCCTCCCCCGCACGACTCCCCCTCATTGGTTATCTTCTCCTGAAGTTCCCTTTCCCAAGTTCTCTTGTCTATAAATTCCTCCAGTGTTCCCTCCCCTCGCTCGCCTTGCCCTGTAATTCCTTCCCTTTGGTTCTCCTTGAAGTTCCTTCCAACTTATCCTCTCTTTCCACACCAAAATTACATCCCATTTATCCCCCTTGTTCTCTCTCAAATTCCCACCCCATGGTTGTTCTCCCAAATTCCCCTCACTCTCCCCCCCTCCCCCGACACACTACCCTTGTTTTCGTTCCTCTTAAAATCCTTCCCTCTGGGTCCACTTCCTTCCTTCCTATCTGCTCTCCTGAGTGTCCTCCAAGTGTCCACTCCAGTAAGTTCCAGTCCTTTCCGTGTTACTTCCTGAAGTTCCCATCTATTTGTAACCCTCTCAAAACAAACAAACAAACAAACAACCAACCAACCAACCAAACAAACAAACAAACAAAAAACAAAAAAAACAACACACACACACACACACACACACACACACACACACACACACACACACACACACACACACACACACACACACACACACACACACACACACATTTACCTCGTTGTTCCTTCCCATTTGGATATTTCTTCCCCTTCCCTGAAGTTCCCTGGAAGAGCCTTTGCCTTATCCTCCCTGCCTGACGTTCTCTCCCCTTGTTTCCCCTTGAATTTCCCTCTCACTTGTCCCCCTCCTACACCATTGCTTCTCCCAGACTTCCTTCCGCCAACTTCCCTCCAAGTTCCCTCTTTATTGTTTTTCCTTTCAGTCGCCTCACCCATTGTCCCCATTCCCACAGTTTTGACTCTTGTTCCCCCACCCAAATATCCCTTCATTTGCTCTTCTCGTTGTCATCGTTGAGTTCCCTCCTTCTGTTTGACCCCACCCAGAGTTTCCTCTTTCTGTTCCCCCACCCAGAGTTCCCTTCCTCTGTTCCCCTCCCCACTGGAGTTCCCTCCCTCTGTTTTCCCTCTTCAACAAGAGTTCCTCTCCTTTATTTTCCTCCTCAACCAGAGTTCCATGCCACTGTTTCATCTTCACCCGGAGTTCCCTCCTTTTTCTCCCCCCCCCCCCCCCGACCGAAGGACCTTCTTCTGTCCCCCTCCTCCCGGAGTTCCCTCTGTCCGTTTCCCCCACCCCACCCCATCCACAGTTCCCTCTCACTGTTTCCCACCACCCAGAGTTCCCTCATTCTATTTCCCCAACCTTGAATTCCCTCCCTCTGTTCACCACCCCACCCGGAGTTCCCTCCCTCTGTTTCTCCCCCCCACCCCTATCCAGAGTTCCCCTACCTCAGTTCCCCCCATTCAGAGTTCCCTCCCTCTGTTCTCAACCCCCCATCCAGTGCTTCCTTCCAATGTTCCCCCCACCCAGAGTTCCCTCCTACTGTTTACCCCACCTGGAGTTCCCGCCCTCTGTTACCCGCCGGAGTTCCCTCCCTCTGTTTTCTTCCCCACCAGAATTCCCGCCATCTGTAACCACCCAGGAGTTCCCTCCACCTGTTCCCCCCACCTGGAATTCTCTCCCTCTGTTTCTTCCTCACTGGGTGTCCCCTCCCTCTGTTCCATCCTACACCTGGAATTCCCTCTCTCCGTTTCCTTCCCTCCCCCCGAGTTCCTCACTCTGCCCCCCCCCCCCTCTTGAGTTCCCGCCCTCTGTTTCCCCTTATCCAGAATTCCCTCCATCTGTTTCCCCCCAACCTGGAGTTCCTCCTTCTGTTCCCCCACCGAGTTCCTTCCCTCTGTTCCCTGCACCCCCTGGAGTTCCCTTCCTCTGCTCTCCACACCCTGAACCCCCGAGTTCACTGCCTCTGTTCCTGTCCCACCCTTTGGAGGTCCCTCCCTCTATTCTTCTTCACTCCGGAGTTTCTCTCCCTCCGTTCTACTCCCTGGAGTTCACTCCCTGGAGTTCCCTCCCTCTGTTCTACCCCTGGAGGTCCCTCCCTTTGTTCTACACCCATGGAGTTCCCTCCCTCTGTTCTACCCCCCTGGAGTTCCCTTCCAGTGTCCCCTCATCCAGAGTTCCTTTCCTCTGTTAACACCCCTGGAGTTTCCTCCTTGTGTTCCCCCACCTGGAAATCCTGCCCTCTGTTAACCCCCCAGGGTTCCCTCCCTCTGTTTCTTTCCCACCCAGTTTTCCTCCATTTGTCACCGCCCCGGAGTTCCCTCAATCTGCTCCTCCCAACCAGAGTTCCCTCCATCTGTTCCCCCTACCCAGAGTTCCCTCCCTTTGTTTCTTCCTCACCAGGAGTTCCCTCTCTCTGCCCCCCCCCCCCCACACACTTAGAATTGCCTCTCTCTTCCTTCCTCTGTCCCCCCCTCTGGATTTCTTCACTGCACCCCCCTCCCGAGTTCTCATCCTCCGTTTCCCTCTATCCAGAGTTGCCTCCCTCTGTTCCCCCCCAACCTGAAATTGCCTCCCTCTGCCCCCCCCCCGAGTTCTCTCCCCTTTCCCCTCAAGTTCCCTCCTGTTCCTTCCCCCTTCAACCCTGAGTGCCCTTCCTCTCTCCCCGCACCCCCTGGAGTTCCCCTCCTGTTCCCCATTCTTCTATCTGAGTGTTCCCTCCTCTTTCTCCCCCTCGGAGTCCTCTCTTCTCCCCGCACCCCTGGAGTTCCCTCCCTCTGTTTCCCATCCTATCTGTGTTCCCTCCCTCTCTTCTTCCCCACCCAGAGTTCCCTCCCTCTGTTCTCCCCTCCGGAGTTCCCTCCCTCTGTTCTACCCCACCAGACTTTCTTCCCTCCGTTTCCCCCCCCCATCCGAGTTCCCTCCATCTGTTCCCACTCAGATTCCCTCCTCCATACCAGGAGTTTCCTTCACTTCCCCTCTGTTCCTCCCTCCCACCCCCCCCATGTGGAGTTCCCTCCCTGTGTTCTTCACTCCCCCCATCCATAGTTCCTTCCCTCTGTTCCCCCTAACTAACCTGGACCAATACTTGGACCATATTGGTTATTTTGTATCATTTTTGGATACAGATGATAAAAAACATATTTCCACTTGTGCTCTGTTTTATGAAGTCTGTTAAGCCATGTTAACTTTAGTCTATTTACAAAGTTGTTGATATTTGTCACACCCAGTCCTCCATCTTTAACATATTTAACTACGGTTGTTCTTCTCATCGTCGTCGTTGTTGTTCTTCTCGTTGTCTTCGTTGTTGTCCTTCTCAGTGTTTTTGTTGTTGCTCTTTTTAGTGTCTTTTTGTTCTTCTCGTTGTCGTTATTGTTCTCGCTGTCGTCGTTGTTCTTCTCGTTGTCGTCGTTGTTCTTCTTCTGCTGGTTGTCCTTGTTCTTCTTCTCGTTGTTGTCCTTGTTGTTGTTCTCTTTGTCGTCGTTGTTGTTCTCGTTGTCGTAGTTGTCATCGTTGTTGTTCTTCTCGTTATCGTAGTTGTTCTCTTTGTCATCGTTGTTGTTCTCTTTGTCGTCGTTGTTCTCGTTGTCGTCCTTGTTCTGCTCGGTGTCGTCCTCGTTGTTCTCGTTGTCGTCCTTGCTGTTTTTCTCGTTGTTGTTGTTCTCGTCCTTGTTCTCGTCGTTGTTGTTCTCGTTGCTGTTCTTGTTGTTGTTCTCGTTCTTGTTGTTGTTCTCGTTGTTGTTGTCATCGTTGTTGTCATCGTTGTTCTCGTTGTTCTCGTTGTTGTTCTCGTTGTTGTTCTCGTTGTTGTTGTCATTGTCCTCGTTGTTGTTCTCGCTGTTGTCTTCGTTGGTCTCGGTGTTCTTGTTGTTTTTCTCGTTGTATCGTCGTTGTTCTTGTCGTCGTCGTTGCTCTTCTCGCTGTCATCGTTATTGTTCTTCTCATTGACGTCGTTGTTGTTCTTCTCGTTGTCGTCGTTGTTCTTCTCAGTGTCGTTGTTGTGCTCAGTGTCGTCGTTGTTGCTCTGCTCAGGTCATCGTTGTTCTTCTTCTCGTTGTCGTTGTTCATCTCGCTGTCGTCGTTGTTGTTCTTCTCGTTGTCGTTGTTACTGTTCCTCTCGTTGTCGTTCTTGTCGTTGTTGTTCTTGTTTTTCTCTTTGTCGTTGTTGTTCATCTCGTTGTGGCTGTCGTCGTTGCTGTTCTGGTTGTCGTCGTAGTTGTTCTTTTCGTTGTCGTTCTTCTCGTCGACGTCGTTGTAGTTCTTCTCGTTGTCGTCGTTCTTCTCGTTGTCGTTGTTCCTCTCGTTGTCGTTGTTGTTGTTCTTCTCGTTGTCGTAGTTATTATTGTTCTAATCGTTGTTGTCGTTACTGTTATTCTCGTTGTCGTGGTTGTCATCGTTGTTGTCCTTGTTGTCGCAGTTGTCGTTGTTGTCCTCCTCTTTGTCGTAGTTGTCGTCGTTGTTCTCCTCGTTGTCGTAGTTGTCGTCGTTGTTGTTGTTGTTCTCGTTATCGTAGTTGTTGTTCTCGTTGGCGTAGTTGTTGTTCTCGTTGTCTTTGTTGTTGTTCTCGTTGTCGTGGTTGTTGTTATCGTTGTCGTCGTTGTTCTTCTCGTCGTCGTCGTCGTTCTCGTCGTCGTCGTTTTTATTCTTCTCGTCGTCGTCGTAGTTGTTTTTGTCGTCGTCGTCGTTGTTGTTCTCCTCGTCGTCGTTACTGCTCTTCTGGTTGTTCTCGTTGTCGTTGTTGTTGTTGTTGTTGTTCTCGTTGACTTCGTTGTTCTTTTCAGTGTCTTCGTTGTTGTTCTTCTCGTTGTCGTGGTTGTTGTTCTTCTCGTTGTCATCGTTGTTGTTCTTCTCGTTATCGTCGTTATTGTTGCTCTTCTCGTTGTCATCGTTGCTGTTCTCGTTGTCATCGTTGTTTTTCTTTTTGTTGTCGCCGTTGTTCTCGTTGACGTCCTTGTTCTACTCGGTGTCATCGTTGTTGTTCTCGTTGTCGTCGTTATTCTTCTCGTTTTTGTCGTTCTTCTCGTTGTCGTCCTTGTTGTTTTTCTCGTTCTCGTTGTTGTTGTTTTCGTTGTTGTTGTTCTCGTTATTGTTGTTCTCGTTGACTCGTCGTTGTTCTCGTTGTTGTTGTTTTCGTCGTTGTTGTTCTCGTTGTTGTTGTTCTCATCGTTGTTGTTCTCATCGTTGTTGTTCTCATCGTTGCTGTTCTCGTTGTTGTTCTCGTTGTAGTTGTTCTCGTTGTAGTTGTTCTCGTTGTTGTTGTCGTTGTCCTCGTTGTTGTTCTCGTTCTGTTGTTCTTGCTATCGTCTTCGTTGTTGTTCTCGGTGTTCTCGTTGTTCTTCTTCTGTTCGTTGTTGTTGTTGTTCTTCTCGCTGTCATCGTTATTGTTCTTCTTGTTGTTGTTGTTCTAGTTGTCATCGTTGTTTTTCTCAGTGTTGTCGTTGTTGTTCTTCTCGTTGTCGTCGTTGTTCTTCTCGTTGTCGTTGCTGTTCTCGTTGTCGTTGTTGCTGTTCTTCTCGTTGTCGTTCTTGTCGTTGTTTTTCTCTTGTCGTTGTTGTTTTTGTCGTTGTCGTTGCTCTCGTCGTTGTCGTTGTTGTTCTCGACGTTGTCCTTGTTGTTCTTCTCGTCGTCGTCGTCGTTGTTCTTCTCCTCGTCGTCATTGCTGTTCTTGTTGTTGTTTTCGTTGTTGTTCTTCCGTTGTCTTCGTTGTTGTTCTTCTCAGTGTCTTCGTTGTTGTTCTTCTCAGCGTCTTCGTTATTGTTCTTTTCAGTGTCTTCGTTGTTCTTCTTCTCGTTGTCGCCGTTCTTGTTCTTCTCCTTGTCGTCGTTCTTGTTCTTCTCGTTGTCATCGTTGTTCTCGTTGTCTTCATTGTTGTTCTTTTCAGTGTCTTCGTTGTTGTTCTTTTCAGTGTCTTCGTTGTTGTTGTTCTCGTTGTCGTCGTTGTTGTTGTTCTCGTTGTCGTCGTTGTTGTTCTTCTCGTTGTCGTCGTTGTTCTCGTTGACATCCTTGTTGTTCTCTTCGTCATCGTTGTTGTTCTCGTTTTTGTCGTTATTCTTCTCATTTTCGTCCTTGTTGTACTTCTCGCTGTCGTCTTTGTTGTTTTTCTCGATCTCGTTGTTGTTGTTCTCGTTGTTGTTGTTCTTGTTGTCTCATCGTTGTTGTTCTCGTTGCTGTTGTTCTCGTTGTTGTTGTTCTCGTTGTTCTCGCTGTAGTTGTTCTCGTTGTCATTGTCCTGGTTGTTGTTCTCGTTGCTGTTGTTCTCGCTCTTGTCTTCGTTGTTGTTCTCGGTGTTCTCGGTGTTCTTGTTGTTCTTCTTCTGCTCATTGTTGTTGTTCTTCTCGTTGTCGGCCTTGTTCTTTGCCTTGTCGTCGTTCTTCTTCTCGCTGTCGTAGTTGTCGTTGTTCTTCTCGTTGTCATCGTTGTTTTCTTTGTCGTCGTTGTTCTCGTTGACGTATTTGTTGTTGTTCTCTTTGTCGTCGTTATGTAGTCGTTGTTATTCTTCTCGTTTTTGTCGTTGTTGTTCTTCTTGTCGTCCTTGTTGCTTTTCTCGTTATCGTTGTTGTTGTTGTCGTTGTTTTTGTTCTTGTTCTTGTTGTTCTCGTTGTTGTTGTTCTCGTTGTTATCATTCTCGTTGTTTTTCTTCTCGTTGAAGTCGTCGTTCTCGTTGTTGTCGTTGTTGTTCTTGTTGTCGTCGTTGTTGTTTTTCTCGTTCTTGTTCTCGTTGTTGGTCTCGCTGTTGTTCTCGTTGTTCTCGCTGTTGTTTTTCTCGTTTTTCTCGTTATTTTTCTCGTTGTTGTTGTTCTCGTTCTTGTTGTTCTCGTTTTTGTCATTGTTGCTTTTGTTGCTGTTGTTGTTCTCGTTATTGTTCTCGTTGTTGGTGTTCTCGTTGTTTTTGTTTTCGTTGTTGTTGTTCTCGTTGTTGTTGTTTTCGTTGCTGTTGTTGTTCTCGGTGTTATCGTTCTTCTCGTTGTTGTTCTCGTTGTCGTCGTCGTCATTGTTCTTCTCGTTGTCCTCGTTGTCGTCCTTGTTTTTCTTCTCGTCGTCGTTGTCGATTTCATTCTCATTGTCGTCGTCGCTTTCTCCTTGTCATCGTTGTTGTTCTTCACGTTGTCGTCGTTGTTGTGTTCTTGTCGTTGTCGTCGTTGTTCTTCTTCTCGTTGTTGTTCTCGCTGTTGTTCTCGTTGTTGTTGTCGTTTTTCTCGTTGTCGTTGTTCTTGTTTGTTGTTGTTCTCGTTTTGTTGTTGTCGTTGTCGTTGTTCTCGTTGTTGTGTTGTCGTTGTGTTGGTTTCATTGCTGTTGTTCTCGTTGTTGTTGTTCTTGTTGTTTTCTTCTTGTTGTTGTCGCTCTCGTTGTTGTTGTTCTCGTTGTTGTTGTTCTCGTTGTTGTTCTCGTTGTTGGTGTTCTCGTTGTTTTTGTTCTCGTTCTTGTTGTTCTCGTTCTTGTTGTTTTCGTTGTTGTTGTTCTCATTGTTATCGTTCTTCTCGTTGTTCTTCTCGTTGTCGTCGTCGTTGTTCTCCTCGTTGTCGTCGTCGTTGTTACTTCTCGTTGTCGTCCTTGTTGTTGTTCTCGTTGACGTCCTTGTTCTTTTCGTTGTTGTTTTTGTCGTTGTCGTCCTTGTTCTTCTCGTTATCGTCGTCGTTGTTCTTCTCATTGTCGTCGTTGTTATTCTCATTGTCGTCGTTGTTCTTTTCGTTGTCGTCGTTGTTCTCGTTGTCGTCATTGTTGTTGTTGTCGTTGTTGTTGTTGTTGTCGTTGTTCTCGTTGTTGTTGTTGTTCTCGTTGTTGCTGTTCTCGTTGCTGTTGTTCTCATTGTTGTTCTCGTTTTTGTTGTTCTCGTTGTTGTTGTTGTTCTCGTTTTTGTTGTTCTCGTTGTTGTTCTCGTTGTTGTTGTTCTCGTTGTTGTTGTTCTCATTGTTGTTGTTCTCGTTTTTTGTCGTTGTTGTTGTTCTCGTCGTCGTCATGTTTTTGTTCAACTTTTTAAAATTTATCTTTTCTTGTTCATGTTGGCGGTCTTGGTGCTAGTAAGGCTTCGTTTTTGTTTTTGTTGCTCTTGTTGTTTTTTTCCTGTTTTCGTTTGTGTTTGTCTTGGCATTTGTTGAAAATGTTATAATGATAATGTACTCCATGATGTCAAGTTTTGCTCTTCTATCCTTGTTCCTTCTTCCTGATCTTTGTTTTATCCTCTTTTTCTTGACATTTTTTTTTTTTGGGTGGTGGTGGTAGAAAGAGGCTTACTTTTTGTGTACTTTGGTTTGCTCTGTGCTTACGTGTATGTTTCGGTTATTTTCAAGCGTGGGGTCAAGTTTGTTTTTCTTGCCTTTTGTCTTCATCTGTATTCCAGTTCTTTCGTTTGTCTTGTCCCATGTTTTTTCTCTGTCTTCTTGTTCCATTTACTTACTTCTTTGTTTTGTTTCTGTTCTTGGCTTTCTTTTGCATTTCCGCCAAATGTTTCTTCTCCTGTTCCTTTTCTTTCTTTGTTTCCCTTCTTTTTGTTTCGTGATTTTGTTTGTTATCGGGTTCTTAGGTTCTTGTTTCAGTTGTTGCCATGTCTTAGTTCTCCTGTTTTATTTGTTTCCTCCTTGTTTTCTTGATCATACATTCTTTTTTCTTTTGTGTTCTTATTCTATTTTGTTGGTAGTTTTATTAAGCATGGTCTACTTGTCTTTCTGTTGTTTTCGCGTTTAATTTTGTCGCCTAGTTGATGCTCGTTCTGCCTTCGGTCTCAATGCTTTATTTTGCTTTTGTTTTCGTTTTTTTTTCCTAGCTTCTTTGATCCTCCTCTTATTGATATGATTGTTCTTGATGTACCTCTTATTCTCGATATTTTCCTTTTACTCTTCTTCTTCATGCTGTTCTTGGCGTTTTGCTGATGGTGTTGTTGTCGCTGTTGTTATCATTGATGTCCTTTTTCTGTTTATTGTCATTCTGCTTCTCATCGTTCTGCTCTTGCTGTTCTCCTGGTTTGCTTGTTGCCACCGTTTTCGTTTCCATTTCTGTTTCTCCATGTTGCTCCTGTTCTGGCTGTTGTTTTCAACTGCGTAATGATGACAATCATGGATTTTCTTCATATTCCGTATTGGTCGTCTTTTCTTCTTGTTTTGTGCGTTTCTCTATTTGTTTTGCGTGTTTTTGTTTTAATTTTGGTTTTGTGTTGTTTTCTTGCATAGTGCAAACTTTGTGATTGTTCAGTTTTATGTTGTATCTTGTGATCGTTCCTTTTCTTCTTGCTCAGTTTTATGTCGTATCTGTTGTTGTTGTTCTTGTGTTTTTGTTGTTATTTTTCCCCGTTCTATTTTTCTTGTTGTCCTTGTTCTTGCCGTTCTTGTTTGTGTTCCCTTGTGTTTTTTTCATTTCCTCTTCATCTTTTTGTTCCTTCTTTTTATTTTACGTATTTTCCGCGTATTTTGTTTTATTTGTTTTTCTTTTTTTGGTTGGTTTCTCCTTCTTTGCATTTTTTTCTTCTGGTTTCTATAACATATATAATGGAAGACATACTTGGTTCTGATCTTCCTGCTGCTGCTGCTGCTTTTCACGATGCAGAGTGTACGCTACTATCCTGGCGTGGTGTGAGGTCATTACGGGCAAACTGCAACAATGTCAGACCAAAATTGTATGTGCAAAGACTTACACAAAATACGTACATAGACAAAGAGAAAAATTAAAAAGTCCAAATGATTTAACGTAAATGGATACAGACATATAAGGTAGACAGTGGATGCATGCCTAGACATGTCGATAGACAGGGGCGGACAGATGGATGGAAGAACAAGATTCCACGACAAAAGAACTGCCTCTGGCAAAATCGTGTAGAAAACTCGCTTACATAGGAAAACAAAAACACATGCACACACCAGAAAAACAATCAATCAAAACAGACAACCAATTAGCCATACGCACTTAACATACAAACAAGCCTATTAGTCTCTGAACGGTTGCACAGTCGCACGAATCTGGAACAGATTCAAAAGGAAAAATAGCAGATACGGTATTCTGGAAACTTAAGCAGCATTTCAGGTCACTGCACTCAAATTGGGGATTATTTCCTTTATGTTACCATTTTGCGCTGTATAATTAACATTTCACAACAAGAAAGAAAATTCAGTTGGGCAATTTTCTCGTCGCTTTGATTGGATGGCACTGGGTTTATTGTTTTTGGACGTAACGCAGTTTTACCACGTGAAATGGGGGTTGACCTTCACGGAGAAAGCACATCGCCATCGCACGGCGCCACCTCCCTTTGTTATATCTACATGCATGTATTTTTGTTTACCTAAGGGTGTTTGCTTTTGCCAAGGAAAACTTTGCTGCCACAGATGTTCAGCATTACAGCATCTCCGTTTATTACAATCATTATTACTATTTAAAGCCCAGCTGCCTGCACAGAGCTATATCAGTGCTACAACCATAGCAAAATGTACACATCTCGATGACCCTTACAAAAAAATGGAAAAGAAATAAAGTACAGATAACAATGCATTCGCATGCTAATCTAAAGATATGCTCCCGGCATTGATCATTCCCTTTATCTCCATGAGGTTTTAAAAACAAAACCTGAACACAAACATAAAGATCTCTAACGACTCTAAAACATATAAAACATGGCGTAAATTACCGAAAATTGCCTCTGCCTATCGTGTTTCCTTAGTGCCAAAAATGTAGTTAATACCTGTACCAAAAACCAATATCAATAGAAAGTATGAAAGACTGCACAGAACACAAATAGATCAATAGACTAGCATAGCAGAATAATAGGAAGAATTGATAGAAAGAAAACGAACAAGAAAGAAACACAGAAGGAGGACATTTCTAGCACTGAATTTTCCGAAGGTGGGGATGCCATCTGTTTTAAAGATCCTCCGGCATCCATACCCGACCCCACACCCCTTTTCGGGTACAGCATTTCGGTTTAGTATGTCATCTGAAAGACTAGCACTCAGACCACCGCTCAAGATGTAGTGGTGGGAGGAGAAAAATCATCATCCGATGGGAACATAACTTGGATTTCTAGGCGCATACTCTTTCCACCAGGCCATATTCTGTTAAATACAGACTTGTGGATTGTGGCTTTCATAGCGTTTGTCGCATGAAACCAGAAGAATCAACACAGCGTTTGAAAGTGTGTTGTCAAGTTCACAACAGATGACCATCTCTGTAATCCTAGGTAGTATATTTGTCAATATCACCGCCTGTTAGGCAAGAGGGCTGGGTTCAAATCTCCGCCGAGATGTTTTTCTTAAGTTAGGTACAAACCTCAACATCTCGCCTATGAGAAGGGTTTAGTAGTGGTAGGCCTCCGTCAGTCGACGTCGACTATGGATGATGCGCCCTAGTTTCGTGTCGATTCGAGTTGACGCCTCTAGAGCAGCATCCACTGTGGCTGGTAAGGCCGATGCGTGAAAGGCAGTCTCTGCGACAATTGATGCATGTATGGATGCTGACATGGGATTGCCTTCACTAGAGCTTGCTTAATATTTGGCTCTCACCTTAGCTAAGGTCTGTATCTTCTTTTCCCCCAACCTGAGTTGTTTCTGGAGCACACTGCGCCATCTATTGCGATCGGCTGTTGTGTCTTCCCAGCTCTCTGTGTTGATGTCCAAAGCTTTCATATCGCGCTTGCAGACGACTTTTGGGGGGCAGCCAACATATCTCTTGTCGGAGGTTAGTTCACCGTAAAGGTTATCCTTTGGGATACGGCCATCCTTCCGGCGCACATGGCCAAGCCAGAGCAGCCTGCGTTGTCTGAACAGTGTGTGCATGGTGGGGAGACCAGCGCACGCTTGGACCTGGGCGTTTGGTAATTTGTCGCTACACACATACCTAGACAGCAACTTAACGCACTCGCGCTTTAAGAACAGGCACACGCACGCACACAAACACACACACGCGCGCACACACACACACACACACAATCACTCACATGCACACGCACACATACACACACGCGCACACATACGCACACACACATACGCACACACACATGCGCATATGCGTCGCGCGCGCACATACACACACACGCGCACACACGTTCTGTTCATTTACCTTCGTCGAATACATGCAGGGCCTTTAGTGGTGTGGCTGTGTGGCTTGTCAGCCACTTTGACAAAGGCAGACGTCAGTTTTCGTCCTTTGCTGTAAGGCAGAAAAATCCTGGAACTCATCAGTACCGTCCGTTCTGGGGATGTCTGGAATGGTGTCCAGCTTAGACGTTGTTCATGAAGTTTCTTCAGTCATCTGTTAATAAGAAGGTATCAAATGTATTCCTATTGTCTTTGCGTGTGGTGGTGGTGTGGTGGTGATGTTGGTGGTTGGTGATGGTGGTGGTGGTGGTGGTAGTTGGTGGTTGGTGATGGTGGTGGTGATTGGAGGTGGTGGATGATGGTGATGGTGGTGGTAGTAGTTGGTGGTGGTGGTGGTTGGTGTTTGGTAGATGGTGATGATGGTGATTTCCTCGAACGCTGATTTGATATTTACATTCATGAATGGAGAAAATTTCATGTAAAAAAAATATTTTGTCCGTTTTGCTTGTGTATTTGTACAAGGTCTGTACAGACACACATCAATGCATTTTGTTGTATACGTATATTTGCAGAAGTGTGAAGCAGGACTCCTGCCAAAGATGAAGTTAAAAGAGGACATGCAGTGTCTTCATCTGAGGGAGACACGATGGATGAGCAGACAACACCATCCAGCATCGTCTCAGCAAGACCATCAACATGCTCAGAATGCTGAACAACGTTGGATCTCCCAAATCATCATGTGCCCTGCCGCATGGCGTTGACGATCATGATCCTCCATACGAATCTATCTTTTGTCATTGCAAGTTCATCTCCCACCCTCTTTCTTCATCCACTCCACAAGTCTATCCAGTATTTTCCCCCTAGGTTCACTTTGTGCTCTTTTTGCCTCTTCCTTTCATGCTGTGACTTGGTACTCTAATCTCTCTTGCCTCATAAAATGTCCTATAACTGTTGCCCGTCCTTCTCCAATCCTATTCATTAATGTTCTTTTTGTGTTTGCCTACTTTCAAGACTGTCTCGTTTGTTTTCTTTGCTCTCCATATAACTCTTAACATTCTTCTTAGACACTACATTTCAGCTGCCTCAATGTTGCTGACTTTGCGTGTTGACTGTCCCCGCTTCGCATCTGTACAACAACATCGGTTCTTTATAGCACTGAAGAACTCTCCCCGGTGCCAATCGACAGGGATTTGTCGTCAAGAATACTGCATGCTTTCTTAGCCTGTCCAGCTCTGCTGGCTATCTCCAAAGTGCATCCGCCGCCTGGTGAGATGACTGGAGGACTGGATGACATGGTGGTCGGTGAAAGACAAGAAATCCCCTCATGCAGAGTGACGGCAGATGGCACAGCATGATGGAACAGGTTGAAGGGTTTGAATGCCTGGGAACAGCCATCTCACCAGTTCCCCCAAATACAATACAAATACACAATGGAATTGTACCAGAGCCCTGTCCTTTTCACCCCACTTTAAGGCTCAGAATGATGGAGGATGACAGAGCGAACTTATCAAGCTGTCAACCCTACACACAAGAAACGTTTTGAAGAATCAGAGGAATCATCTGGCCTAACACCATCTCCAACCAGTAACTACTCGAAGAGAGCGAATCACATTATCCAGATTGCCCTTCACTGGACATGATAATAAAAAAAAAAAAAACGGTGATAGTAAGGCGCCAAATCTTGATTCAAGATTCAAATCAAGGCACGCATTCCCATCATTCACCAAAGCAATCGCCAACAACGACAAAACTCCATGACACAAACACAAGCAAACTGGGGTGGTGGGTGGGGTGGGGAACAGGACAGAGTAGGACGTGTGATCCCCTGACCCATGCCGTCATCTTCTGTCTCACACAACACACACCACGCACGCACCACACACACGCACGCACGCACGCACGCATACACACACACACACACGCACGCACGTACTCTCACATGCACGCACGCACGCACGTACACACGCACACACGATGATAAGTTAGAGTACAGCCAGTCCTGTTTGACAAATGACCCTTGACCCAAGCTGTCTTCTCTGTCACCTTTTTTTCCACCAAGACCCCAGAAAGGCAAGAAGACTTACTGGGTCTCAAGGGAAGGGAATTGAGAAGTGAACCTTTATCTCCAATACCGATAGTTTTTTACCAGGTCAGCCGGGCGAATGTCCTGCTCTTCACGACTTTCAACTGCCTTGGATTCTTTAGAGTGCGCAGGCCAGAAGGTACACGAGTTCGATTCGTTTTTCGTCCCCTTCCGAAGGGCTGGACGTCCTGTTCGATTTTCCGGTCAAACTAAGGAGAAAAGACACCTCTTACGGTAAACGAACCCTGGAGCCGCGAATTTAGTTATTGACAGGCGAACGTCTTAACCATTCTGCCACTTTTTTGCGCGAAGGAAAACGCGAAAGAGGAAGACCAAGGATATCATGGCACGAATAGAACAAGGAGATCTCAAGGCCCTGAAGGACATACACAGGCCGACTCAGAACAGAGGAGGGGAGGATCTTCAGTGTTCTAGATGCTAACGATGTATTGGGCTGTGAGTCAGTCCGTCATCAGATGGAGAACAGATTGACACAGCCATCACAATGCTGGTCCCTAGAAAAGTTGAAATCCTCACTACCTCACTACCCCTCGCAACCCCTCCCCCTTCCTCTATCCATTCCACCCACCCCCAGTTTTCAGTTCTGGTCTAGTTACTTACCGGGTCTTCATAAAGATTGGACAAGATGGACCAGACAGCGGGGAAAGGTGTAAATGACGCCTTTTGTCTTGGGGTGTTGACACGGGTCCCGGATGTGCGGGGCTTTTTGTCCACTGAAGGCACAGTGAAGGACGATCACAGTCTGTCACCTTTCTGTGGACACAGGAACTTTTATTAGAATGTAGAACAATAATTATGATTCACAATATTCTGGTCATATATTTGCTGTGCCTGGGATTCAAAAGGCGCATTGTTCTGGATAAAAATACAAAAATATGGTTCTCGATATTTTGGTCTTGTGCTTGTTGTGCCTGGAATTTAAAAAGGCGCTCCGTTCTGGATAAAAACGGTAACAATCATGCACGGTTCACGATATTTTGGTCTTGTGCTAGTTGTGCCTGGAATTAAAAAGGTGCACCGTTCTGGATAAAAACGGTAATGATCATGGTTCACAATATTTGTCTTGTGCTTGTTGTGCCTGGAATTAAAAAGGCGCACCGTTCTGCATAAAAACGGTAACAATCATGGTTCACGATATTCTGATCATGTGTGTGCTTAGGATTAGAAAGGCGCACTGTTTCAGATACTGATATACCTGATGGACTGAACTCCGAACTGGGCTGGATTGTGGTGTTTTGTTGTTCACAACGAATTTCAAGGTTTCCCCATGTGACAAACGGGCCGATCCTTCCGGGGGAAAGGAAATCGCCGAAATGCGTTGTCACATTATTATAGCGTATTTTTTGTTTATTCATTAACCATATTTTTCTACAGAATTTCAACAGATGCAATGCTTTTATTACAGTATGATCTTCAAAATGCGCTAGATGTACTCGTATACTGTGTACGGCACTTACGTCTATTATCTCATCTTAAAGACTAGCAATCAGACCACCACTCAAGGTCTAATGGAAAGGGGAGGGCAGACACATACGATCAGTAAAGGAATCTGGGTTTCTTGTATCCTAGGCTGATCAGATTTATTGTTACTGTCATTTTATTTAATTTAAATCCCAACCGGCTGCGTACAGCCATATCAGGGCTACAACCGTTTCAAAACATTATACAATACTTCAACAGGAAAAAAAGAAGAAAATTAAGTACACATATCAAAGCATTTGGGCACATAATCTAAGGAGATGCCCCTGGTATTGACCACTCCGTCCAATTTATCGCAAAATGGGTTTAAAAATCATACATGAATACAAACTTAAACATAATTAAGGACACTAAAACATATATAAAAACAGGCCTAAATTAACTTAAATTGCTTCTGCATATGTCATTTCCCTAGAGCCAAAATATACATATTGCATGCACCCAGTTATCAATCCTAAGAGAGAATACGTAAGAGTTTATCGAACACATACAGGTGAATGGACCAGCATGGCAGTAAATGATAGGAAGAAATGACAGAAAGCAAAGGAACAAGGCAGAAACAGATTGACAGAAAAGAGGACATTTCTACCAAAGAATTTCCAGAAGGTGGGGGATATTTACATTGAAAGAATCTCCGGCATCCCCACGAGAGAGAGGGGGGTGATCAGCGTTATAAAGTTTGGAGTTTCAAGATGAATTTATTGCACTCAGACAATTCCATATACGCTCCACCAGAATCTGGCAGCAATTACCTGATCCTATTCCTTGAACCTGCGCAAACCCCCTACGTGACGGTTAGTTCTTTAAACGGGGAGGAGGGAGGTTATTGTTATTTTTACTGTTATTGTTATTGTTGTTGAAAGCCCAGCCGACTTCGTACAGCCATATCGGGGCTATAACCGCTTCAAGACATACAAAACTTCAACAGGAAAAAAAAAAGAAAAAGAAAATTAAACACACTCCGTCCAATTTATCGCACATGGGACTTAAAAAACACGTGAATACAAATATAAGCATACCTAAGGACACAAAAACATATAGAAAAACAGGCATAAATTATCGAAAATTGCTTCGCATTTCCCACCTCCCTAGAGCCAAAAATGCACTTAATACATGTACCCAATTATCAATCCTAAGAAAAAGTATGTAAGACTTTATCGAACACATACATACATCTTTGCTGTTCATGGACAGCAAAGAAAACAAACGAGACAGTCTTGAAGGTGGCAGACACAGGTAGATCATTCATAAGGAATATCAGGAAAAGACAGGCAACATTTATAGGCCATTTTATGAGGAAAGGGGATTTGGAGCGCCTGGTCACAGCGGGAAAGCTGGAGGTAAAGAGAGCACCAGGTAGACCCAGGGAGAAAATACTAGACAGACTTGCAGAGTGGCTGAAGACAAGGAGGGTGGAAGAGATGCTTGAGGCAACGAAGTCCATGATCGCCAACGCCATGCGGCAAGACACCTGATGATGATGATACATACATGTACATCCTCTTACAGTGTGGAATGGAAAGTGAGCTTTTCCTGGAACAGAGATAAAGGAAAGTGAAGAAAAGAGACAACCGAAGAACAAAAAAGTTTGCCAAACCGTCTGTGTGTGTTTGTGGGCTGTTTGATTTTTATCCAGATATGTCTGTAAGTTTGTCATGATATGTATATATGAGTGTCTCCTCTTTGCTGGTGTTGCTGTGTTGTTGTTGCTGTTGTTGTAGCTGCTGTTGTCAGCCATCATGCTGTGCCGATATGGGTGTGTATGTATGAATCTTTGTTATTTTCATCTCTTACCTGTTTATTCATCTACATACTCCTTTATTTTGTATTTATTTATTCACCTACTTACTTCTTATTCACTTACTTGCTTGCTTACTTGCTTGCTTACCTACTTACCTATCTGTGACAAAGAAAACATTGGCTTCACCTAGTTGATAGATGGCTGAGCATTTGGGCATTGACTAGGGGGGGGGGAGGGGGTCTGTCATGTGAGACGAGTTTATACAGAACAGCTAGTTGGGTTGTGATTCAGACCTTTAATTTTGTATTTATTTACTTTATATAAGCTACGCACAAAAAGTTAAGGATCACTATGAGAAAACAGGTGCGTAATAAACTCAGTTCGCTACTGTTATTTATTTCTCAGTCCAGCCAAATTGTTATGAATTCTTGTTCAGCTGTAAGTGGGCGATGTTGTGTTAGTGCGAAAATTGCACGGGATTCTCTACTACTGAGCTTGGCCGCAAACGGAAAAGCGGAAACTTGCGAAAAAGGACCTTGTTTTGGACCGTTCTGCCTGAACACATTGCACAAGCCAGATGGAAAAACCATTATGCACGTGCAAGCACTGCTGTTTATGTGTGAGATGCTGTCTCTTGCTTGGCTTTATAAGAAGACATTCCACCAGTAGTAGGCCTGATCTGACAATGCCTCCACGACGAAAATTGAGCGAGTTTGAGAGGGGACGAGCTGTTGCATGGTTCCAAGATGGTGTTCCCAAGCAAGAAGTGGCCAGGCGACTTCAGGTGTCCATCTCGGTCATTGTCAGACTGATTCAACGCTTCACAGCCACTGGGAGGGTCCATGAAAGACGCAGATCTGGTCGACCGAAGAAGACAAACCCACGTGAAGATCGTCTCATTGAACGACAAGCCCTGCAGACAAGAACAGCCTCTTCCAGCATCATTCGAAGGCAGCTGAGGGTGGCTACTAACATCAACATCAGCCAGTAGACCATACGGAACCGCCTTCATGGGTTTAACCTCCGTTCTCGTCGCCCAGCTGTACGGCCACGCTTAACTCCAGCCCATAGGGCAGCACGCCGCGCCTTCTGCAGACGTCACGTGAGGTGGACACGTCAGCAATGTCCCAGGTCCTGTTCAGTGATGAATCACGCTTCACCATGAACCACAACGACGGCCGACTGAGGGTCTGGAGGCGCCCAGGGCAACGCTTTATTGACACCACTGTCCAAGAAAAGGTGGCCTTTGGTGGAGGTTCTGTAATGGTCTGGGGGGCCTTCAGCCTTCACCACAGAACACCCTTGTATCATGTACAGGGTAACCTGACTGGCCTCCGATACCGGGATGAGATCCTTCGACCGCTGGCTGTGCCTACACTGCAGCAGATGGGACCGACGGCTGTCTACCAGGATGACAACGCTCGTCCCCACAGGGCAAGGGTGGTCAACGACTTCCTGCAGCAGTCTGAAGTCAACAGAATGGAGTGGCCAGCATGCAGTCCCGATCTCAACCCGATTGAGAACCTCTGGGATGAGCTGGATTGCAAAGTGAGGAGCAACCACCCCCCTCCCAGGGATGCCCAACACCTCTACCAGATGCTGCAGGCTGAGTGGCAGGCGCTTCCACAGAGGATCTTCACCAACCTGGTCAACTCGATGAGGACTCGCTGCGTCGAGTGCCAGAACAGCCATGGCGGTTACACGCATTACTGAACTTTTGGGAGCATCAGAATGCCCTGTCTTGTGGTTTCAATGACTTTGGGAAATCAAATTTCGATACGTACCCACTTTGATCAAATGTACACACCAAACGATTGCTCGAAATTGAAGGCAATTGTGTATCGTTATCACTAAAGCATGGAATTAAACGTTTGCCAAACTTCAACGCATTGGCTTTCTTATTTTGAAAGTTATGAATTTTTGTGCAAGTGATCCTTAACTTTTTGTGCGTAGTGTATATGTTCCTTTTTTTAATGTAAGATACACACATACACATGTCATTTACATGTAACCAAGATTATTCCAGTGGTAGGCCGATAAAATACCAGTAAAACATATAGACTAGGTGAAACAGTCTAGGTAGGGCCTCAGGATCTGGCCAGCTCAGGGTTTAGCCCAGCCGACTACTAGAGCCATATCAGGGCTAATACCACGTCAAAAACGACACCCAGGTAAAATAAAAAGACAACAGTTAAAAAATCATGCCCGCCATTAACCTTGCAAGTCTAAAATACGTTTAAAGAAAGATACTTACCCTGTCCAAAGTTCACAGAGCTGACGTATTGGCTGATTTGATTTCCACTTTGGGCCTTTTCAACCGCCCGTTGACACTTTTAAATGGTCCAGTGAATAAATACTAATGAATAAATAAATAAGTAAGTAAATAACAGCACTGGTTTCTTTTCACTGCTAGCACTAGTCATTGCAGAACTCAAATGTGATTGAAGTTTGAAAGTCCAACAGCTCAGAAATTCAAACTCTCCATTTGATATGAATTCACGTGACGGACAAGCAATTCTTCGTGCATCTGCAGCACGTTTGTGTGTGCGTGCGTGTACGTGTCTGTGTGTGTGTGTGTGTGTGTGTGTGTGTGTGTGTGTGTGTGTGTGTGTGTGTGTGTGTGTGTGTGTGTGTGTGTGTGTGTTAGTACCTACGCATATCTATGCATCTTTATACCGATGTGTGTGTGTGTGTGTGTGTGTGTGTATGTATTAGTACCTACGCATATTTATGTGTCTTTATACCGATGTGTGTGTGTGTGTGTGTGTGTGTGTGTGTGTGTGTGTGTGTGTGTGTGTATGTATTAGTACCTACGCATATCTATGCGTCTTTATACCGATGTGTGTGTGTGTGTGTGTGTGTGTTGTGTGTGTGTGTGTGTGTATTAGTACCTACGCATATCTATGCGTCTTTATACCGATGTGTGTGTGTGTGTGTGTGTGTGTATCAGTACCTACGCATATTTATGTGTCTTTATACCGATGTGTGCGCGCGTGCGTGTGTGTGTGTGTGTGTGTGTGTGTGTGTGTGTGTGTGTGTGTGTGTGTGTGTGTGTGTGTGTGTGTGTGTGTGTGTGTGTGTACGTGGTAGCGCGCACTGTGGGTGGTGTATTGATGTAGTCGTGAATGAACTGGAAGTCAATCAGTTATTGACCGAAAAATGAATCCAGCGTATTTCCTGGCCGACTTTCTGATCATCCTTTCTCCCCCTCTCTGGCTGTCTGTCTGTCTGTCTTTCTCTGTCTCTCGTTCTCCCTCTCTCTCTCTCTCTCTCTGTCTCTGTCTCGGGTCT
>CM060305.1:32069222-32071722 GCA_030674185.1 Monoplex corrugatus | reverse complement strand
ACAATGGAAACGAACACTTGATAATACTGGAAACAAACTCATGATTAATAAAAGAAATGAAAACTTGAAAATAAAGGCACCAACGGTTGAGAACAAAGGGAATAAACATCGATAAGAAAGGAACGAAGCCTTAAGAAAAAAAAGGACATGTACACTTGATGATAAACAAAACGATAAGAGAAGCAACATGAGGACGATAATGAAAAAACCCCATCATGGTGATAAAAAACAATGTTTCGACAATAAATCAATCAAAGTCTTGACAAATAAGTTATTTGCATAAATGATTTACATCTGGGAGGCTGTGGATTCGAACCTTATCAGTATAGATCATTCTAGGATTTTTCTCCTTTAGATGACTCATCGGTATGACTTGAACCACACATTCGAATTTCATCTGCTTCATGGATGCGTCATTTAAGGTGTTGCTTAAGGTAGCAGGTACAGTGGCGGAGAAGCTATGTTTTGTTTATTTTACTAACAGTGGATATACATAAGCTAGAAACCTGATTTTTGGCAGAAATCTGCAGGATACATGTCTCTAATAGAAAAAAAATATTATTTTGGTAAAATGTTTCATATAATTTGTGTTGTAATTAATTATGTAAATTAATGTGAAATTTTCGATACCAAAAATAGTGATAGTTTTTGACAGACTAATTCCCAGGGTATAATTCTTTTTGAAGATTTGTTTTTTTTAATATAACCTATATTACAAAATGAAGCTTTTGTCATACCAACTTTTTGATATCCAGTTTTGTCTTCATTCTATGGGCGTATAAAATTCGCGTTAAATGTCATTAAAATTTTTTACACTTTTACAAGCTTTATTACTAAACTATACAAGTTATCCAAAATCTGGTATGACACAAGCTAGCTGTTAGTATGATAAAGCTTTGTGCCAAAATTCATGCAGATTGGTTAATATTTGTACGCACTAGGAACGCAAAACGACAAAAAAAAGGTCAATTTTGACAAACGTTGATTTTCAGGAGATTTTTGGGTCACCCCAGCCTTACTAAAAAAATTCCTGAAGCAAATCTGTTTGTTTTTCAGCAAAATGCTTTGAGGATATAGTGTAGAAATGATTTTTCTGTGTTAAAAAAAATATAGGAAGTAGTAATTCCAAAAAGTCAAATTTCTCATCTCCCCCACTGTACCTGCTACCTTAAAGTTTCTGGCCAACACCACAGGTGTCTGCATCTCTTGAGGCAGTTTGACGCCAGTATATATTACAAGAGCAAACGTAGAGTACAGGTTCTCACAAAGTCTCATCATCATCATCAGGTGCCTTGCTGCATGGCGTTGGCGGTTATGGACTTCCATCTGTCTCTATCTCTTGTTGCCTCAAGCATCTCCTCCACCCTCCCTGTCCCCAGCCACTCTGCAAGTCCGTCTAGTATCTTCTTCCTGGGTCTACCCGGTGCTCTCTTTCCCTCCAGTTTTCCCGTTGTGACCAGGTGCTCCAATTCCCCTTTCCTGATAAAATGGCCTATGAATGTTGCCTGTCTTTTCCTAATCTTCCTTATGAATGATCTTCTTGTGTCTGCCTCCATCAAGACTGTCTCGTTTGTTTTCTTTGCTGTCCATGGAACTCTCAACATTCTTCTTAGAAACCACATCTCGGCTGCCTCAATCTTGCTCTGGCTTTGCTTGTTGACTGTCCACGCCTGGCAACCGTACAGCAGTATTGGTTCTATATAACTTTCAAGAACTCTCTTCCTGATGTTAATTGATAGGCATTTGTTGGTAAGAATGCTTGTCATCTTCTTGAATGCTGTTTTGGCTTGGCCGATTCTGCTGGCTATTTCTGATGTGCATCTGCCGTCTGGTAAAATGATCGTTCCGAGGTACTTAAACTTATCAAGCTGTCTGAAGGTTGTGCCGTTTGCTGTTATTTTGCAAGAGGGGATTTTATATTTTTTCATATGAAGTAGACTTCCTTCACATCAACATTATCAGCCCTGTTCTCATATGTCATCATAACATTGTGAAACAAATTGCCCCTGAGCCTACAGCCACTAAAAATGAGACAGACAACATCAATAAAGAAAATATACGTCTTGCCAAGAAAAGAAACGAACTTTTTGGCGATGAAGGAAACAATGTTTTTGGCAGTAAAGCAAACTATACATCTTGGTAACGGGTTAGGGAGGTAATGCCTTATTGCTCGGCTGCTTATGTTGGAGACCAATAAAAGTACAAACCGGCGGTTAGATTAAAACCAGCCAGCCAACCGACCAACCAACCAACCAAACAACCAACCGACCGGCCGACCGACCGACCGACCAACCGACCGACCAACCAACCAACCAACCAACCAACCAACAACCGACCGGCCGACTGACCGACCGACCGACTGACCGACCGACCGACCGACCGACCATCCAACCAACCAACCAGCCATCCAACCAACCAACCAACCAACCAACCAACCAACCAACCAGCCAACCAACCAACCAACCAACTAGCCAACCAACCAACCAGCCAACCAACCAAC
>CM060305.1:32034222-32061722 GCA_030674185.1 Monoplex corrugatus | reverse complement strand
GGTGTGATGGAACAGGCACCCTTTGTGTTGCGAATTTGGAAACTGATGCCTGATGCACGCAATAAGCCCAGATTCGAAATCAGACATGATGGTGTCAGGACTCAAAATCAGGTCTACTTCTGCAAGCTTAGTTTTCAGAATATCAAACACTTTGTGATAAGTCGCCCGCTGCTTGTCAGGGAGGAGACAGTAAACGAGTGTTACAAAATGCTCAAGGAAAACTGCATGAATTGTAAAAAGTTGATAAAATAGTGATGGAACAGATTTAAAAGTGCCATCCATAAACATCACTTCTGATGATGCCAGAAGCCTCAAATTGGCATCTGTGCAAAAAATAAGCATTGTGTTGTCCTTGAACAACACAAACGGTTCGCCTTGGAGTGTCCGCCCTCTGTCCTCGTCCATGTCAATCTCCTCAACTGTAGTGGGGAGAGGAGGCGCATCTTCTCGCCTTGACCGATGCATCATCGACTTGCAAGCAGCGAAGGTCGGTGGCAACAGCTCTGCGAATTCAGCGGCTACATCTCGATACACCTACACATACGCGAATTGCCATGATCAGGCATGCAAACACGATGGCAGAGAGAGAGAGAGAGAGAGAGAGAGAGGAGAGAGAGAGAGAGAGAGAGAGAGAGAGAGAGAGAGAGAGAGAGTGAGAGAGAGTGAGAGAGAGAGATAGAGAGAGAGAGATAGATAGAGAGAGAATTTAATGTTACTTTTCACGACTAACGTTTGAAGCTTGTTTTAAAAAACATCAACCAGGAGACATGGGACTAAACCACGACAAATAATAATGGAGAGACATATTGACAGACAGACAGACAAACACAGTTTGGATTTTAAAATAAAAAAATTACCCTGGAAAGCGGAAGAAGTGGGGTGTCCTTTGCTCGGTCACACAAAGCGGCCTTCATTTTTAGTGTGTTAACAAGGTCCTCATCAGGGATGTGATTGTGCTCCCCTCTCACCGACAGAACACGAGGTGGGTTTGCGAGGTCGGTATGCACACGCCCAGGGCATCCTTTTTTAACGCACCTCCAATGCTGTTTTGTTGGGTATGTCCTGTCTTTTTTTCAGCAAGTAATTGTTATACACAAGATTATGGCCGCGGCTGTGTTTGATAATACAAGGATCTCGAGGTGCTGCTGCTGCCATGATGGCTGTCTCAAGTCAGTTAAAAGAGAGGGGGTCATTAACTCACCTTAACAGTGACGACGATTCAGTTCATTGTTGTGATCTTGCAAAAGAAAGAGAGAGAGTGAGTTGAACTTATCCGGCCACACGTGCAGTTACACGTCTAACAGGCACGCGTCTAACAGGCACGCGTCTAAACTGCCGCGTATAACTGGCACACGTCCAAAAGGAACGCGTCTAACTGGAACGACTCCGGCTGGACGGACTTGCAGAGTGGCTGGGGATGAGGAGGGTGGGGGAGATGCTAGGGGCAACGAGAGATAGAGATGGTTGGAAAAATGATCAAACATTCTTGTATTGTGTCATTGTCTTCACCATTAGAAAAAAAAAAACCCAATGGATGAATCTTTGCATTGTGTCATTGTGTTACTGTTGGAAACGAAAAAAAAAAGCCCATCAATCAATCAAATTATTAACGTTTTGAGGGAGAGAAATGGAGATGGACGACGGAAGTATTGTGTCGTTGTTGATCTTTTGAATATGAGTTTTACTTTCTTTTTTCATCTGATTTGAAAGGCATCTCTGTTGGAGAATTACTCGTATTTTCTCGTGTGATGTATAAGTTGACCCCAAGGGAAGTCCTCGGTTCATGCATAAATCATCTGTGTTGCCGGCTCTCCATTACATGCATGTCTCTGTTTTGAGCGTCGAGATCTGTTTACCAAACCAGGCTTTCTGAATCGTCTTGAAAACAGGATGGTCAAACCCTATTATCAGTATCATTGATTTGACGGCACGATGGTACACAACAATGTATCTATGTACTAAGAGGCGTGACACAGAAGTTACAACGGAAAATTGTAGATAGTAGTTACTTACTTAATCACTAATTCAATAACACATGAAAATAGATTCGTTCGGATGTAACACATTAGTTCTGATATGGCCCTACGCAGTCGGCTGGGCTTTAAACAACAATAAAAATAACAACAATCTAACAAATAAGTACGCAAAACAAAAGTTTGAAATATCCACACATTCTTCCTCTTGTTCTTCGTGTTCTTGTTCCTATTCCTCTTCTTGTTCTTCTTGTTCTTGTTGTTGTTCTTCTTTTTTCTTTTCTCTTGTTCTTTTTGTTCTTGTTCTTCTTCTTGTTCCTCTTCTTCTACTATGTATCAGGAAAAACAAAAACGAAAGGAAATTGATGTGATTTGACCATGTTGTTTCGAAGACGATTAAAAAAAATACTCTATTGGGGTAACCAAACCAACCTCAACGCTCAAAACACTGACATGCATGCAGAAGAGATCTGGCCATTGCATATGAATTATGCATGAGCTGGAGGTTTCCCCTGAGTATCCAGCTCTCTCTCTCTCTTTTTTTTACATTACACAAGGAAATATGAGCAACCCTCCCTCAGCGGTGCCTTTTGAATCAGACTGAAATAGACACTGACACCGACACTGATGTTCGGATGATCGTGGTCAGCTTTGCAACCAGGACATACAAAGGCTTCCTTTCATCTCCCTCATCATCCTTTCCCGCACAAAACAACAGTGACAGACAGAAAGACAGACGGATGGACGGACGGAGAGACAGGCGGACAGACAGACAAACAGACAAACAGACAGACAGACGGATGGACGGATGGACGTACAGACGGATGGACGGACGGACAGACAGACAGAAGGCAGACAAGGAGACACACGGACAGATGGACAGACAGACAGACGGATGGACGGACGGACCGACCGACCGACTGACAGACGGACGGACAGATGGACGGACGGAGAGACAGGCAGACAGACAGACGGATGGACGGACGGAGAGACAGGCAGACAGACACACAGACACACAGACAAACAGACAGATGGACGGATGGACGGATGGACGGACGGACGGACCGACGGACAGACAGAAGACAGAAGGCAGACAGGGAGACACACGGACAGGACAGACAGCCAGATAGACAGACGGACGGACGGACGGGCCGACTGACAGACGGACGGACAGACAGACAGACAGACAGACAGACAGAAAAACAGACAAACAGACAGACTGACAGACAGACAAATAGGAAAACAGAAAAAAGCATCGATATTCTGAAAGTCTACATTAAAACAAAAAAGCTTGATTATTCACCAGTGAGTTCTGTGTTTTCGTTCAGTTTCCTTTTATTATTTGGAGAGAGAGAAGAGAGAGAGAGAGAGAGAGAGAGAGAGAGAGAGAGAGAGAGAGAGAGAGAGAGAGAGAGAGAGAGAGAGAGAGAGAGATTAAGCGAGATTAACAGGCAGCATATGTATTTACAATTCGGTATCCGTTAATAATTTAATTCAATATAATATTTAATGAGCCAGGCTCTGAATTAAAAGAAAAAAAAAATAAAAGAAAAAATAGAAGGAACGAAAGAAAGAGAACTCGTCCTTGTTCATATAAAAACAACCAGACGATTATTTTCCTTGACCTACGATATTTCAGTACTTTAGCTTCTATCTGACAACAAAATGCCGTTCTTATCAGAGTAGGCCAAATGTTTACGCCCCGTCCCCTCTAGTAGTATATGCAAGCTGTATTCTGTGCTTTTTCCGTCTTTTAAACATGTCTTTATCTTTCTTGTTTTTGTTTTTCGTTTTCGATTTGTAACCTGTCGAAATCCAAGAGGTCGAAAATGACATATGTCTCGTTTATGGTTATTGTTATGTCAAATCAAAAGGTGAGTACAGTGCATTTTTAAAAAAATCTTTTTTCATATCTGCCCTAAGAAAAGTAAAATTTGAGTATGGCCTGCGATTTCGAAATTTAAAATATCTAAGCTTACCAGGACACACAAGACAGATAGAACTACTGTTTGTCAGCAATGCACATCAGTCTGCATTACGAAATGTTCAGTCGAAACTGTTATTGCACACTGCACACTAAACAAGCAGAGGATCAATCTTGTCAAGCATAAAATCGTGTCAGCACTTGGATGTTTGCTTTGGCACTGACAGATAGATATAATCGCCATGATTCAGTGCTTAAGACCTTCAAGAAACTGAGTATAAGCACATGAGCATGAATAATTATTTCGTCAATCGTTCATGCAGGTACACAAACTGTGAAAACAAGGAATGCTGACATACAGCTAAACAGAAGGCAAAGAACAACATCCCAAAGAAATAAGCCAGCATACAATGAAATAAGGAAACAAACAAGCAAGCGAAACAAACAAACAACAAACAAACAAACAAACAAACAAACAAACAAACAACAAACAAACAACAAACAAACAAACAAACAAACAAACAAACAAACAAACAAACAACCAAACAACCAACCAAACAACCAACCAAACAACAAACAAACAAACAAACAAACAAACAAACAAAAAACAAACAAACAAACAAACAAACAAACAAACAGCTAACCTGGCAAGTAAGCTAACAAAGAAGCCAACCAGTAATTGATCAACAAAACCTATAAACCAGCCAACCTTTTATCAAACAAAAACAAAACAAAATAGACCAGACGAATAAACAACTAACCAAAAACCAAACCAAACCACAAGCCAACCAGTATGCAGTAACTCAACAGTTGATCAACCAAAACTATAAAACCAGCCAATCTGTCATCAAACAAAAACACTCCAAATAGACCAGACGAATAAACAACCAACCCAAAACCAAACCAAACCAAACCAAACCAAACCAAACCAAACCAAACCAGACCAGACCAGACCAGACCAGACCAGACCAGACCAGACCTGACCAGACCAGACCAGACCAAACCAAACCAAACCAAGCCAAACCAAACCAAACCAAACCAACCAGACCAGACCAGACCAGACCAGACCAAACCAAACCAAACCAAACCAGACCAGACCAAACCAAACCAAACCAAACCAGACAAACCAAACCAAAACAAAAAACCCAATCAACAACAACAGAAACAAAATCAACAGCAAAAACAAAGAAAACATCCCCTCCACACACACGCAGACATCCATACAGAAAGAAAGAAAACAGACAAGGAAACGAGCAAAGCAAATTATGCGTTCCCCAATCACTTTATCAATGCTTAATCGTAAAAAAAAAAGTTTAAAAAGTTGTCCTAGTTTTTCTTGGGAATTTTTTTTCAAAATATTTGTGATATATCCTGCCCAAGAGCATTGTGCATGGTGTGTGTGACCTGACCCCAGTCTTCAAATATAGTTTATTTTTGAGTTGCTTGAGGCAACGCAGAAGAAGAATTATTTTGCTCTTTCGTTTTTCTTTTAGCCATGTGTCTGTGTATTGTCTGCGCGCGTGTGTGTATGTGTGTGTGTGTGTGTTTGTGTGTGTGTGTGTGTGTGTGTGTGTGTGTGTGTGTATGTGTGTGTGTATGTGTGTGTGTGTGTGTGTGACTGTGTGTATGTGTGTGTGCGTGTGTGTGTGTGTGTGTGTTGTGCGCGTGTGTTTGTCTCTGTTTTATGTGCATGTTTATTGCATTAAAGACAGGAAGACAAAGCCGGTGAGAGGGGTGGGTGGTGGTGGTGTGGTGTTTTGTTTCCATGACTGGCAATATATACAGCGCAGTTCAGGAATGTTGTATTGTATTGCTTTGTCCTGTGCTGTATTGTATTGTGCTGTATTGTATTGTGTTGTGTAGTGTTGTAATGTAATGTTATGTAATGTATTGTCTTGTCCTGTGCTGTATTGTATTGTGCTGTATTGTATTGTGTTGTGTAGTGTTGTAATGTAATGTTATGTAATGTATTGTCTTGTCCTGTGCTGTATTGTGTTGTGCGGTATTGTATTGTGTTGTGTAGTGTTGTAATGTATTGTTATGTAATGTATTGTCTTGTCCTGTGCTGTATTGTATTGTGCTGTATTGTATTGTGTTGTGTAGTGTTGTAATGTAATGTTATGTAATGTATTGTCTTGTCCTGTGCTGTATTGTATTGTGCTGTATTGTATTGTGTTGCGTAGTGTTGTAATGTATTGTTATATAATGTATTGTCTTGTCCTGTGCTGTATTGTGTTGTGCGGTATTGTATTGTGTTGTGTAGTGTTGTAATGTATTGTTATGTAATGTTATTGTCTTGTAATATTTTGTAACGCAATGTATTGTAATGTAATGTAATTTAATGTATTATTGATGCATTGCATTGCATTGCATTGTACTATATTTGTTGTGTTGTATTGTGTTGTTTTGTGTTGTATTGTGTTGTGTTGTCATGTATTGATTGCATTGTGCTGTATTGTATTATGCTGTATTGTATTGTGTCGTGTGATGTTGTATTTTATTGCAATGTAATGTATTGTATTGTGTTATGTTGTGTTGTCTTGTATTGTATTGTAGTATATTGCATTGCATTGGATTGCATTGCATTGTGTTGTTGTATTGTATTGTAGTATATTGCATTGCATTGGATTGCATTGCATTGTGTTGTGTTGTAATGTATTGTAGTATATTGCATTGCATTGGATTGCATTGCATTGCATTGTGTTGTGTTGTACTATATTGTAGTATATTGCATTGCATTGCATTATGTTGTGTTGTATTGTATTGTAGTATATTGCATTGCATTGAATTACATTGCATTGTGTTGTGTTGTAATGTATTGTAGTATATTGCATTGCATTGGATTGCATTGCATTGTGTTGTGTTGTATTGTATTGTAGTATGTTGCATTGCATTGGATTGCATTGCATTGTGTTGTGTTGTATTGTATTGTAGTATATTGCATTGCATTGGATTGCATTGCATTGTGTTGTGTTGTAATGTATTGTAGTATATTGCATTGCATTGGATTGCATTGCATTGTGTTGTGTTGTATTGTATTGTAGTATATTGCATTGCATTGGATTGCATTGCATTGTGTTGTGTTGTATTGTATTGTAGTATATTGCATTGCATTGGATTGCATTGCATTGTGTTGTGTTGTAATGTATTGTAGTATATTGCATTGCATTGGATTGCATTGCATTGCATTGTGTTGTGTTGTACTATATTGTAGTATATTGCATTGCATTGCATTGTGTTGTGTTGTATTGTATTGTAGTATATTGCATTGCATTGGATTGCATTGCATTGTGTTGTATTGTATTGTAGTATATTGCATTGCATTGGATTGCATTGCATTGTGTTGTGTTGTAATGTATTGTAGTATATTGCATTGCATTGGATTGCATTGCATTGTGTTGTGTTGTAATGTATTGTAGTATATTGCATTGCATTGGATTGCATTGCATTGTGTTGGATTGCATTGCATTGCATTGGATTGCATCTTATTGTATTACATTGCATTGCATCGTATTGTATTATAGTGCATTGCATTGGATTGCATTGTAATGTATTGGATTGCATTGTATTGTAGTGCATTGCATTGTGTTGTATGGTATTGTCTTACAGTGTATTGTATTATATTGTGTTATAGTGTATCGTACTGGGTCTTGTGGCAGTAGCAGACTGACTAGGGTCCATTGACAGAACCGTGGACTCAAAGATCTGGTGTCTCAAGTTCACTCCTAGTTCGTAACATACAAACTGGTCCTGCCCCTGACCGCAAATCCCATGTTTCCATTTCTTCTTACTTGCACCTCAGTTTTTCTTCCACCCCAAATACTATCACCCATACTCGCTCGAGGTCAAATTAAAAAAAACGCAACAGTAGTAGATATGGTGGTAGCGGCATTACTAGCAACAAAGCAGCAGCAGCAGCAGCAGCAGCAGTAGATCTGCACCATCAAACAACAAACCAACACACCGTGTTTGCGATTAATCACAGATTCCAGAAGAACAAGCGTGTAGGTCTCATACACAGATTTAGGCCATGTGTCATGATCAGTTTGGATCTTATCCATCACATGGCATCGGCGGCGTTAACGCATACAAAAGTCACTACGACCGCGGAGACGCCATCTTGAGAAACTGAAACCGGAAGTGAAGAACGTAAATTTTAGTTTCCTTTGGGTGATTAGAAAAATTGAAAACCACTCGTTGTCCAGAATACACAAACATTCTCTCTCTTTTGCTCGTCTGAAAAAAATCATTAAACACTATTTGTTTTAGCCTGTGGTTTTGTGTAGCGCAGACAAAGAAGAATATCTGGTTATGTAGATAGAATTATGGCCTCAATATCTAACGTCTTAAATTCAATCCTAGCTAGCGACATAAAAACTAACCAGCATGCTGTCCATCGTAATGCCTCAATCATTCCGGTGATGTCAGCTTAGTGTTTCATAGCCTCCCCCCCCCCCCCACCTCCACTGCCCCCATCACATTACAAAACTTTGCCAGGCCGCAGGGGTTTGCGCAGGATCAGGAAGTCTGGCAGATTTGAGTATGGAGCGCATATGGAATTGTCCAAAAACGACGAATCCTTCTGGAAAAAAAACTTGTGAATTCCAACTTTCAATGCAACACTCGACAAATATCACGTTTCGATCATTGTTTCCTTTTAACATTTGCCAGTAAACGAAGGGAGAAGCCGTTTGGAAAATTAAACGCGTGTAAACAAAAGTTTGACAAATATTCTGTTCTTCTGCTGTGCAGCATTTTGAATTGTTGTGATGTCTATTGACCGCACTTCATATAAAATAGCCTACAGCGTGTGCCTGTGTGTGCGTGTGTGTGTGTGTGTGTGTGTGTGTGTGTGTGTGTGGAGTGTGTGTGTGTGTGTGTGTGTGTATGTGTGTTGTGCGCGCACGGCACACACACAACACACACACACACACACACACACATCTCACATGCACACAAATTGTACGCACACACACGCACACACGTAAGCACGCACACACATATACGTACGCAAAGGCGGGTTCGTTACAATAGATACTATCTCAAAACTATGGCCGTTTGCATCGTTAAAAAAAAACCTGACGAAATTTCAGTGTTTCTTTGAACTGCACAAAAATCGTACCAGATCTGGGATCGCTAAATGTTAAAGTATGGATCGGGGGGGGGTGGGTGGGGGAGAAGCTATGAGTGCTTGCAATTATAAAGATCAATATACGTCTGGAAAGTGTTAACAAGATAATCATGCTATACCAATACTGTCGCTTCCCTTACTTTTCTGTATGACTATTTGTAACATTCTGTTTTAAAACGGAGAAAATGCTATGATAATATCATATACTGATATACAGGACAGCATGGACAGCAAAGAAAACAAACGAGACAGTCTTGATGGAGGCAGACACAAGTAGATCACTCATAAGGAAGATTAGGAAAAGACAGGCAACATTTATAGGCCATTTTATGAGGAAGGGGGATTTGGAGCACCTGGTCACATCGGGAAAGCTGAAGGGAAAGACAGCACTAGGTAGACTCAGGGAGAAAATGCTGGACGGACTTGCAGAGTGGCTGGGGACGAGGAGGGTGGGAGAGATGCTAGGGGCAACGAGAGATAGAGACAGATGGAAGTCCATGATCGCCAACGCCATGCGGCAGGGCACCTGATGATGATGATATACAGGGTTGTGTTGTGGCTAGTGGATAAAGCTCTCGCCAAGGATGCGACAAACCGACGTTCGATTCCTGGTTAGACAGGGATTTTTCCTCTCTCCTCCCCCCCTCACCTTTCATTACAGCTTGAGTAGTGGTCTGGGTGCTGGTCTTTTATATAAGACGAGATACCAGAATCTCGTGTGCAGCATGCAGTTTACGCACATTAAGAAGAGTTTTCCTCGGCAAAATTCTGTATTGAAAATTCCACTTTCTTAGGTAGAAGAAAATACCCCAAGGCAGACACAAAAAGGTATAAATGTTGCTTGCCTTTTCCTAATTTTTTTTTATAAATGTTTTTATTGTGTCTGTCTCCTTCAAGACTGACTCGTTTGTTTTCTTTGCTGTCCATGGAACTCTCAACATTCTTCTAAGAAACCACATTTCAGTGACCCTCAAAAGTACAAAATCCTGATCTTCTGTAATAATTTTGTATGAAAAGGGAGACTGTTAGAACAGCTTGACCATCTTGTTTCTAATTCATTTCGTTTTACACTTAAAACTACACACGCAGAAGCATTACTCACGATGGCTCTACCTTTGTGGAAGAGGAAATCCGTTACCGGGCCATGTGCGTTTTCGGGAAATCCCTACTCTGATAGAAACCTTTGAAGTCTGCGCATTCTGCACTTGTCCAGTTTCCTGTACGTGTCTGTGAATCAAATGCATCGGCCTGAGATTACAAGTCGTCGTTGTAAAGCACTATTCCCCAAACTCATTTGGACTCACTCCGCATCACACATACTCCGACTTTTTTTTTAAGGGAAGCACGGAGAACTCAAGCTGTTAAGAGATCTGACCACATTCCGCTATCCTGTTCGCCAGTCTACATCTTCGTGAGCGTGCATGCCTGAGTATTTTCACGTTTCCATCAACCAGACACAAGATCTTTAACGTGCATATCTGATATTCTGCCTGTGTACACAAGCGAAAGGGGTTTAGGTACTGGCAGATGTATAAACATACTGACCTGGTAGGTCGCAACAGTCCCCGTTTACTTACCAGGCAGGGGTGTTCAGGAGGATCGAAATCAGGATCTTTCTATTGGAAGTCTGACGATGACACTCTTGACTACCGCACATATACACACAACCAGAATGCATTCATTCACACATACACGGATGGATACTAATAGAGTCCATACAAACATATCTCTACGGTCATAAACATATACCAACGGTCATGAATGTTTTCTTAAAGTCACAAACATTTTCTTATGGTCATAAAATATCTATGATCATAAACATATATCTAAGGTCATAAACATATACCTATCGCCATAAGCATATAGTTATGGCCATAAGCATATAGCTATGGTCATAAACATATAGTTATGGTCATAAACAGATACCTATGACCATAAGCATATAGCTATGGTTATAAACGTACATCTATGGTCAAAAAATATACATATGGCCATAAGCATCTAGCTATGGTCATAAGCATATAGCTATGGTCGTAAACATGTACCTATGGCCATAAACATATATCTACGGTCATGAACGTATGCCTATGGTCAAACGTATGCCTATGGTCACAACTATTTTGTTATGGTCATAAACATGTACGTATGTTCATAAACATATATCTATGGTCATAAACGTATGCCTATGGTCATAAATATTTTGTTATGGTCATAAACATGTACCTATGTTCATAAACATATATCTACCGTCATAAACATATACCTATGTTCATAATGTGCCTTGCCGAATGGCGTTGGTGATCATAGCCATTTTTTGTTACTGCAAATATATCTCCTACCTTTTCTCTCCTCATCTACTCTACACAACTGTCTACTGTTTTCTCCCTGGGTGTACCTGGTGCTCTCTTTCTCTCTGCTTTCTTGTTGTGACAAGGTGCTCACAGTTTTCTTGCATCATAAAATATCCTATAAATGGTGCTGGTCTTTTCATTATTGTTCTTTTTGTGTTTGCTTCTTTCAAGACTGCCTCACGTGTTTTCTTTGCTGTCCACGAAACTTTTAACATTTTTCTTAGAAACCACATTTCAACTTCCTCAATCTTGTTCTAACTTTGCTTGTTGATTGTCCAGGCTTTGCATTCGTAGAACAGAATTGGTTCTATATAAGGTAAAACAACAATACGTAGATAATAACATAAAGAAATAAAAAAACAAAACAAAAAAGTAACCAACTAAGATAAAAAAGAAATAGCAAAAAGAAAGAAAAACGAAAACAAAACAACAACAACAACAACAACAACAACAACAACAACAACAACAACAACAACAACAACAAAAGACCCAATCAAAAACAAATCAAATAACAGACCCCCTCCCCCCCCCCAAAAAAAAAAAAAAAGAAAAAGAATAAAAATGCTTCACGACTGATTACATCAAAAAGCAGTGTCCATAACGTTCTTGCCAGGATGCAAGAAAAAGTCCACCAGAAAGCCAGTATGCTCTCAGGAAAATACTCCTTTTATGGAACGCTTTGAAGTATGGATACTGTGTGTGTGTACATGTCTGTGAATCTAAAGCATCAGCTTAAAATTCACAACTTTTTATCAGCAGATCTCAGTATGAGATTAGAAACACAGATTTCTCTGAAGGGCGTGTGCTATAGTTTGAGGGTTACTTAATGTGTGGGGCGGTTTGTGGGTTACAAAAGACTTGAAATTCAGATCAGCAAGGATTATTCAACTGCTAGTACTCTCAAACACAGCTACCCAAAATGAAATTAAAGATTCACTTGATAGGTAGAAAGAAACTCTAGGGAGAGCTAGACAACAGAAGGTCTTCAGAGAAGTAACCCCCTTTAGACAAGTGTTTCGGCCCTGAATTCCTTACACTCTCGGGGGGCCGGGCCACATCCAGGTCATGACTCCTGGATGCCCTTCTGCTGTTGTCTATTTTTTTTTTTTTTCCCACGCCGGGGATCGAACCTGGGCGATTCTGCGCTTCAGAACTGCGGTACGCGGTTTTACCAATGTGCTAACGGGGCACACATCATCTGTAGGGAATTTAATCCTTATGAAGTTCACTTTTTTGGTTCCTCCTTGCCCAGATCCAGCTTGAGCTCCTTTCTGCTGCCTCTGCCATCGCTTTAAGGGCTCTAGTCCTCTTCTTCCCAGAAATGGCGAGTTGTTTCATGAGATCATAAGCGGAGGTGCCCACAAACCCTCTTGCCCCGACCTCTATGGCGAAGATTTTGACCCGCAGACCTGCTTTCTTCAGGGTGCTGGCAAGACCGGCGTATTTTTCGGTCTTGTAGATATGTGCTTCTTCCATTCTGCTTTCGTATGGCACAGTGAGTTCTATCAGAATCACTTGTTTCGAGGAGTCAGAGTGGAGAGCGATGTCTGGTCTCATGCCTGTCTTGCTGATGACATCTGGGTAATTTCTCCACTCTGGGAGGTCTGCTGTACACTCCCAGTCGACTGCTCCCTCCAGAAGACCCTTTGGCAATGTGCTGGTTGTCATAGCACTTTCGGGCCAGACCTGTTTCCCTCCTGCTTTGTAGAACGTTGTCATAGCAATTGGTGCGTTTGGGGTCATGGTTTTTTCGCTAACCACGTCTGTGATCACTTTCAGAACTTGGTTGTGCCTCCATGTATACCTTCCTTGGGCTAGCGCTACTTTGCAAGAGCTTAGGACATGTTCCACTGTTTGTTTCTTCTGACAGAGCGGACATGCTGGGTCGTCTGATTTCCCCCATTTCACTAAGTTTGCATTCGAGGGGAGCAGGTCATATACAGATCTGAGGAGGAAGCTTATCCTTAGAGGAGCCATGTGCCACATATCGTTCCAGCTGAGACTTCTTTGGAGTGCACTGTCCCATGTTGTCCATTGCCCCTGTTGACCTTGCTGGACTGCCTTCTGCACTCTTTTGACATCTTCTTCTTCCTTCAACTCCTGTATGATCATGTCTCTTTTTTCCTTCCCTTTGGCTTTGGACCACCACTGCATTTTTGTTGCTCCCAGTCCCTGTCTGTTGGTTTGCGTGTGTCCAATTATTTCTTTGATGCTGAGGTTTCTCTTGGCATTGTTTACAGCCTCTTGGACTTTCCACTTTCTGCCAGTTCTCAGCTTTGGATGAACTGATCTCACGATATTGTCTTCCGATTCCTCCAGCATGCTCAACAGTCTTGCTTTTCCAACTTTGTATTCCTCCACTATGGATTTGAGAGGTAGCTTCAGCATTGCTTGACGACAGTAGAATGCAACATCAGTGAGACCAGGTGGGACACCGAGCCATTTTCTTGTGTATTTGTTGATTTTGGCTTCCATTGCTTCGACTGTGCTGGTGCAAATGTCATAGATTAGCAGTGGCCACAGCAGCTTTGGTATCAGCATGAACTGTAGACACCAGACTTTGTATTTGCCTGGCAGTCCGCAGTTATCTATTTTCTTCAGGCCTTCTTCTGCTGTTTGCTTGGTTTCACATCCCCTTTGTGTGTCTTTCAGGGAGTCATCATACCATCTTCCGAGACTTTTTACTGGCTCTTCTGTGACAGTGGGGATGGCTTGGTTATATTGATATAATATAATATAGTATAATATAATATAGTATAATATAATATAGTATAATATAATATAATATAGCATAATATAATATAATATAATATAATATAGTATAGAATAATATAGTATAATATAGTATAATATAATATAATATAATATAATATAATATAATATAATATAATATAATATAATATAATATAATATAATATAATATAATATAATATAATATAATATAATATAATATAATATAATATAATATAATATAATATAAATATTAATATAATATAATATAATATAATATAATATATATAATATAATGTTTTATATTATATTATAATATAATATAATCAGCAAGGATTATACGACTGTTAGTACATGCAGACATAGTCTCCCAAAATCAAATTAAAGATTCAGTTTTAAAGAAATTGTAACGTCAGCTCAGCAACGAAGATACGCTGCTTGTACATACAAATATATCTTTCCAAAATCAAACTAATGTTTCAGTTTTACAAGATTTTACCCTCTGTTTCTCTCTCTCTCTGTGACCAGCGTGGTGGTCAAGAGTGTAAAGGTCAGATCCCATAGAAATGTCCTGGGTTTGGTTCACCTGGACACCTCAGCCCAGTGGGTACATTAGAGATTTTTTCCATCTTCCCGGTCAGCATGTATGCAGACCTTCCAATACCTAAATCCTTTTCGTGTGTATTCGTATACAGAATATATAATGTGTACGTCAAAGAAGTGGTTAACATGTATTAACGTGTACCTCACTTTATCATTCATCTTTCTGTGAAGCGCTTAGGGCTTAGGGCTCTTATGAGATCAGGCTCTGTTGAAGTAGTCACCACTATCATTATAGATTAGGAAAAACAGGCAACATTTATAGGCCATTTTATGAGGAAGGGGGATTTGGAGCACATGGTCACAACGGGAAAGCTGGAGGGAAAGAGAGCACCAGGTAGACCCAGGGAGAGAATGCTGGACGGACTTGCAGAGTGGCTGGGGATGAGGAGGGTGGGGGAGATGCTAGGGGCAACGAGAGATAGAGATGGTTGGAAGTCCATGGTCGCCAACGCCATGCGGCAGGGCACCTGATGATGATGATGATGATGACGTCAAAGATCCTGTGAATCGTGTCACTGGCTGGCTTATGACAAACAACGAAAAACACAGTGTCACTGTTTTGTTTACTATGCAATGTATGCTTTGGTCTTGATATCCTGATGACCGTGTGTGTGTGTGTGTGTGTGTGTGTGTGTGTGTGTGTTGTGTGTGTGTGTGTGTGTGTACGTGTGTGTCAAGGTGCGTTTATATGTGCGTGCGTGCGTGTGTGTGTGTGTGCGTGCGTCTGTGTGTGTGTGTGTGTGTGTGTTACTAGTGTTTTGTATGCTAAGAGGGCGACTTGGATTTCCTCACTTATATAAATAGTGTGATAAAACTTGGTCGACTAAAAAAAAAACTACAAGAAAGGGAAATAACCGACACAAGTCGGCTCACTAGTAAAAATCTGATAGTCTCCCTTGATAGTTGTCCTGTGCCCATCGATTAGGAAAAAAAAGCAAACCAGTGCAAACTAATGCAAATCAGACAAAATCAAATTACACAAAACAAAACAAAACAAACAAAACAAACAAAACAAAACAAAACAAATAAAACAAAAACAAAACAAAATAAGAACAGAACAAGTCATTATTTCTATAGCAGCCAGAAAAGAGAAAATAATTAACTTGCTTTCACACACACACACACACACACACACACGCACGCACACACACACTCATATACACATATACATATATATATATATATATATATATATATATATATATACACTCACTCACCCTCACAAAGATACACGCTAAATATACAAACAAATGCACATAGACATACACATAAAACATGCACATAAACACGCACATACACAAACACACACACGCTCTCTTTCTCTCGTCTGTCTGTTTAACTCTGTATCTGTCTCTCTCTGTGTCTCTGTCTCTCTGTCTCTCTCCCTGATAGTGGAGCATGATCAGCAGAATTGACAGTGTATGTCACGACCGTTCGTTGAACAATGTCAGCTTCGATTTGGGATGCTGGAGTTGTGGTAATGGCTCTTCTTTGATCTCCCTCTCCTGTGCTTCTGTCGCCATGTTGAATTGTTTTTGAATAGGAAAACTGATCTCCATCTGTTTTACTTCCTGTAGATGGTCTGTATTCTTTTTTGTTTCTTTTTTGTTTCAAGTTGTTCTATTTGTCATAGCTTTAGTATTACTTTTTTTTGGTGATGATACATGAAAATGTTTTTGTTTATATACACTTGAATGCCCCCATCATCTTCGGTATTATTTTCTGCTGCTATGAATAACACAGTCCATAGGCATTTTTTTGCATGTTAACTCTGCATCCTGTCATTCAAAAGAGTTAAGCCATGTTTTCATATTTGTCATAACTCTATGTATTACGGTTTTAATTGTCAAACGTGAAATGTTTTGTTTTTAACATTTGAAAGCCCCCATCACCTTCGGTATACTTTCTCCTGCTATGAATGATACAGTCGATAGACATTTTTTTTGCATATTCACTCTGCATCATGTCATTCAAAAGAGTTAATCCAGACAAAGGCAGTCTGTCCAACGTTAGCTTGTTTTAGAAACAGATTCTTTCATATAACTTTTCTCGTTATTTTGATGTAAGAAGGGAGTTTCCAACTTTATGTGTTTGTTCCTACCAAGATGTATTTAGCAAATGTGTCTTACGCTAATGAGAAATATGGTCAGCCAGTCAGGATTTAAACTACAGGCAATGATTTAGAGCAACCAAAACTGTCTGATAATTCAAACAAGTTTTTGTTGCCATCTTCAGTCCAGAGAGATCACAGCCTGAAGTCGTTTCAAGAACTGCACAAACAGCAGGAATACTACTATACTAGGAAAACAAAACCAGTCTGGAGAGACCAAAAAAAATCATTGCTGCCTGATACAAATTGAGGTTATTGCACGTACTCGTGCAATAACCTCACTATGGGAGAAGAGTGGCAAAATGGTTCAGACGTTCGCCTACCAATAAGTTAACTCGAGGTTTCAAGGTTGGCTTTCTGTAGAGGCCTTGACTTTTCTCCTCAGTTTGAGCGGAAAATCGAACTGAACGTCTAGTCTTTTGGAAGGCGACGAAAAACGAGTCAAACCCGTGTGCCTTCTGGCTGCGCACGCTAAAGATCCCATGGCAGCTGAGAATCGTGAAAAGTAGCATTGCCCAGCTACCTTGGTATACAACATTGGAGAAAGAGTTTGATTTCCCAGGTCCCACCCCTTTGAAGACCAATTAGCCTTCTTGCCTTTCTGAAGTCTTGGTAAAAAAAAGTGTGAATATGAATATGAATTTGAAGCGAGAGAGAGGGGATGGGCGCCACACTCGTGTGCTGGCCCCGGGAAAAGTTGAAGTCTCTGCCACCTCATTCCCCTACGACCCTAGGGTTATGGAACTATCTAGGAAGGACCCCAGACTCAGGCCAGCTCGTGGGTTTATGTGCAGGCTTAAGGCTTGTGCCGTGATCATTCTGGACCTTCTCCATCACATGGCACATGTGACGTCAGTGCATATGGAATTCATTCAGAGACGTCATCTTGAGAAATTGAAACTGAAACTGAAACTCGTGTTTTCTGTATGTATCCGAGGCGTGCTCCTTGACAGCAGAAATATTGAAGAGGAATCGGATAGCAGAGATGAAATTCATCAGAAGACTCCTCAGCATCTCTGTACTGAACACATCACAAACAACCGAGCGTGAAGAAACATAGTCTTTTATCTATCTATCTATCTATCTAGCTATCTATCTATCTATCTATCTATATATCTATCTATCACATCTATCTATCTATCTATCTATCTATCTATCTATCTATCTATCTATTAATCTATCTAATTATCTATATAATAATAATTACAATATTTATATAGCGCAAAATCTTGATAAAATCAAATCTAAGCGCTGAAGCAGACACACACGCACGCACGCACGCACACACACGCACACACACACCACACACACACACACACACACACACACACACACACACGCATGGCTATAAATGGGGAGAAAGAATAAAAGCAATAAAAGCAATAAAAGCAAGAATAAAAGCAATGGAAAATTATAGAGAGCATAGCATATACAATTATATATTATAACCATGTGATTCCCTCCGAGCGGAGACAGGCTGCAGAGGGGGGAGGGGGGTTGAGTGAGGTTAGGATTTTATGCAGAGGAGAAAAGGTGGGTTTTGAGAGCGGACTTGAAGGAGACAAAAGTAGGTTGCTGACGGACTGAGAGAGGAAGTTTGTTCCAGGAGAGTGGACCAGAAACAGAGAAGGCTCGTGGACCATAGGTATTGAGCTTAGTGCGTGGAAAGCGAAAAGTCAGAGGATCGGAGGCAGAGCGGAGGGTACGTGAGGGAACATAGATCTCAAGTAGGCTTGACAGGTAATCGGGGCTGCGTTATTGAGGCTTTTGTAGCACATGGTGTCTAGTTTGTATTGTATGCGCTTTGATACAGGAGCCAGTGAAGTTGTGCCAGGAGAGGAGATATGTGGTCAGCTTTTTTCTTTTAGAGTACAAGGCGTACAGCATTGTTTTGAATGCGCTATAGGATGTGAATGGTGGAGGCAGGAAGACCAGACAGGAGTGAATTGCAATAGTCAATGCGAGACATTATGAAGGAGAGAACGAGTTTTGCAGTTGTTTCGACAGAGAGATACTAATCTAATCTATATCTAATCTATCTATCTATCTATCTCTGTCTGTCTGTCTGTCTATATATCTATCTATATATGTATATAACTACAGGCATGCTGTTCATAGTAAATAAGAAAAAAAGAGATATATAGCCATACAAAAACATCCAGAAGACTCCCAAAGACCATCCACCATGGAACAGTACAAAGGAAAAGTAGACTGGGCAGACAAAGAAATGGACAGACAATATTGCAGAGAACTTTGCCACAAGCTAGGCACACACTCACAGCCATAGAACCTGGAGACAGCTGGTACAGCGTTCATTGATACAGCACCCCAGTGAACCTCAGTGTCTGGCACATGCCACACTATTGATGGCACCGTGGTTAAATAATAAATGTCCTTGTGGTCAAAGTGATTACAAAGAATAGAGCTTTGGCACTTTCTGGAATGTTGTTACAGCGAGCAATCAACGAAGTGCAGTCACTGAATGAAACATAGAAGAGAATAGTCCTGACCCATTCAACCTGTTGGATTGTAGCTATAAATCTCCCACTCTGAATGGCGGCTGTTGAGAATTATAACCGAGTGTAATTGAGTATTGATAGCGTCGTTCTCACTTTGATATTGACTGGCAGCTGTCCACAAAGACAGCTATTGGCAGATGTGACAAAATGGCGAAATGAAGAAAATATGATAATATGAAATTATTGCAATAATGACCATGCCAACATGTTTTTTAATCATAGGTTGTGCAATGGATTCTGTGCTATTTTCTGTGCTCGTCAATCAGTATGCATATTGATTTCGAACTTACTTTTCTGGAATGAGTGACTAGGGTTTGAGCATGTCTGTTGAATACACATTAAAGTCACAATAAAATTGCTGATAATTTGCTATTACTGTGTTTATTGAAATATTTGTTGAAAATAATTTTATGAAAAATTCATGAAGTTTGCACGGGGAAGAGAGTTTCAGGGTCTGCTGAAGAGAACTACATTTACAGTAAAGTGCAGAAAGGATGAGGTCATACAAAGATACATAACCTTTTGTGTGGCTTTGGCATCATAGTAAGAAAGGAACAAGAACAGTAAGATGAAAATAGTCTGGAGTCTGAATAGGAAACTCCTTAACAACTAAAGATGTTCTTGAAACTTAAATGGCATCTCTCTCTCTCTGTATACACACACATACACACACACACACACACACACACACACACACACACACACACACACACACACACACACACACACATATTATATATACATATACATATATATATATATATATATTTATATATAGACTCATTCGATGCTGGTGCATAAATAGGGTCTTTCTCCAGTCTGTTTTGCCATTTTCACTTCGCTTATGTCTGTAGTCTGGGGATCCAGGAAGATACCCACAGATGTCTCAATCGTGTGACTTGTAGAAGACTTGTGATGTCAAGCATGGCTCCTACCGCCGATCCCGGCGGAGGAGAGAGGTGAAGTGAGATGAGGTGAAGTGACAGTTACTTTTTTCCACGAAGGTTGGCTGGCTTGGTTGACAGAGCCATGGACTCAGGATCTAACATCTCGAGGTCAGTCCCAACCTGCAACACAAAACCTGCTGGTCATATCGCTCTAATCCTTCTGGCAGCGTCAGTGTTTCATACGTTCCAATCCCTCTCTTCCCTTCCTCCCTCTTCTCACTATTTCAAGGTCTTGCAGCGCATAGGATTTTACGCGGACGCAAGGAGTATACCCAGACAATTACGGTCAGATTAGGATGGACTGGAAATGGACTTGTCTGAATGTGATGTATTGCTCTTGAGCTAACCCCAAATTGAATTGCCTGACTGCCTGCAGCAAGGACAGTCAATTCTGGTCCATGCAAAGGGTGAAAAAGCCATTGATATGGGAGGGGAGAGGCGATACAGAATAGGATGGGAGGGAGGATATGTAGGGCTGGTAATGGCCATCTCTGATTATCAGCAGTCCAGTGGAGTGAACGATTGATCTGTGCCTGTCAGCTAAGTCCTTGATCTAGTTTCAAACTTCTGTGGTTTGTGTTTGGACGCAAAAAGATAAACGTTTACAATGTCTGCTGTGTAGCATAAACTACTCTGTGTGATCCTGCAAATTATTGTGTTCGTTTCCCGTGTCTTTTTCCTCTCATTGTCAAATCAAGGTTTCAAAGAATAGTGATCGAAATTCGATCCTAATATCCTGGCATATGGAGATGAAAAACAACAAGTGAAATATTCTCCTTGTTGAGAAAACAAGAAAAAAAACCCAGAACAAAGAATCACAAAAACACAAAAACAAAACAAAACAACAAATCCATCAAAACCCAACATCAACAAACAAGCAAGCAGACAGACAAGAAAACAAAGAAATAAAGAAACAAACAATGCCCCCAAAACAAAACAAAACAACAAACAAATCAAAACAAAACAAAACAGAACAGAACAAAGCAAAGCAAAAAAAAAAAAAAAATGCTAGCAGAATATCATTTGAGATATCATTTCTTTCTCATGTTAAAGTCAGAAATAATTTTTAATCAAAGAAGCTATGGTGTCATCTTTATTATGAACAGTGAAGTGATGTTGGATTACCAAATGTAAATGATCTGGCAACTGTGGGGTACACCAGAATAGTGCTTTCGTGAGGTTTACTCAGTTCAATATAACGTGTATGTCTTCTGTGAACACACAATGATAATGATAATGGTAATAATGATGAGAGTAGTGATAATCATCATAATATGAATGACGATTATGATGATGGCGATGATAAAAAAATGCTGATGCTGATAATAATAACAACAACAACGACATAATTAATAATAATAATAATAATAATAATAATAATAATAATAATAATAATAATAACAATAACAATAACAATAATAATAATAATAATAATAATAATATAATAATAACAGATAATGATCTACTATTATTACTATTAACAATAACACTACTACTTTTACTATTGCTACTGCTACTAGTACTACTGCTATAATTAATACTATTACCACTGCTACCGTTACTACTACTACTAAATCTACTCCTCCTGTACTACTACTAGTAATAAGAATAAGTATTTGTACAGCGCCTCATGTCATAAAGCCCTAAGCCCTTAACCTGTCATAAAAGCTCTATGCACTTAAGCTGCCACGACGATGACAGACGGTGAAATGACAATCATATAAATCATGGTAGGCTTCTGCCATCCATAGTGCATATGTCTGATGGTCAGTCAGTCTGATGTTTGAGTCCACTTCTCTTAATAAAGGTCACACCATCGTCGCTTGTCTGTGTCTGTACAATGGTCCCTGCTATGTCCATCGCTGGTCAAGTTTTGCACAAACAGGTGACACGACCAGAAACTGTATAGTTCTCACTAACTTCCATCTTTTTCTCCAAAACTCTACACTCACACAGGCACAGACACATATACAGACATACACACAGACATGCACACAGACACAGAAACAGACACAGACACACATACAAATATCCACAAAAGCACACTGCACACACAGACACAACGAATGCACACATACATACGCTCGCGCGCGAGCACACACACACACACACACACACACACACACACACACACACACACACACACACACACACACACACACACACACACACACACACACATATCCACAAAAGCACACTGCACACACATACACAACGAATGCACATATACATACACACACACGTGCTCGTGCACGCACAAGCACACGCACAGCACATACACGCACGTATGCATACGCACACACATACACACACTCACACCTCACACACACACACACACACACACACACACACACACACACACACTCACTCACATCACACACACACTCACACACAAACCACAACCCATGCACTCACATCTCACACAACCACACACATCATTCTGGCATACACGCATTCAAACGCATCCACACACGTCCACACATTTACCCACACGCATGACCATGTAACCATGTACATGCACACGCACTCCTGTAATCAAACACACATATACATGTACACAAATGCACACACATATTCGTCTAATATCACTGATAATAAAAATACGCTAAATCAAAGAATGAGACAACACACACAACACACACACACACACACACACACACACACACACACACACACACACACACACACAACACGACACACACACACCACACACACACACACTCACACACACACACACACACAAACAACACACATCCACACACACACACGCACAAACACACACACTCACACACACACACACACACACACTCAACACACAAACACACACACACACAAACACACAAACGCACACACATACACACACACACACAGACACACACCACACACTTAAACACACACACACACACATACATACCACACACACACACACACACACACACACACACACACACACACACACAACATACACACACACACACACAGAAGGGGCACAATCAATAGAGTGACAGTTGACAGTCTATGTCACGGCCGCTTGTTGATCAACGCCAACTTCGACTTTAGATGTCACGGTTGTGGTTCTGGCTGCTCTTTGATCTTGCCATCCTGCGCTTCTGCTGCCATGCTGCACTGCGTTTGAAGTAGAAAAGTAATTTCCGCAATACGGTTCTCCTGTAGCATTTATAGGCTATACTTGTTTTGTTAAAGTTTTTGTGGCTGTCTGTTCTTTTGATGTTGTTGTCTTATTTTATTTTTCGGTCGTAAAGTCTGAATCACTTTGAGTGTATGTGTCACTATGACTGCCAACTTTCCAGCAAATTGTGACCAGAAACACAAAACAACACAACACAACACACACACACACACACACACAACACACACACACACACACACACACACACACACACACGCGCGCGCGCGCGCACACACGCACACACACACACACATACATACACACACACACTCACAACACACACATATATATATACACACATATGTATGCACAGACACACACACACAGAGACACATATATACACAGACATACTAACACAGACACAGGCAGACAGACACACACACACACACACACACACACACATATATATATATATATATAATATAATATACATATATACTATATATACATATATATATATATAGTATATATATAAATATACAAAAAAGAATGCATACTTTATGCAACAAAAAGCACACACATTGTCAAGCAGCTGACCTATATCACGCGTACACAAAAGACAAAAGAATGATGCACAACACTTAGCATTTGTTTTTTGCTTTTCTGCTTTCAGCGTAAAGTTGATGCTCTGATATTCTAAAACTGCACATACTTTTTGACATTTGCTTCTGTAAACATCATTTACTTACTTACTGTCTATTATGCATGTATGTAACATCGCTGAAGGTTCTCATCTGTGACATTTGCTTCTGTCAGCATCATTTTCTTTCTGTCTATTAAGCCAATGATATATAGACAGCACTGGGAGTTCTCATTGTCAGCCTGTATCAAATACACTAAATATTGTATGTTTCAGGGGCCTTAGGGTATTCTTCCTTTGTTCGTCACAAGGAGTTCTTGGGTGTTCCTCTCTCACGTCTTCCATCTGGTCAAATACTAAGCTGACACCACCAGAATGACGAAAACAGCAACAAACAGGCCTGTTTTAAAATGTGCAGGCTGGGACTGAACTCAAGATATAAGTAGATCATGTGCAACTTCATATGATACAAATATTTCAGACGGATCTTCGTTAATTCTGCATTGCCTAACTGCCCGCAACAAGGATAGTCAGTTGAAGTTGTTGCGAAAGGTGACGGGGTCAGTGACATGAGAGATGGGGGGTGATGGGTGAATGGAAAGAACTTGTAGTAGCAAGCTGTGGCCGTCAGCTGCTGTATGGAATGAGCGATCACTCTGTTTGTGCCTGTCAGCTCTGTTGACGACCTTATTTCCAGCTTTCGAGGTCCATGGCTGAAATAAAGGAAGAGTGCTTCATGTTTGTTGATACTCGTATTAACCCTTTGTCTCCCCCGGACCCTATACACCAACTTCAGAAACGTAACCTTTTGACTCCCTCACCCTATCCATCAGCTTCTTGCAAGAAGCTGGTGGATAGGGTGAGGGAGTCAAAAAGTTAAATTTTTTTTGCTTTGCTAGCATGGTTGACATTGTAGGATACTGGTGAACAGGGTGCAGGAGTCAAAGGATTAATAACTGTCTATGCTCTTGACTCACTTGATTAGAGCTCTCCTAGTTTCTTCTGTCCTTTCCTCCTCTTTTCCGTCCTCCTTCCTTGTTTGTTCTTCTTGTTTCCTTTCCTTTCTTCTCTCCCTTTGATTCAATTTGCATGCCTGAAGTTTAATAGTTTACGTTTAATAAAAATCATTTTTGCACACACACATGTACATACTCAAGCACAAACACACACACACACACGCACACACACACACGCACACACACACACACATATACACACACACAAACACATACACACTGTCTAATATCACTTATAGTGAAAAGACGTTAAATTAAAGAACGAACGAACACAAACACACACACATACACACGCACACACACATACAAATACAAACGCACACACAAACGAACACAAACGCACACACACGTACACACAAACACACCCACAAACACACCCACTCATACACACACACACACCCACACACACCCACCCACACACACTCACAAACACCCCCTCCCCACACACACACACTCACGCGCGCGTGCGCGCGCTTAAACACACACATACACACACACACACACACACACACACACACGCACGCACACACACACATACACACACACACACACACACACACACACACACACAATCAAGTAAACACTTAATAATTAATATGAAATATCTTCGCTGAGTGTAAGCTATTTCCTTTCTATGGAGGTTCTTTACATTTATGGCCCATAGATTGCACAGGATATCGGTGCACTGGTGGTGGTGGTGGGAGGGGGGGGGGTTGTCCTGTTCAATATGGTTTGTTTGTCCTCAGCAAATACAGCACAGTCACCAGAAACGGTGAAAAGTCGGTCAGTTAACACAGTCACCAGAGAAGCAGTGAAAGGCCAGTGATATAAATCATACGTATGGCAAGTCTTGTCCATCCATATATAGCTCACATCTCTGATTGGATGGAACACTACACAGCATGGCCGGGTCTGCAACAGCTGGGGTCTGTGATCAGAGACAATGCAGGATGCTGGTGGACAGGGTGCCGGAGTCAAAGAGTTAACTCTTTTGACTCCTGCACCCTGTCCACCAGCATAAACTCTTTGAATCCCGCACCCTGTCCACCAGCATTAACTCTTTGACTCCCGCACCCTGTCCACCAGCATCCTGCATTGTCAGCCTTGCTAGCGAAACAAAACACGTAGCCCTTTGATTCCCTTACCCTATCCACCAGCTTCCTGCTGGAGTCAAAGGGTCAGGTTTTTGCAGTTGCTAGATAGGGTGCGGGAGTCAAAGGGTTGAGTTTTTGCTGTTGCTGGATAAGGTGCGGTAGTCAAAGAGTTAATGGAATGGGACAAGTCTGTATGCTACACCGTTGTGTGTAACACTGGATACGCTTCTCTATGAAGCTATTCGAACATGTGTTTTTGTCTTTAACCCTTCGACTCCCTCACCCTGTCCACCAGCATCCTGCATAGTCAACCATGCTAGCAAAGTACAACCTTGACCTTTTGAGTCCCTCACCGGGTTCACCAGCTTTCTGCAAGGAGCTGGTGGATAAGGTGAGGGTGTCAAGAGATTATGTATTGCAGTTGGTGGATAGATGCGGGAGGCAAAGTGTTAATTAATGTCTAATTTGCCAATATAGGTTTGAAGAAACAGCATATCATTCAAACAAAATCATCTTGTCCTTTAGATGAGAAATCACTTTTCTACGTTACCCAGCGATTACAGTCTTTAGTAGGAGGCCTAAGAGGCAGTGTCCTTAGCACGTTAGATCAGAACAGGTAATGTTAACTTCCACGGAAATGACCCTACAACACTGCAGGGAGTAGTCAAACTGTGACTGGGTTATCAATCATATCAATCTCCTTTTAATAAAGGAGGGACAAAGAGAGGGGGCGAGGAGAGAGAGAGAGAGACAGAGAGAGAGAGAAGAGAGAGACAGAGAGAGAGAGAAAGAGAGAGAGAGACAGAGAGAGAGAGAGACAGAGGAGAGAAAAGGGAAGGAGAGAGAGAGATAGAGAGAGAGAGAGAAAGGGGAGAGAGAGAGAAAGGAGAGAGAGAGAGAGAGAAGAAGGAGAAGAAAGGAGAGAGAGAGAGAATGGGTGAAATGATTCAGAATAAAAAGAAGAGAGAAAATGGAGAAAAAGGAGAAGGTAAAGTAGGAGAAGAAGAAGAGAAAGAAGGAAGAAAAGAAACAGGGGAAATAAAAGAAGAAAAAGTAGTAAGTTGAGAACAAAAAAGAAGGAAGAAGAAGGAAGAAGGAAGAAGAAGGAAAAAGAAAGGAAGAGGAGGAAGAGGAGGGAGAAGAAGAAGAAGAAGAATGCGAAAGAAGAAGAAGAAGAAGAAGAAGAAGAAGAAGAAGAAGAAGAAGAAGAAGAAGAAGAAGAAGAAGAAGAAGAAGAAGAAGAAAAAAGAAGAAGAAGAAGAAGAATGAGAATGCGAAGAAGAAGAAGAAGAATGCGAAGAAGAAGAAGAAGAAGAAGAAGAAGAAGAAGAA
>CM060305.1:32021722-32024222 GCA_030674185.1 Monoplex corrugatus | reverse complement strand
GTCTGTTTAACGTACAGACGACACGTTAATGCAACACCAGCAAGAGTAAGAACAAGAATACGAACAAGAAAGCGGAAAAACCAATAATCAAACAAAAAAAAGTAGAAACAAATATGAAAAAAATCAAGACGGTCAAGCCATTTTTACAATGTCCCTTTTTATACCAAAACTAACTACAGAAAGTCCACATTTGATACTTCCAAGGATCAGTGTGACGCTGGAGTTATTTGAGTTATTTCAAGAGGGATTCACCGTGCTCGGACAGCTCCACATGCGCTCCACCCAAATCTGGCAGCAATCATCTCACAGATTTTCCTGAGCCTGCACAAACCTTTATGCGCTGGGAAGGCCTTGAAACGGAGAAAAGGGGAGAATGGACCTGTTAAGTTCTAAGCTGACACTACCAGAATGACGGAAACATGAAAATGGGGCAGCGAACAGGCCAGTTTGTGATGTTGTGAGCTGGAATTGAACTCAAGATATCACATCTTCAGTCCATGGTTCTACCACCTAGCCGGCTAAATTTGTGACGTTGAAAAAAGCATTAGATGAAATCTGACTTGACGTGAAGTAAAGGACAACAGTAGATTATCACAACAGTGACGACAGAATGCAGGTATTGTCTGAAGTTTCTGAGCTCGTGCAATGTACACTTCTTCCTCCAAGAGTGCAGTACTGATTTTTAGGCACTTCTAATCGTTCCTCGTGATTTTGAAATTTGCGCTGAGACTTCCAAAGTTATTCATTCGCGACTGATTCCTTATCGATCCACACCTTTGAACCAGATTTAGTGAATTGAACACGAAAGACTTAATCAGAAGCATACGAGAAAATTTTGATTACACGTTTTCTCTCTCTCTCTCTCCTCTCTCTCTCTCTCTCTCTCTCTCTCTCTCTCTCTCTCTCTCTCTCTCTCTCTCTCTCTCTCTCACGCACAAGCACACATACACAGACGCACATACACACACAACCAGATGCACGCACGCACGCACGCAAGAATGTACGAACGCACGAACGAACAAGAGCGCGCGTACACACAACACATACACACAACACACACACACACACACACCACACACACACACACACACACACACACATACACACACGTAGCAAACACACACGATATTCGACTTTCTATGGTCGGCATGAAACGATCTCCGTTTTATTGTTATTTAAAAAGGAAGAAATGGAAAATCCAACTTATTTTTGTTCGTCGTTTCACCAAAAAAAAAAAAAAAAATAAATAAATAAAAAGTAGAAAAAATAAAAAGAAGACATAACCAAATATTCGTCTGGTATTTCATACACTTTGTAAATTTCCAAAATTGATGTCTATCATTTTGTTGTTTGCTAAGTTTTAGTTTTCACTGATACGTGTGGGAGGTACTTAACAGACTTGTTGAATTTCAGCTCATTTCAAATGAAACTATCGATTTAGTGTGATTCGTGTGGGTTGGATATTGAAGACTGGGTAATCCTTTTCCACTGGCGTGCATGTTCATTATAGTGACGACTTAGCACGGAAATACGTGCTGAAGTCAAGTACATCCAATGGCGTGCATGTTCATATTCGTGATGACATAGCACGGAAATACATGCTAAGTACACGAACATACGGTTTATTTTAGATTCAACAATTCAAAGTCTTGTGATTACAATTTTCTTCAGAATGTCACTGTTGAAAGTCCTTTGACCAAGTCTCTCACTGGTGGATATCATGAGCAATGGAGGTTATTATTTCTATCACACTTTTTTTTTCAGTCTGCGGGACATTTAATGCTGCCAAGTCAGGTTAAAGTGTCTGAGAAGGAATTTCAGCCTGCCTGCATTTTCTCCTCTATTTTTTGTTTGGTTGGGTTTTCATTTTGTTGTTCATTTTTTTCTCTCACCAAACTTTGTCGAGTTATAACTTGACTGAGAGTGTTGAATATTTGCTCTTGTATTTTCTCTGTGACTAAGTCGGTGTCTGATGGTCTGTATGTCTGTATCTTGCTCGTATAGATACAAGTTAGATGCAAGCAGAAGAAAAACAAATATGCTTTTACTGGCAATACTGTCTTGGTTTTTGTTATTGCATGTTCTGGTTTATGTTTGCTTGAACACTAATAATCACTGCGATTCAGATTTGGAATGTCAGAAAGAAATCATACTTTGCATATTAACATTGTCTCGTTGTTTGATAAAAAGAAACAAAGAAACAAGCAAAAAAAACCCCACAAAGAAATAAAGGAACAAACAAACAAACAAACAAACAAACAAACAAACAAACAAACAAACGAAAGAAAGGAAGAACCAAAGAAAGAAAGAAATAAACAACAGACAATCACACAAAGAAAGAAAGATACAAGCAGCCAAACACACACAAACATGAAACGAAAGTACAATCAACACTAAGTGACATAATGCCCTGAGTGGTCACACAACGTTGTGAAATTAGATGACAGCGCGCCTTCCTGCTTCTATATATATATATATTCTTAGAAACGAAAACATAGAA
>CM060305.1:32006722-32009222 GCA_030674185.1 Monoplex corrugatus | reverse complement strand
TTACATGTAAATCAACAATACATTTCTTTTCTTGACCTGTGTAGTGTTCGCCTGTGTATGTCTGTAGGGGGTGTGAGCCGCGTTTGTTTGGTTTGTGTGGGGTGTGATGTTTGTGTGCTGTGTGTAGTGTGTGTGTGTATGTAGTTGATGTATGTGTGTGGGTTGTGAATGTTTGTGCGTGCATGCGTGTAGTGTGTGTGTATGTATGTATGTATGTGTGTGGGTGTGAATGTTTTGTGTGCATGCGTGTAGTGTGTGTGTGTGTATGTGTGTATGTATGTTGTGTGATGTGTGTGGGTGTGAATGTTTGTGCGTGATGGTGTAGTGTGGTGTGTTGAGTATGTGTATGTATGTATGTATGTGTGTGGGTTGTGAATGTTTGTGCGTGCATGCGTGTAGTGTGTGTGTATGTATGTATGTAATGTGTGTGGGTGTGAATGTTTGTTGCGTGCATGCGTGTAGTGTGTGGTTTTGTATGTATGTGTTGTATGTTGTGTGTGGGTGTGAATGTTTGTGCGTGCATGCGTGTAGTGTGTGTGTATGTATGTATGTATGTATGTATGTGTGTGTGTGTGTGTGTGTGTGTGTGTGTGTGTATGTGTATGTGTATGTGTGTGTGTGTGAGTGTGTGTTGCACGCGCACATTTTTGGGTGTGTGTGCGTTGGGGGGGGGGGGAGGGGAGTGAATGTGTGTGTGTGTGTGTGTGCGGGGGGGGGGAGGGTAACTGTTAATATTGCTACTCTTGTGTGAGGCATCGATTTAGGTGTGTGTCGATCTATTGTACGGTAATTGGGTGCGAGGTTTGGAGTGTTGACTATAGCCGGCAACAAAGCGTTTTGTGGCCGGGGGTTGCTTTGTGACTGCTGTTGTAATTTTAGCTTCCTGATATACGCCGTGTGTGACCTTCTGGTCATATACGTACAGATTAATTATAAACGATTTTTGATAGGTCTCACTGTCTTGTCTGTCTGTGTATCTGTCTCTTCTTCTCTCGTTCTTTCTTTCTCTGTATGTCCATCTGTCTGTTTGTCTGTCTGTCTGTCTGTCTTTTCTTCTTTTTCCCCTCTTTCCTTCTCTGTCTTCTCATTTCTCTCTCTCTCTCTCTTTCTCTCTGTGTCTCTTCTCTTCTCTCTCTCTCCTCTCTGTCTCTCTCTCTGTCTGTCTCTTTTTCAGTGTCTCTGTCTGTCTGTCTATCTCTGTCTCTGTCTCTGTCTCGAAGAAGAAGAAGAATGCGAAGAAGAAGAAGAATGCGAAGAAGAAGAAGAATGCAGAAGAAGAAGAAGAAGAAGAATGCGAAGAAGAAGAAGTAGAAGAATGCGAAGAAGAAGAATGCGAAGAAGAAGAAGAATGCGAGAAGAAAGAATGCGAAGAAGAAGAAGAATGCGAAGAAGAAGAATGCGAAGAAGAATGCGAAGAAGAAGAAGAATGCGAAGAAGAAGAAGAAGAATGCGAAGAAGAAGAATGCGAAGAAGAAGAAGAAGAATGCGAAGAAGAAGAATGCGAAGAAGAAGAATGCGAAGAAGAAGAAGAGAATGCGAAGAAGAAGAATGCGAAGAAGAAGAATGCGAAGAAGAATGCGAAGAAGAATGCGAAGAAGAAGAAGAAGAAGAAGGAAGAAGAATGCGAAGAAGAAGAAGAAGAAGAAGAAGAAGAAGAAGAATTGCGAAGAAGAAGAAGAAGAAGAAGAAGAAGAGAGAAGAAGAAGAAGAAGATTTCTAAGAAGAAGAATTGGAAGAAGAATGCGAAGAAGAATGCGAAGAGGGAAGAATGAAGAAGAAGAAGAAGAAGAAGAAGAAGAACGAAGAAGAAGAAGAAGAATGCGAAGAGAAGAAGAAGAAGAAGAAGAGAAGAATGCGAAGAAGAAGAAGAAGAATTTGAAGAGAAGAAGAAGAAGAAGGGAAAAAGAAGAATGACGAAGAAGAAGAAGAAGAAGAATTGCGAAGAAGAAGAAGAAGAAGAATTGCGAAGAAGAAGAGAGAAGAAGAAGAATGCGAAGAAGAAGAGAGAGAAGAAGAATTGCGAAGAGAAGAGAAGAAGAAGAGAAGAAGAAGAGAAGAACGAAGAATGAAGAAGAAGAAGAATTGCTAAGAAGAAGAATTGCGAAGAAGAATTGCGAAGAAGAAATTGCAAGAAGAAGAAGAATTGCGAAGAAGAATTGCGAAGAATTGCGCAGAAAGAATTGCGAAGAAGAAGAAGAAGAAGAATGAGAGAAGAATTGCGAAGAATTGCGCAGAAGAATTGCGAAGAAGAGAAGAAGAATTGCGAAGAAGAAGAAGAAGAATTGCGAAGAATTGCGAGAAGAAGAATTGCGAGAAGAAGAAGAATTGCGCAGAAGAAGAAGAAGAAGAAGAATGCGAGAAGAAGAAGAATGCGAGAAGAGAATTGCGAAGAAGAAGATGAAGAAGAAGAAGAAGAATTGCGAAGAGAAGAAGAAGAAGAATTTCGAAGAATGCGAAGAAGAAGAGAGAAGAAGAAGAAGAAGAGAAGAAGAAGAAGAAG
>CM060305.1:31979222-32004222 GCA_030674185.1 Monoplex corrugatus | reverse complement strand
AAAGCACCTTACAGAAAATAGCAGTGATCAAGAAGAAGGAAAGTTGAAATGTTTTGTTCGTGGATGTGGCATTCTATTTCAGATGTAGTTTCCATCATTTGCTCCACTTTAATCTGTCAAGAATAATGTGAAAGATTTTCTTTTAATTTCTATAGAATACGCTTTGAGAATTTCATGGTGGAATAAGAATACAGTTTAATTGCATGTGGGAGTGACGAAGATATGCTGTGATCCATTTTAGGCACATACTGGGATTGAGAAAACGTTCTGTCGCGGCAATGTACTGTAAACGATTCAGATCGCATAAACACGTATCGTAACGTATTGCATTGACCATTGTTCCTGTGTCGTATTGTTTAGGGTGCATGGTACGGAAGTGTACAGTATGGCATTGCATTGTATTGACCATTGTTCCTGTGTCGTATTGTTTAGGGTGCATGGTACGGAAGTGTACAGTATGGCATTGCATTTATTGCACTGACATGCCTGTCTAATTGTATCATGTTGTGTGCAAGAGATGTGAATACGAAAGGAAAAACGACGATGACGACAACGACAACATTAACAACAACAAAAACAACAACACAGGCATACAAACACACACGCATACACACACAATACACATACACACACACATACACACACACACGCACATGCACACACACACACACACACACACACACACACTCTCTCTCTCTCTCTATCTCTCTCTCCTCCTGTCTCTCGCCCCCTCCCCCCACACACACATGTACTTCTCTGCCTGTTATGACGGTAAAATACACAGTAGCAACGAAGTACTTCCAACAGTGTTGGTCACAAACGACATTAACTGATATATCTTTCGTAGCTTCGCTTGATAGCGGTAACATCTGTTAAATATGTGTTCAGCTGTTTCGTCCTCTTGATCACAGGGGACAGGTTGGTGATGGCGTCAGATTGAATTTGCAGTTTGTACACTTGATGATGATGATGGTGATGATGATGGTTGTGGTGATGATGATGAAGAGATGAAGAAGAAGAAGAAGAAGAGAAGAAGGAAGAAGAAGAAGAAGAAGAAGAAGAGAAGAAAAGAAGAGAAGAAGAAGAAGAAGAAGAAGAAGAAGAAGAAGAAGAAGAAGAAGAAGAAGAAGAAGAAGAAGAAGAAAGAATTGCGAAGAAGAAGAAGAAGAATGGAAGAAGAATTACGAAGAAGAATTGCGAAGAAGAAGAAGAAGAAGAAGAATTGCGAAGAAGAATTGCGAAGAAGAATTGCGAAGAAGAATTGCGAAGAAGAATTGCGAAGAAGAATTGCGAAAGAATGTGAAGAAGAAGAAGAGAAGAAAGAAGAAGAAGAAGAAGAAGAAGAAGAAGAAGAAGAAAAGAAGAAGAAAAGAAGAAGAAGAAGAAGAAGAAGAAGAAGAAGAAGAAGAAGAAGAAGAAGAAGAAGAGAAGAAGAGGAACATTATGATTACGACGATGGACTCTCCCGTTGATCCAAAGTTTGAGTAAGCGTACTGGTCATCATCGTTTGCTATGGGTCTTCATGTTGGATACAAAGCAGATCGTGTAGTCACACGTTCACAGGTGCTGAATAGACAAAAGTCCTGCTGTCTTGGGTTCTGCTTCCGCCGGTCCCTCTTCTGTTGTATATCAGCTGTTCTGCGCTGTTCAGATGTGATTGTACCTTGCGTGTACTGCTATCGCCAGCTTACTTCGTTGCAGGTAGTATTTTCACAGCGGTGCTATCAATACCATAGCTGATGAGGCTGTCCTTCAGAATATCATCGTATCGCTTTAATGGTCTTCCCTGACACGGAATCCTTCTTCAGCTCTACATACTCCCCCGTGGGGATACCAGGGGCTCATTCAGTATAAACAGTATCCCCACTTTCTGGAAATTGTGCGCTTGAAATTTCCTGTTTTTTGTCACACTCTTTGCTTCTTTCTTCCTTCTTTGCTTTCTGTCATTTCTTCCGATCATTTTCTGTCTTGCGGGTCCATTCACCTGTATGTGTTCGATAAAGCCTTACGTACTTTTTCCTAGGATTGATAACTGGGTACATGTATTAAGCGCATTTTTGGCTCTAGGGAGGTGGAATATGCGGAAGCAATCATAGACCCTTTTTATATACGTTTTTGTATCCTTAGGTATGTTTAAACTTGTATTCAGTTATAATAATAATAATAATAATAATAATAATAATAATAATAATAATTACAATATTTATATAGCGCAAAATCTTGATAAAATCAAATCTAAGCGCTGAAGCAGACACACACGCACGCACGCACGCACGCACGCACGCACACACGCACGCACGCACACACACGCACGCACACACACACACACACACACACACACACACACACACACACACGCATGGCTATAAATGGGAAGAAAGAATAAAAGCAATAAAAGCAAGAATAAAAGCAATGGAAAATTATAGAGAGCATAGCATATACAATTATATATTATAACCGTGTGATTCCCCTCCGAGCGGAGACAGGCTGCAGAGGGGGGGGGGGGGGGGGGGTTGAGTGAGGTTAGGATTTTATGCGGAGGAGAAAAGGTGAGTTTTGAGAGCGGACTTGAAGGAGACAAAAGTAGGTTGCTGACGGACTGAGAGAGGAAGTTTGTTCCAGGAGAGTGGACCAGAAACAGAGAAGGCTCGTGGACCATAGGTATTGAGCTTAGTGCGTGGAAAGCGAAAAGTCAGAGGATCGGAGGCAGAGCGGAGGGTACGTGAGGGAAGATAGATCTCAAGTAGGCTTGACAGGTAATCGGGGGCTGCGTTATTGAGGCTTTTGTAGCACATGGTGTCTAGTTTGTACTGTATGCGCTTTGATACAGGGAGCCAGTGAAGTTGTGCAGGAGAGGAGATATGTGATCAGCTTTTTTCTTTTTGAGTACAAGGCGTACAGCATTGTTTTGAATGCGCTGTAGGATGTGAATGGTGGAGGCAGGAAGACCAGACAGGAGTGAATTGCAATAGTCAATGCGAGACATTATGAAGGAGAGAACGAGTTTTGCAGTTGTTTCGACAGAGAGATACTTCCTGATCAGCCTTATACGATGGAGATGATAGTAGCAAGATCTGGCAGTTTGAGAAACAAAGTTGTTCATGGAGAGGGTAGAGTCAATGCAGACACCAAGGTTTTTAGCTGAATCAGAAATTGGGACTGATGTGTTACATAATGGGAGAGAAAGAGGAGGCAGCTGAGAAAGTTTCTGACGGGTGCCAATGAGGATAGCTTCTGTCTTGTCGTCATTAAGCTGAAGTTTGTTGAACGTCTTCCAGTTCTTAATGTCCGAGTAACACTCAGTGGTGCGAGTCAACAGGCGCTGTATATTATCAGGTGAGTCACTGTCTTGAAGTTGGGTGTCATCAGCATAGAAGTGGTGTTTTATAGAGTGGGAGTTGATGATGGTGGACAGGGGGAAGGTGTAAAGAGTGAAAAGAACAGGGCCAAGGACAGATCCTTGTGGAACACCACAGGTCAGGTATGCAGGTTGAGAGTAAGTGCCATTGATGAGAACAGTTTGTTTTCTGTGTTTTTTAAATCCTCTGTGCGATAAATTGGACGGAATGGTCAACGCCAGGGACATGTCCTTAGATTATGTGCGCGAACGCATTGATATGCGTACTTAATTTTCTTTTTTGTTTTACCTGTTGAAGTTCTGTATGATTTGAAGCGGTTATAGCCCTGATATGGCTCTACGTAGTCGGCTGGGCCTTAAACAGCAGTAACAATAAGAATAAGCTCTCCATACATGGGATTCTGTGGAATACGGTTGTCTTCCATGCAGACATGTTCTGTTCAACAAAGTTGACATACTTCAGATTCAGTTTAAGTTTCTCAAGACGACGTCCCCGAGCTTGGAACGAATTCCACATGCACGAACGTCACATGTGCCATGGGTATGGTGATCATGGCACAAGCCTTAAGCCTGCAACATAAACCCATGACCTGGCCAGGTCCTGAGGAATTTGACACATGATAAGTAGAAACTCTATACCTGGCAAGCTGCTCTTTTTCCCTTGAATGTTACATAATACCAAACAGGACATCAACCGGTTTCGATGTATGGGTATTCAGCAGGACAAGAACAATACATGTATACGTTCACAAGACAGAAGCAGCACGGCCTTCGCTTTTCCAACAAGTGAAGAGTAATGCATCTACACTCCTGCTCTGTCTTGTAAAGGTGTATGTATACTGTTCTTACGCTGCTGAAGAATCAAAGGTCGAAAGCCCTTTGTGTCCAATCTGTTCTTGTTATTGTGTCGACTTTTCAGCTTAGCATCAGTGCTGGACTCGAGGGGAATAAATGATGTATCTACCACCTCACTCCCTTACGATGACAGAGACGTTGGTACTGGGACTTTGTTCAACAGGAATTCATCGCACTAGGGTAGTTCCATGTGTGCTCTGTACCCGTATCTGTCAGTCATTAACTAGCAGACTCCTTGAACGCACTTAAGTTTTCTTTTTCGGTCTTCTTCTGCCGTTAAGCGTCGAGGGGAGATGCAGCTTTCGGACGTGGGACAGATGGGTAGGCTCTGCTGTAGTGCTGTAGATAGGTTGATTCTTTCAGTCGTTTCTTTCACACCTTCTATCCATCTTTTCCTAGGACACCCTATTCCTTTAGATCCATGCCTTTTCACGTTATACTATGCTTTATATGCTGTCTGTTCGCTTGCAAGCCTCATGAGGTGACCGAACAATTTCAGCTAGCAGACTCTGAAGCCACCCCAAAACCTGTGCGATGACAAGATCTTGGTATCAGGAAAAGTGGGGGGAGGGGGGGGGGGAGGGGAGGGGAGGAACGTGGACTATGAAACACAAAGCTGACACCATCAGAAATCCAAAACAAGTGTGACTGTCAGCATTCAAGCAAACAGGAACAACAACAAAAAACAACAAACAAACAAACAAACAAACAAACAAACAAAAATCAAAACGCGTATTAAATACGTGACATAACCCATGAAACACAAAGATGACATCATCAGAAATCCAAAACAAGAGTGACTACCCGTTAAAAAAACAACAGGAACCAGGAAAAAAAAACAAACATGAAAAAAGACCAGAAAGCGTATAAAACACACGTTCTGATACTTTTTTTTCGTGTTTTCTCTTCTTATTCATGACACCATCAGACTGATTGGAGCATATAAGGCAGGCAGCAAACAGGACGATTTTTTTTTCTGCGACAGTCTGGGATTAAACCGGACACCTCAGATCTTGTGTCCACGACCCTGTGTACAGAACCGGCCAGCCAGACCGTTAAATTTGCACATCAACGGGGCACGAACCGTTAATCCTCTGCCTAAGATGCCAATGCCTTCAGGGCTAAGGGTTATCCTTTCCATTTTTGTAGCTGGTGCGGGTTTTCCACCACGTCCCTTGACACTAGATATATTCATACATTCGCCATCCCATCCCTTTAGTGGTATTACCCTACTGGAAGTTCTCGGCCAGTCCTACACACATTTACAGCACTGTCATTACAAAATTGAAGAAAAGAGCTCTTGGTTTGTGACATCGTAACACTTTGTTGACATAAATTTCCCCGTATCGTTAATTTCTTTTCAAAATGAACAAAGTACTAAAGACGTAATAGTGAAACACATACACACGCGCGGCGCGCGCACGCACACGCAAACACACACACACACACACCCGCTTACACACCGCAACACAACACACTACACACACAACAACACATACAGCAACAACAACACACACACACACAAACACACACACTCATACACACTACACACAACACACAACACACACATACATCACACACACACAACACACACACACACACACACACCCCAACGCACACACACACACGCACACACACGCACACACACAACACACCACGACACACATACACACACACACACACACACACACACACACACATGAGAGCACACACCACACACACACACACACACAACACACACACCACACACACACACACACACACACACACATGCACTGACCTACCCCACATATCAGCACAACAACGAACTCATTAAATCAACCTTGACATAACACTAGGCCAGCAAACTGGCAATCCCCACACAGGCAACAAATTTACAACAGTTCTACATCCTATCACACCCTCTCACCCCCCCACACACATACACATGCACAACCCTGCTCATTGAAGATCACCAGCATCACCTGCAAGCCCCCAGCCACAGGAGGCCCACCAGAAACTCACCTATCCTAGAATCTTACATCTGTTTTAATTAGAGGTTCTTATTTTACCATTGCTTTGCTTTAAAACCTAAAGCAAGGAAACAGTATTTTTTGCACTTTTAATCAAAAGATTCTCTCTTTTCAAACATAAACATACAAAACTAAATCTTACAACAGTTATTCAATGTAGAATCAGTCAAAATTACGATGAACAATATATAACATAAGTGAATGATCCAAATTATGGAAATAGTTTGTGTGATTATCAAAATCAGCATTTGCATCTCATGCGGTTACGATCTTTTTCCTAAGCCGATTTGATAACTGTTTTCAGGGATGTTGTATATTTGGAACATAGTGCATTATCTAATTTAATGATGATGATGGTCAACAATTATAAATATTTTTTATAGGCGTGGGGGTTCAGGAGCCTTTTTTTGTTTGTTTTTGTATTCAGATCTAGTTCTGTAACTATTAGCTTGTCTTTAATCCGTCAGTAATCAGATAATTTTATTTTTCATTTTATGTTTCTAAAGATACCATTTCCGTGCTAGGGATAAATTCCACATATGTTGACGCTACAGATGCTGGTCTGTGGTGAAGAAGATCTAAAACAATGATGAGAAGAAACACAGGCCAGTGCATAAGCCCTATGCGCTGGCAAGGTCGTGATTAATTATAATGAATAATCCTGTAACTTTTGGGAAAACACTACCAAGTTCTGATTTGAAATAACGATGGGAGCTGAAGTGATCCTATATTAGGCATTAAGCTGACACTCCCCATCCGATTGACGTACTGAAATAGGTAGTTAGCGTGCGTTCTGTTGGGGTCTGGCATCGTTCTTGAGAATTGTAGTTCACTGTGTGATAATGAGCTCATCTGTCCAGCTTACTTTGATTAGTTGGCTACTGTTATTAGTGCATGTATGATTACTGACCAGCATTTCTCTCTCTGTCTTTGTTATTAACAACTTTTCTCTCTCTTTCTCTCTCACTCTCTCTCTGTCTGTATCTGTGCGTTGTGTGTGTGCATATCCGTGTGTGGTATGTGCGCGCATATGCGTGTGCATTTATGAGTATGTGCGAATGTGTGTGTATCAGTGTGTATGTGTACGAGTGTGTGTGTTTCTCTGTGCATGTGTATGTGTGTGTATGCGTGTGCGTATAAGTGCACGCGCGTGTGCGCGTGTGTGCATGTTCAATTACGTGTGTGAGTGTCTGTAGTGTGTGTGTTGTACATGCGTTTGTGTGTGGTGCGTGTGTGTGTGTGTGCGTGCGAGAGTGAGAGTGTAGTGTGTGTATGCGTGCGTATACGTGCATATGTATGTGCGTGCGAGCGTGTGTGTATGTGAAAAGTAAAAATTAAGGTAACAATGTATAAAAGAAAACACAAAGTTGTACGTGATCTGCATCGTCGGCAATATGTCATGGTCAAACCATATAAACGGTTGATCTATTCTGACGCCTTACACATTCGATGTATTTGTAATTCTAGAACCACTCAGAACAATTTCAGAACAGTACCAAAAAGGTCTTTCTCCTTTCCTTCTTCCTTCTCTTATCGGTGACATAAAGTTTAACCCTTTAACTCCCACACACTATCCATCAACTGTGAAAACTTAACCCTTTGACTCCCTCGCCCTATATTCACCAAATACAAAAACTTAACCCTTTGACTCCCACACCCTGTCCATCAACTGCAAAAACTTAACTCTTTGACTCCCACACCCTGTCCATCAACTGCAAAAACTTAACCCTTTGACTCCCACACACTATCCACCAATTGCGAAACCTTAACTCTTTGACTCCCACACGGTATCCACCAACTGCAAAAACTTAACCCTTTGATCCCTCACCCCATCCACCAACTCCCTGCAAGAAGCTGTTGGATAGGGCGAGGGAATCAAAAGGGTTAAGTTTTTGCTTTTTATTGCTAGCATGGTGCTGGTAGACAGGGTGCAGGAGTCAAACGTTTAAAGGACCTGCTTAGAACGCAAAGAAACTGGGTTCGAAACCCTGATAGGGCAGGAATTGTCTTGGCCTCTCTTCTGTTAGCTCCAGAGTGGTGGTTTTAGTGCCAGTCTTTCGGAACAGGCTGTAAACTGAAGTCCCGTGCGTAACAGGGATTCATTCAGCACATGTTTAGGATCCCACGGCAACAAAAGACTTATTATACCGGTCAGATTTCTGTGGATAGAATGAGGCGTCAAAGGGTTAAGTGTTTTTGCAGTCGGTGAATAGGGTGCGGGAGTCAAAGGGTTTTGAACTTTAAGCAACACACTCCAGTGAGAATGCCTCAGTGTTTCTGTTTGTTTGTTTGTATGTGTCTTTCTTTCTTTTCTTTCTTTCTTTCTTCTTTCTTTCTTTCTTTCATTCTTTCATTCTTCTTTCTTTCTTTCTTTCTTCATTCATTCATTCATTCATTCATTCATTCATTCATTCATTCATTCATTCTTTCTTTCTTTCTTTCTTTCATTCTTTCTTTCTTTCATTCATTCATTCATTCATTCATTTTTCTTTCTTTCTTTCTTTCTTTCTTTCTACACACACATGAATGACCGCACTGCGAAAAAGAAAGTAGCGCTCCATGGCACCAACACTCTCTCCCAGGAGAGAGCAGCCTGAGAGGTTCACAAGGTGAATCCAGTGTAATAAATAGAACAATAGATAGCTAAAGAATTAAGCAGATAGACATATAAATAAATGAATGAATAAACAAGCATACAAACGCACAAATAAATGAATAAATAATTAAATAAGCAAGCAAAAAATAAATATGCAAAGCAAACCCCCCCCCCCCCAATAAATAACAACAAATAAATCAACAAATAAATAAATAAATACATGAATAAACAACCAAAGAAATAAAACGAAACAAACGATAAAGAAATAAAATAAATGAACAAACAACGATATGAAGGAATAACTAACTAAACAAATCAATAAATAATAAACAAACAAATTGGTAAATGAGTAAATAAACAAATATAAAAAAAACAATTAAACAATTATGTGAATAAACGAATAAACACATAATAAATAAATGAAATAAATAAATCAAGAAATAAGTAATAAATAAATAAATAAATAAATAAATAAATAAATAAATAAGAATAGACCAACACATAAATAGATAAATACATAAATGAATGAACACTATAAATAAAAACAATACACATATTTACATACGCGGTCTCCATGGATCGACCAGAAGCAGCAATAATTTGACAAGCCACAAACCGAAGACAAACAAATAAACAGACATTGCGTGGACAGGATCAAGCGAAATGGAAATAGAAGGAAGCCGGAAGGGACGAACGAGGGACAGAAGGGATAAAAAAATAAAAAAATAAAAGAAAAAGAAATGGAAAGGGAGGAAGATGGGAGAAGAAAATGAGTGCAAATGAAAGAGAAGGAAAAAGAAGAAGAAGAATAAAAAGGAAAAGGAATAGGAGGAGCAGGAGAAGACGAGGAAGAAGAAAAAGAAGAAGAAAGAGGAGGATGACGAGATGGAGGAGGAGGAGAAAAGTGAAGAAGAAGGAGGAGGAGGAGAAGAATAAGACAGAGGATGAGGAGGAGAAGAAGAAGAATAAGACAGAGGATGAGGAGGAGAAGAAGAAGGAAGGAAAGAAGAAGAAGAAGAAGAAGAAGAAGAAGAAGAAGAATTTGAAGAAGAATTGAAGAAGAATTTGAAGAAGAAGAAGAAGAAGAAGAAGAGAAGAAGAAGAAGAAGAAGAAGAAGAAGAAGAAGAAGAAGAGAGAAGAAGAGAAGGAAGAGGAGGTAAAGAAAGAAGCAGCAGGAGAAGAAGAAGAAGGAGGAGGTGGAGAGAGAGAGAGAAGACGAAAGAGAAGAAGAATTTGAAGAATTTGAAGAAGAAGAATTGAAGAATTTGAAGAAGAATTTGAAGAAGAAGAAGAATTTAGAAGAAGAATTGAAGAAGAAGAATTTGAAGAAGAAGAATTTGAAGAAGAAGAAGAATTGAAGAAGAAGAAGAAGAAGAAGAAGAAGAAGAAGAAGAAGAAGAAGAAGAAGAAGAGAAGAATCTGAAGAAGAAGAAAACAAAGTGGTGGAACTATACCAACAATGTTCAGTATCCAATATAGAATTAAGTCCCTGAAGCTAATCCTTTTTGGTATTGTAAAAAAACATGTTTGCAATAAAGTTGTGTTTAACTGTATCACTACTCTTTCCAAAGCACTGTCAGTACTCACGTAGTAAATAAATAAATAAATAGATATTATTATGAACCTATATCACTACATTCTAGAAGCCGTTGCACTCAATACAATTGACAGAAGATTGTAACTCAAAACTCGAACGCGTTTAGAGCAGTTTTCTACCAGGTCGTGGTACTATAGGCCCATGTTTATCGAAAACAAAACGTTGGATCATCTCGATTCCTTTAATATTCATTCTTCATGAACATACACACACGCGCTCGTATACTCGCACGCACACACACACACACACACACACACACACACACACACACACACACACACACACACACACACACACACACACACACACACACACACACACACACACACACACACATTTTCTATCTCTCTCTCTCTCTCTCTCACACACACACACACACACACACACACACACACACATACATACACACACACACACACACATACATACACACACACACGCACAGGCCAAATACACATACACATACACACATACACAACACACACATACACACATACACACACACGAGCGCGCACGCTCGCGCGTGCACACACACACACACGCATACACACTCAAGCACACACATACACTCACACTCTCTCTCTCTTTCACTCTCTTCCTGTTCTCTCTCTTTCTCTCTCTTCCTCTCTCTCTCTTATCTCTCCTCTCTCTCTCTCTCTCTCTCTCTCTCCCTCTCTCTCTCTTATCTCTCCCTCTCTCTCTCTCTCTCTCACACACACACACACAGCCAGCTTCTGTCAGTTGACCAGAAAAAAATCGTCTTTTTCCAACAATGCAGAGCTCTGTCCAGTTGACAAAAACATTTTTTTTTAAAACAAAGAGATTAAGTAAGACAACGCTGCCCAGTTCTGGCACAAAGGTTTTTAGCTGGCTGAAATTCGAGACCGGAATTTGCAGAAAGCCCAGCACGCCAATCAAATTACCAACCTGGGATTCCATTTCGATCATTAGTGCCTAATCACATAGCCGGCATTTTGGTTGTTTTCGGTTCCTGTTTATATAATGAACACGTTAATTGCTTGTTCCTGATTATGTAATGAGCGTAGTGAATATTAGTTCCTGATGGTTATTAGTTTGCTGGTCATGTAATAAATGTGGTGATTTTTAATTCCTGATTATGTAATAAGTCTAGTGATAATTAGTTCACAAAGTGTGATGAGTGTTATTTCCTGCTTCTGTAACACGTGTGGTGATTTTTTAGTCTTGTTCTTTTTAATAAATGTGGTAATTAGCATTTCTTTGTTTTGTAATATTTGTGTGGGTTTATTAGTTCTTGGTTACATATTACACTTGGTTATTATCAGTTCCTGTATATGTAATAACAGTGATGAGTCGTTAGAAAATCAACAACATTCTATAAACTTGTTTACATGATTACATGTCACAGTATTTCTTATCTTGAATTCCGATGATTACTTCCTGATCATAAAATCAACATGCTGGTTATTGGTTTTTGCTTACACACTTATGCATACCCAATTATCTTTGCTCTCGCATTCCGATCGTTAGTTCCTAATTATGAAGCAAGCATGCTGATTATCTGTTCCTGATTCTACAACAGCCATTCTTAATTATCTGTGAGCTTGTGTTCTGATGATTAGCTCCTAATCACGAAATATGCAAGCTGGTCATTAATTACTGATTGTACAATAAGCATACCTAGTTATCTCTGATTTTGCCTTCCGACTCTGTGGCACCCATCACTTAGTGAGATTAAACACGGAGAGCGTGCCTGGCCCTCTGCGGTTATATCAGAATTGATCAGGGCTTTCATTCCTGAGATTATTTCCCGCTAATAAATGCCATCCAGTTTTCGCTTCCTTACAAAACATCCCAGTTTTCGTTGATTTTTAGCTTGTTGACGTCATTCGATCGTCTCTTTTATGCAATCTCTTTCACTCTCTCTCTCTGTCTGTCTCTGTCTCTGTCTCTCTCTGTCTCTCATTCTCTCTGTCTCTCTCTCTGTCTCTCTCTCTTTCTCTCTGTCTCTCTCTGCCATACTCACACACACACACTCTCACTCTCTCTCTCACCCTCACTCTGTCACACACTCTCTCTCACTCTCTTTCTCCCTCCCTCTCTCACTCTCTCTCTTCCTCACCTTCTCTCTTGTTTCCTCTCTCGTGTCCTTTTTTGTTGGGAAGAGGTGTGTGTGTGTGGAAGGGCGAGAGGAAAGAATATCGAAAACGACAGAAATTCACTGCAATAATCGACTTTTTGCCGATCTACCTGTCTGTTTTTTTAAGGAGCCTTAACCTTAGAATATAAGTTTTACCGTTTGGAAGTAAAGTATCATTGTCGTTGTCATTGTTTCTCTTTCTCTCTTTGCAACCACAATAAGTAAAATAGGTAAAGTATGAACGAATGTGCACAGATTAAACTGATTTGCATTGTGCATGTGTACTTCTGTTCCATTGAGATGGTTTCATTTCAACTACCCTACCCCCATTCTGATACGTTGCTGTTACAAAAGGGCCGTACCTCTGACATAAGGCCGTTACAGGCTGTTGTCAATAACATTTCAAAACGCCAGCCTCTCTCTCTCTCTCTGTTTCTGTCTCTGTCTGTCTCTTTCTCTGTCTTTTTCCCTCTTTCCCTCTCTTTTCTTTCTTTCCTTTCTTTTTCGTTCCTTTTCTATCTGTCTGTCTGTCTCTGTCTGTCTGTCTCTGTCTCTATCTCTTTCTCTGTCTTTTTCCGTCTTTACCGCTTTCTTTCTTTCTTTCTGTCTGTCTTTCTTTTTCGTTCTCTCTCTATCTGTCTGTCTGTGTCTGTCTGTCTGTCTGTCTACCTGTCTGTCTATCTCTCTGTCTCTGTCTGTCTGTCTGTCTCTTGCTGTGAATAAAATGGCAGTGATCGTTTTTCACTTGTTTATGGATGAGGCATTAAGAAATCCTCGCCTCTACCATTTAAACAGCTTATCTCTTTAAATCTTTAAATCGTAGGCACAAAAGGAGCAATCATAAGAAAGCCATGTTAACGAATGCATTGACATGCCAATAATAACACTCTTTTTCTCCCTCTATATCTGTTATTTTATCTGTCCCCTATTTCTCTCTCTAGCCTTCGAGAATGTGTTTCCTTCTTTGCAAAATTGTGCAGTAAATTCCACTTTCACAGAGAAACAGTAACATGTGCAGACAAATTGACATAGACATAGATATAGACATAGATATAGACATAGACATAGACATAGATATAGACATAGACATAGACATAGACATAGATATAGACATAGACATAGACATAGATATAGACATAGACATAGATTTAGACATAGACATAGACATAGATATAGACATAGATATAGTCATAGATATAGACATAGACATAGACATAGATATAGACATAGACATAGATTTAGACATAGACATAGACATAGATATAGACATAGATATAGTCATAGATATAGACATAGACATAGACATAGATATAGACATAGACATAGACATAGATATTGATATAGACACAGATATAGACATAGACATAGATTTAGACATAGACATAGACATAGATATAGACATAGATATAGTCATAGATATAGACATAGATATAGACATAGATATAGTCATAGATATAGACATAGACATAGACATAGATATAGACATAGACATAGACATAGATATAGACAAAGACATAGACATAGACATAGATATAGAAATAGACATAGACATACATATAGACATAGGCATAGATACAGACATAGACATAGACATAGAAATAGACAAAGACAAAGACATAAACGTAGACATATACATAGACATAGATATAGACATAGATATAGACATAGATATAGACATAGATATAGACATAGACGTAGATACAGACATAGATATAGACATAGATATAGACATAGACATAGATATAGGCATAGATATAGACATAGACATAGATATAGACATAGACATAGACATAGATATAGACATAGACATAGCCATAGCCATAGATATAGTCATAGATATAGACATAGACATAGATATAGACATAGATATTGACATAGACATAGACACAGATATAGACATAGACATAGATATAGACATAGACATAGACATAGATGTAGACATAGGCATAGACACAGACATAGACAAAGACACAGACATAGACAGACACAGACATAGACATAGACATAGACACAGACATAGACAGACACAGACATAGACATAGACATAGACACAGACATAGACAGACACATACATAGACATAGACACAGACATAGACTTAGATATAGACAAAGACATAGACATAGAAATAGACAAAGACATAGATATAGACATAGACATAGACATAGGCATAGACATAGACATAGACATAGATATAGACACAGACATAGACATAGAAATAGACTCAGACAAAGACATAAATATAGACATAGACACAGACATAGACATAGACATAGACATAGAAATAGAAATAGACAAATACAAAGACATAGACATAGATATAGACATAGACATAGACATAGATATAGTCATAGATATAGACATAGACATAGACATAGATATAGACATAGACATAGACACAGACATAGACATAGAACAGACATAGACAGACACAGACATAGACATAGACATACATATAGACAAAGACATAGATATAGACAAAGACGTAGATATAGACATAGACATATAGAAATAGACAAAGACAAAGACATAGATATAGACATAGACATAGATATATACATAGACATAGATATTGACATAGACATAGACATATATATATATATATAGATATAGACATAGACATAGACATGGACATAGATATAGACATAGACACAGACATAGACAGACACAGACATAGACATACACAGACATAGACATAAATATAGACATAGACATAGACATAGATATAGACATAGACATAGACATAGACACAGACACAGACATAGACATAGGCATAGACATAGACATAGACATAGAAATAGACAAAGACAAAGACATAGACATAGACATAGACATAGATATAGACAAAGACATAGACATAGACATAGACATAGAAATAGACAAAGACAAAGACATAGACATAGACATAGACATAGATATAGACAAAGACATAGACATAGACATAGACATAGACATAGAAATAGTCAAAGACATAGACATAGACTTAGACATAGACATAGACACAGACATAGACAGACACAGACATATATGTAGACATAGACACAGACATAGACATAGATATAGACAAAGACATAGACATAGACATAGAAATAGACAAAGACATAGATATAGACATAGACATAGATATAGACATAGACACAGACATAGACATAGAAATAGACACAGACACAGACAAAGACATAGACATAGGCATAGACATAGACATAGGCATAGATATAGACATAGACATAGACATAGAAATAGCATAGACATAGACACAGACATAGACATAGGCATAGACATAGACATTGACATAGGCATAGATATAGACATAGACATAGAAACAAAGACATAGACATAGAAATAGACAAAGACATAGACATAGAAATAGACATAGAAATAGACATAGACATAAGCATAGACAAAGACATAGACATAGACATAGACAAAGACACAGACTTCTCTCTCTGTGAGTGAGTGAGTGAGTGAGTGTGTGTGTATGTGTGTGTGTGAGTGAGTGTGTGTGTGTGTGTGTGTGTGTGTGTGTGTGTGTGTGTGTGTGTGTGTGTGTGTGTGTGTGTGTATGTGTATGTGTGTGTGTGAGTGTGAGTGTGAGTGTGAGTGTGTGTATGTGTGTGTGTATGTATGTGTGTGTGCGTGTGTAAGTGAGTGAATAAAGTAGCAGTAATAGTCGTTCAATTGCTTACAGAAGGATCTTTATGAAAACTGAACAAACCACAAACAAACAATAATCAAAAATCTGCAATGGGCAAATTTCTTCGTTTAGTTCATGATGACCAAACACAGTTTTGTTATAACATTTTCTATGGTGCTGGTTTGTTTTTTTAGATTGATGTTTGGGCGCAGACTAGACTAACTGACTCATAGACTCATTCATTCATTTATGATGAAAAAACAGAAGAAATAAGGGCACAGATTGGTTATAACGGTAAATACAAAAAATCCGAATTCAATAATTTGGCATATGCCACTATAATAATAATAATAATAATTACAATATTTATATAGCGCAAAATCTTGATAATATCAAATCTAAGCGCTGAAGCAGACACACACGCACGCACGCACGCACACACACGCACGCATGCACAACACACACACACACACACACACACACACACACACACACACACACACACACACACACACACGCATGGCTATAAATGGGGAGAAAGAATAAAAGCAATAAAAGCAAGAATAAAAGCAATGGAAAATTATAGAGAGCATAGCATATACAATTATATATTATAACCATGTGATTCCCCTCCGAGCGGAGACAGGCTGCAGAGGGGGGGGGGGGGTTGAGTGAGGTTAGGATTTTATGCGGAGGAGAAAAGGTGAGTTTTGAGAGCGGACTTGAAGGAGACAAAAGTAGGTTGCTGACGGACTGAGAGAGGAAGTTTGTTCCAGGAGAGTGGACCAGAAACAGAGAAGGCTCGTGGACCATAGGTATTGAGCTTAGTGCGTGGAAAGCGAAAAGTCAGAGGATCGGAGGCAGAGCGGAGGGTACGTGAGGGAAGATAGATCTCAAGTAGGCTTGACAGGTAATCGGGGGCTGCGTTATTGAGGCTTTTGTAGCACATGGTGTCTAATTTGTACTGTATGCGCTTTGATACAGGGAGCCAGTGAAGTTGTGCCAGGAGAGGAGATATGTGGTCAGCTTTTTTCTTTTTGAGTACAAGGCGTACAGCATTGTTTTGAATGCGCTGTAGGATGTGAATGGTGGAGGCAGGAAGACCAGACAGGAGTGAATTGCAATAGTCAATGCGAGACATTATGAAGGAGAGAACGAGTTTTGCAGTTGTTTCGACAGAGAGATACTTCCTGATCAGGCTTATACGATGGAGATGATAGTAGCAAGATCTGGCAGTTTGAGAAACAAAGTTGTTCATGGAGAGGGTAGAGTCAATGCAGACACCAAGGTTTTTAGCTGAATCAGAAATTGGGACTGATGTGTTACATAATGGGAAAGAAAGAGGAGGCAGCTGAGAAAGTTTCTGACGGGTGCCAATGAGGATAGCTTCTGTCTTGTCGTCATTAAGCTGAAGTTTGTTGAACGTCATCCAGTTCTTAATGTCCGAGTAACACTCAGTGGTGCGAGTCAACAGGCGCTGTATATTATCAGGTGAGTCACTGTCTTGAAGTTGGGTGTCATCAGCATAGAAGTGGTGTTTTATAGAGTGGGAGTTGATGATGGTGGACAGGGGGGAGGTGTAAAGAGTGAAAAGAACAGGGCCAAGGACAGATCCTTGTGGAACACCACAGGTCAGGTATGCAGGTTGAGAGTAAGTGCCATTGATGAGAACAGTTTGTTTTCTGTTTGATAAATACGAAGTGAAAAATGAGAGAGCAATGTCAGAGATGCCAAAAGTATGATGAAGTCTAGAAAGGAGAATGGTATCGAAGGCTGCAGACAGATCAAGGAGTGTGAGGAGAGAGACTTTGCCAGTATCAGTTGCAAGGAGGAGATTGTTGAGAATGTGTAGTAGGGCAGTTTCAGTGCTATGGCACTGGCGGTAGGCTGACTGGAAAGGATTGAGGAGATTGTTGGCAGACAGGTGAGAGTTCAGCTGGTTGAGGACGACTTTTTCAAGGAGTTTTGACAAGAAAGAGAGATTAGAGATAGGCCGGTAATTTTTCAGTTCATTTGGGTCTAAATTGTGTTTCTTGAGGAGAGGGTGAACAATAGCAGACTTGAAAGAATCTGGGACAGTTCCAGTTTGAAGAGAAGTGTTGATGATGTCAGTGATGAATGGGAGGAGAGTAGGGAGACAGTCGGAGTAGAGAGAACCTGGAAGAGGATCCAGTTCGTAGGTTTTGAACGACATGGATCTGATTGTGTTGAAAATTTATTCTTGTGAGACTGGGGTAAAAGTTGTAAGAGGTGTGCCAGAGAAGGAAGGGTCAGGTGGGCATGGTTGACAGGGTGTCCTGTCAAGCCTGTCACGAAGAGTTTGTATTTTGGTGGTGAAATACTTGGAGAATACAGATGGAAGTTCTTCATTTGTATGTTTTGTTGGGAGAGGTAAATCTTTTCGTGTGCCAAGGAGATGATTCATGGTTGTAAAGAGTTCTTTTGAAGAAGAGGCATTCAGGATTTTGGTTTGGAAATAGCTTGTTTTTGCTGATGCAATGAGGGTGGATACTTTTGTTTTAGAGGCTTGGAAAAGTTGCCTGTGTACAGTGAGTTTGGATTTGCGCCAACGGCGCTCTGCTCTGCGGCGGGCACGTTTTGCACAGGCAATCTCATGAGTGAGCCAGGGGGTAGGGGGGCGGTCAGGTAAAAGACGGGTTGTGGCTGGAGCATGAGTGTCCAGAAGATGGTGGAGAGTAGTATAGAATTCATCGGCAAGGTTATGTGACTTTTCAGAAAGGAGACGGGAGGCATCAGATGAAAATGTGGAGAGGTCGATAGATTTGAGATTGCGTCGAGTCACTGTGCGCATGGTACGGGGAGGAGAAATGTCGAGAGAACAGAGAATTGCAGAGTGGTCAGATGGAAGGGCTGAAGTTAGACGGGTAGAAAGAACTAAGCAGTTGTCAGTAGCGGAATTGTGGTGATCACGAGAAATGATCCAGTCAAGAATGTGACCTTTTTGATGGGTTGGTTCAGAAATGTGTTGAGTCATATTGTGATTGGACAGAGAGTTGATGATATGTCTTGTGTCATAACGGTGAGTGTTGTCATAGTGGACATTGATGTCACCTAGAATGATAAGATTTCCAGGTAAGAGGCAGTAGTGGTCAAGCAATTGGTCAAAGTCAGAGAGAAACGTGGATGTGGTGAGTTTGTTGGCAGAGCTAGGTGGGGGTCGATAGACACAGGAGAAGGTGATGGGGTGAGGGGTGGATTGGAAGGATACTTCAACGTGCTCGAAAGAAGGATGGGAGAAAGGCAGAGACTGCGAGAAAGATAGGCGGGAATGGAGTGAGTCGTTGTAGAGGATGGCGATACCGCCACCTCGGGATGAGCGATGGAAAGAAGCAAGCCTGTAACCACTCGGAGTGAGGCTAGCATGTATAGGTTCGTGACCAAGGGGGTTAAGCCATGTCTCTGTGATAAAAGCAATGTCAACATGCTCATCTGCGATAAAATCAGCAATGACTTCGGCTTTGCCATCCTTGCATGTTGACTGAGCATTAAAAAGGCATAATTTTAGTTTATCACAGTCATATGGTGGTGGCCGGGGTGGCGACGAAGGCGGCACCGACGGGAGAGAGGTGAAGGCGGCACCGGCGGGACAGAAGGTGAAGGCGGCACCAGCGGGACAGAAGGTGAAGGCGGTACTATCCGGACAGAAGGCGAAGGCGAAGACGGCAGAGGAGGAGACGAAGTTTGCAGCAGCGAGGTCGAGGGCAGGGGCAGTGGAGGAGACAAAGAAGCAGGAGACGAAAAGTGGCGTCGGGCAGGAGGCAGGTTGTGCCAAAGACGGTGGAGACGTCCACCACGACAGGATCGCGCAGAGCAGTAGGAATGTCATGATAAGAGTAGCTACAGGTGTTATGGCTGTCCTAGATGTCAAATGTTTGCCCTAGTCATGTGCTGACCAGTCCTATGGTTGTCCTAAATGCCATATGTTGTGTGCTGACATGTCTTATGGTTGTCCTAAATGTTATATGTTTGCCCTAGTTGTGTGCTGACATGTCATATGATTGTCCTAAATGTTATATGTTTGCCCTAGTTGTGTGCTGACATGTCATATGGTTGTCCTATAATTATGTTATATGTTTGCCCTAGTCACGTGCTGACCAGTCCTATGGTTGTCCTATATGTTATATGTTTGTCTAGTTGTGTGCTGAAATGTCATATGATTGTCCTATATGTTATATTTTTGCCGTAGTTGTGTGCTGACATGTCTTATGGTTGTCCTAAATGTCATTTGTTTGCCCTAGTTGTGTGCTGACATGTCATATGATTGTCCTATATGTTTTATGTTTGCCCTAGTTGTGTGCTGACATGTCCTATGATTGTCCTATATGTTATATGTTTGCCTAGTTGTGTGCTGACATGTCATATGATTGTCCTATATGTTATATGTTTGCCCTAGTTGTGTGCTGACATGTCTTATGGTTGTCCTAAATGTCATTTGTTTGCCCTAGTTGTGTGCTGACATGTCATATGATTGTCCTATATGTTTTATGTTTGCCCTAGTTGTGTGCTGACATGTCCTATGATTGTCCTATATGTTATATGTTTGCCTAGTTGTGTGCTGACATGTCATATGATTGTCCTATATGTTTTATGTTTGCCTAGTTGTGTGCTGACATGTCATATGGTTGTCCTATATGTTATATGTTTGCCCTAGTTGTGTGCTGACAGGCCTTATGGTTGTCCTAAATGTCATTTGTTTGCCCTAGTTGTGTGCTGACATGTCATATGATTGTCCTATATGTTTTATGTTTGCCTAGTTGTGTGCTGACATGTCATATGATTGTCCTATATGTTATATGTTTGCCTTAGTTGTGTGCTGACATGTTTTATGGTTAATCTAAATGTCATATGTTTGCCCTAGTTGTGTGCTGACATGTCATATGGTTGTCTTCAATGTCATATGTTTGCCCTAGTTGTGTGCTGACATGTCATATGATTGTCCTATATGTTATATGTTTGCCCTAGTTGTATGCTGACATGTCATGATTGCCCTATATGTTATATGTTTGCCCTAGTTGTGTGCTGACATGTCATATGATTGTCCTATATGTTATATGTTTGCCTAGTTGTGTGCTGACATGTCCTATGGTTGTCCTAAATGTCATTTGTTTGCCCTAGCTGTGTGCTGACATGTCATATGGCTGTCCTAAATGTCATTTGTTTGCCTAGTTGTGTGCTGACATGTCTTATGGTTGTCCTATATGTTATATGTTTGCCCTAGTTGTGTGCTGACAGGCCTTATGGTTGTCCTATATGTTATATGTTTGCCCTAGTTGTGTGCTGACATGTCATATGATTGTCCTATATGTTATATGTTTGCCCTAGTTGTGTGCTGACATGCCTTATGGTTGTCCTAAATGTCATTGTGTTTGCCCTAGTTGTGTGCTGACATGTCATATGATTGTCCTATATGTTTTATGTTTGCCTAGTTGTGTGCTGACATGTCATATGATTGTCCTATATGTTATATGTTTGCCTTAGTTGTGTGCTGACATGTTTTATGGTTATCCTAAATGTCATATGTTTGCCCTAGTTGTGTGCTGACATGTCATATGGTTGTCTTCAATGTCATATGTTTGCCCTAGTTGTGTGCTGACATGTCATATGATTGTCCTATATGTTATATGTTTGCCCTAGTTGTATGCTGACATGTCATGATTGCCCTATATGTTATATGTTTGCCCTAGTTGTGTGCTGACATGTCATGTGATTTTCCTATATGTTATATGTTTGCCTAGTTGTGTGCTGACATGTCCTATGGTTGTCCTAAATGTCATTTGTTTGCCCTAGCTGTGTGCTGACATGTCATATGGCTGTCCTAAATGTCATTGTTTGCCTAGTTGTGTGCTGACATGTCTTATGGTTGTCCTATATGTTATATGTTTGCCCTAGTTGTGTGCTGACAGGCCTTATGGTTGTCCTATATGTTATATGTTTGCCTAGTTGTGTGCTGACAGGCCTTATGGTTGTCCTAAATGTCATTTGTTTGCCCTAGTTGTGTGCTGACATGTCATATGATTGTCCTATATGTTATATGTTTGCCTAGTTGTGTGCTGACATTTCCTATGGTTGTCCTAAATGTCATATGTTTGCCCTAGTTGTGTGCTGACATGTCATATGATTGTCATAAATGTTATATGTTTTGCCCTAGTTGTGTGCTGACATGTCATATGGTTGTCCTATAATTATGTTATATATGTTTGCCCTAGTCACGTGCTGACCAGTCCTATGGTTGTCCTATATGTTATATGTTTGCCTAGTTGTGTGCTGAAATGTCATATGATTGTCCTATATGTTATATTTTTGCCGTAGTTGTGTGCTGACATGTCTTATGGTTGTCCTAAATGTCATTTGTTTGCCCTAGTTGTGTGCTGACATGTCATATGATTGTCCTATATGTTTTATGTTTGCCTAGTTGTGTGCTGACATGTCATATGATTGTCCTATATGTTATATGTTTGCCTTAGTTGTGTGCTGACATGTTTTATGGTTAATCTAAATGTCATATGTTTGCCCTAGTTATGTGCTGACATGTCATATGATTGTCTTCAATGTCATATGTTTGCCCTAGTTGTGTGCTGACATGTCATATGATTGTCCTATATGTTATATGTTTGCCCTAGTTGTATGCTGACATGTCATGATTGCCCTATATGTTATATGTTTGCCCTAGTTGTGTGCTGACATGTCCTATGGTTGTCCTAAATGTCATTTGTTTGCCCTAGCTGTGTGCTGACATGTCATATGGCTGTCCTAAATGTCATTTGTTTGCCTAGTTGTGTGCTGACATGTCTTATGGTTGTCCTATATGTTATATGTTTGCCCTAGTTGTGAGCTGACAGGCCTTATGGTTGTCCTATATGTTATATGTTTGCCCTAGTTGTGTGCTGACATGTCATATGATTGTCCTATATGTTATATGTTTGCCTAGTTGTGTGCTGACATTTCCTATGGTTGTCCTAAATGTCATATGTTTGCCCTAGCTGTGTGCTGACATGTCATATGATTGTCCTAAATGTCATATGTTTGCCCTAGCTGTGTGCTGACATGTCTTATGGTTGTCCTAAATGTCATATGTTTGCCCTAGCTGTGTGATGACAGGCCTTATGATTGTCCTAAATGTCATATGTTTGCCCTAGCTGTGTGCTGACAGGTCTTATGATTGTCCTAAATGTCATATGTTTGCCCTAGCTGTATGCTGACAGGTCTTATGGTTGTCCTAAATGTCACATGCTTGCCCTAGCTGTGTGCTGACAGGTCTTATGATTGTCCTAAATGTCATATGTTTGCCCTAACTGTGTGCTGACATGTCTTATGATTGTCCTAAATGTTATATGTTTGCCCTAGCTGTGTGATGACATGTCTTATGGTTGTCCTATATGTTATATGTTTGCCCTAGCTGTGTGCTGACAGGTCTTATGGTTGTCCTAAATGTCATATGTTTGCCCTAGCTGTGTGCTGACATGTCTTATGGTTGTCCTAAATGTCATATGTTTGCCCTAGCTGTGTGATGACATGTCTTATGGTTGTCCTAAATGTTATATGTTTGCCCTAGCTGTGTGATGACATGTCTTATGGTTGTCCTAAATGTTATATGTTTGCCCTAGCTGTGTGATGACATGTCTTATGGTTGTCCTAAATGTTATATGTTTGCCCTAGCTGTGTGCTGACAGGTCTTATGATTGTCCTAAATGTCATATGTTTGCCCTAGCTGTGTGCTGACATGTCTTATGGTTGTCCTAAATATCATATGTTTGCCCTAGCTGTGTGATGACATGTCTTATGGTTGTCCTAAATGTTATATGTTTGCCCTAGCTGTGTGCTGACAGGTCTTATGGTTGTCCTAAATGTCACATGCTTGCCCTGGCTGTGTGCTGACGGTCATATAGTTGTCCTAAACGTTATATGTTTTTCATATAGTTGTCCTAAACGTCATATGTTTGCTCTAGCTGTGTGTTGACATGTCTTATGACTGTCCTAGATATCATATGTCTGTGCTCATAGTGTGCTGATGGGTTTTATGATTGTCCTAAATGCCATATGTTTGCCCTAATTGTGTGCTGACAGGTCTTGTGGTTGTCCTAAATGTCTTTAGGTCTTGTGGTTGTCCTAAATGTCTTTAGGTCTTGTGGTTGTCCTAAATGTCATTAGGTCTTGTGGTTGTCCTAAATGTCATTAGGTCTTGTGGTTGTCCTAAATGTCATTAGGTCTTATGGTTGTCCTAAATGTCATTAGGTCTTGTGGTTGTCCTAAATGTCTTATGTTTGCCCTAGTAGTGTGCTGACAGGTCTTCTGGTTGTCCTAAATGTCATTAGGTCTTGTGGTTGTCGTAAATGTTATTAGGTCTTCTGGTTGTCCTAAATGTCATTAGGTCTTGTGGTTGTCCTAAATGTCATTAGGTCTTGTGGTTGTCCTAAATGTCATTAGGTCTTGTGGTTGTCCTAAATGTCATTAGGTCTTCTGGTTGTCCTAAATGTCATTAGGTCTTATGGTTGTCCTAGGTTTGCCCTAGTTGTGGGTTGACGTGTCATGCGGTTGTCCTAAACGTCATATGTTTGCTGACAGGTCTTATGGTTGTCTTAAATGTCATATGTTTGCTGACAGGTCTCATAGTTGTCCTAAATGTCATATGTTTGCTGACAGGTCTTATGGTTGTCCTAAATGTCATATGTTTGCTGACAGGTCTTATGGTTGTCCTAAATGTCACATGTTTGCCCTAGTTGTGCGCTGACGTGTCTTAATGTTGTCCTAAATGTTATCTTTGCCTTAGTTGTGTGTTGACTTGCCTTAATGTTGTCCTAAATGTCATATG
>CM060305.1:31966722-31976722 GCA_030674185.1 Monoplex corrugatus | reverse complement strand
TGAAATAAGTCTTGTGGGAAGATCGTTAACAGTGGCTACGTTTGATTGTCTGGAACCTGTCATCGCAGTCGTCATTAACAAGACAAGCTTAGCCTTGCAAATCGGATCTTAAGGTCATGACCGACTTCGTTCTGTCTGGAATACACCAGATAAAGTCCATTGGCTAACATTTGTATTCAAGTTTACCGTTGGAAAACTCGGTCAGTTCGAAATTATGCATTACAAGCAAAACTTCTGGGACACTTGGACTTAAGCTCTTCACGAATGTGCTTGCTTCCTTGCAAAATTGTGAGGTAGATTCCACTTTCACAGAGAAACAATATGATATGTGTAGATACAGACACAGACACAGACAAATACTTTCCCCTCTCTCTTTCTCTCTCTGTCGCCTTTTCTCTGTCTGTCTGTCTGTCTGTCTGTCTTCTCTCTCCTCCCTCTCTCCCTCTCTCCTCTCTCTCTCTCTTTCTATCTCTTTCTCACAAACACACACGCACATCATATCACCACCACCACCACCACCATCATCATCATCATCATCATCATCATCATCATCATCATCATCATTCTCCTCCTCCTCCTAAACAATTTAATTTCAGATTAATATGTATCTTGTACTGAACCACATACACACGTACACGCGCTCACTCGGGGACTCACACAACTAATTATACTCACACATGCACACAGACACACATACACATGAAACATGAAAAGGCGCTGAACTGTCATCATCATCATCATCATCATCATCATCATCATCATCATCATCATCATCATCATCATCATCATCATCATCATCATCATCATCATCATCATGTGCCCAGCCGCATGGCCCTCCATACCAATCTATCTTTTGTGGTTGCAAGTACATCTCCTACCCTTTCTATCTTCGCCCACTCCGCAAGTCCAACCCATATTTTCTCCCTGGTCTACCCGGTGCGCTTGTTCCCTTCAGCTTTCCTGTTGTGACTAGGTGCTCAGATTTCTATTGCCTCATAAAAATGTCCTGTAAATGTTGCTGGTCTTTTCACCTATTAGATGACAAAAACAAAAACAAATCAAATCAAAACAAACAAACAAATAAACAAACAAACAAACAAGCAAACAAACAAACAAAACAGACAACAACAAAAACAAAAACAACAACAACAAAACAACAACAAGCAAACAAACAGAAGCAATAAACAAATTCCGTCCTTCCAACTGCCTTGCCCGTTCTACCCCCCACCCCCTATAAAAAAAAAAAAAAAAGAAATGCAACGCAGCAGAAGACTGTCATCTTTTTTAAAAAAAAAAAATGTTTTTTCATTTATTATATTTTTTAGGATCATTGCACTTAGGGAGGTTACCTTTGTGCTCACCTTTTTTTTCGTCCCATTTTCTACGCCACTTTAATGGCAATAGAAGCTGGGACAGTTTTTATAATGCAATGATGATGATGTTGATGTGGATGATAATCATGATGCTATGGAGTTCCATCTAGGATTGAGACTGCGTGACAGGGTTGTATTCTGGGCTTACTATCACAATATATCCTGGCGTCAACCAGGCCCGAGAGATACAGACACCTGCCGTGTCGGTCAGAAGATTTGAGCAACACCCCAATGACGCATCCGCGAAGTGGATGAGACTCGACTGTGTGGTTCCAGTCTTCCCAAGGAGTCCATAGCACGCCCAACTCTGGGTAGGAGACGGTTAGAACCGAAAAATCCGACAACGATTTTTGAAGGTACTGATGGGGATTCGACCCCACAACCTTCCAGTCGGTAGTTCGTTGCGTTAACCACTACGACTGGTTATCAATCAATGCTAATTCAGGTTCATAAGCCTCCCATTTATTCAAAATTCAACGGTTTTTGTAAAATCCACGAGAAAGACGTAGTGTTAGCATGTATTGGAAAAGACATTAGTTACTTAGAACACACATGCAATTTTTGGCATATAAATCATAATGAAATGCAAAGTAATTGAGAGAAACATAGTTCTTATTCTTATTTATTTATCAATCTATTTTGTCGTTGGATACATGAAAAAAAAACCCTGACCCGAACAATTTTAATATGTCTGTACTCCCCTTTTCCTCTGTCTCTGTCTGTCTCTCTTTCTTTTAGGCTATTATAGTTCATTTGCATTACTATAGACCCTCCATGGGCATTATAACATACTTGCATTAGCGTAGACCCTGAATGGGTGAAGGCTGGGTATTAACCCCCCCTCCCCCCACCTATTCTGCTTATGCCAAGTATTCTAGAAAAATATTCTTGTTCTTCTCTCTCGCTCTGTCTCTGTCTCCGTCTCTCTCTCTCTCTTTCTCTCCTCTCTGTCTTTAAGCGTCTCTGTCTCTCTCTTTGTCTCTCTCTCTTTATCTCTCTCTTTGTCTCTCACCCTCTTCTCTGTCTGTCTGTCCGTCTCTCTCTGTGTCTGTGTCTATCTCTTTCTCTGTCTGTCTTCTGTCTCTCTCTGTGCCTCTCCCTGTCTCTCTGTCTCTCTCTCTGTCTCTCTCTCTCTCTGTCTGTCTCTTTATCTCTATCCCCCTCTCCTCTGTCTGTCCGTTTGTCTGTCTCTTTCTCTCTCTCTGTCTCTCCTCTGTCTCTGTGTCTTCTCTGTCTCTCTGTCTGTCTCTGTCTCTCTTTCTCTCTCTCTTTCTCTCTGTGTGCTGAATGGGGAGTGGGGCTTTAGGGCATATGAGTGGACACAATGTATCAGTAAAGCTTGATTGGTTGTTTATGGCCGGATCAATAACACATTTTGCCCCAATCCGTCCCATTGGGAAACAGCGAATGTGTGAAATCTGAATGGACATTTTGGTCCCTAGAATTTTTTTTTGGGGGGGGGGGGGGGGGGGGATAAGTAGAAGAGGGTTTCTATGTTTGGTCCATCACCTCAGCTTTTGAGAGCGACCATGCTCATATGGCAGGGTCGTGGGTTCGAACTTCGGGCAGGCCACAGTTTCGGTTCCTTCAACTCAGTTGGTAAAAGTGCCATCCGGATAGCGTGGGTTCGATTCGCAACAGACCAAAGATTCTTCTAGGTAACCGTTTCTTTCTAACAGGAAAACTTGAAGACAACAAGCGGCAAATATCTAGACGAAAGTAAAGATGGATTTCATCATCATCATCATCAGATGCCCTGCCGCATGGCATTGGACGACCATGGACTTCCAACCATCTCTATCTCTCGTTGCTCCTAGCATCTCCCCCACCCTCCTCATCCCCAGCCACTCTGCAAGTCCGTCTAGCATTCTTTCCCTGGGTCTACCTGGCGCTCTCCTTCCCTCCAGCTTTCCCGTTGTGACCAGGTGCTCCAAATCCTCCTTCCTCATAAAATGGCCTATAAATGTTGCCTGTCTTTTCTTAATCTTCCTTATGAGTGACCTACTTGTGTCTGCCTCCATCAAGACTGTCTCGCTTGTTTTCTTTGCTGTCCATGGAACTCTCAACATTCTTCTGAGAAACCACATCTCGGCTGCCTCAATCTTGTTCTGGCTTTGCTTGCTGACTGTCCACGCCTCGCATCCGTACAACAGTATTGGTTACTATATAACATTCAAGGACTCTCTTTCTGATGTTAATTGATAGACATTTGTTGGTAAGAATGCTGTCATCCTCTTGAATGCTGTTTTGGCTTGGCCGATTCTGTCAGCTATTTCCGATGTGCATCTGCCGTCTGATGAAATGACCGTTCCCAGGTATTTGAACTTATTAACCTGTGTCAAGGTTGTGCCATTTGCTGTTATTTTGCATGAGGGGATTTCATGTTTTTTACTGATCACCATGACTTCAGTCTTCCTGCTGTTTAGTTTCAACCCCTTACCTTTGCTTTCTATTTCTAGTATATTCACAAGGTTTTGTAGGTCCCTTTCATTTTGTGCAATTAGCACGGTGTCATCTGCGTACCGAATGTTGTTTATCATTTTCCCTCCAACCTTTAATCCAGGGTCTTCTTCTAGGTTTCTCACGATGTTTTCGCTGTATAGTGAAAACAGATCTGGTGACAAAACACAACCCTGTCTGACTCCTCTTTTGATGTTTTGAAAAGAGCTTATATTGTTTTCTATTCTCATTGCAGCTGTTTGTTCCCAGTACATATTCCTGATTATTCGCAGATCTTTTCCATCAACATTGAGTCTCTCCAGTTGGTTGATCAATTCTTCATGTCGTACCCAATCGAAAGCCTTGGTATAGTCAACAAAGCATAAATACAAATCCTTATTCATCTCAATTGATCTCTCTATGATAGTTCTTAGGATGTATGTGGCATTAATAGTTCCTTTCCCTTCCACAAATCCACACTGTTCTTCTGCTATTTCTCTTTTGATTCTATTCCTTGTCCTCATCATGATTATTCTTAACAGGATTTTTGTTACATGTCTCATCAAACTGATTGTGCGATGACGTTCGCATTCTATAGCCTCTGTCTTCTTTGGAAGTGCAATGAAAATTGATTTTGACATTTATTTTTCCAGTGTCATAAATTTTATTTAGGAGGACTATTATTTTTTCTATGCCAAATTCCTCCAGGGCTTCAATCATCTCTGTAGTAATGTTGTCTGGTCCTGGGGCTTTAACTGGTTTCATCTTTTTCAGTGCTGCTCTAACTTATCTTTCATTATGGGTGGTCCTTCAAAGTTCTTTTTTATAATGTGTTCTTCGTTTCTGTCATCCTCAAAACGGTCTTTAATGTATTCTCCCCATCTGTCCAGTGTTTTGTCTTTTTTCATGATAAGCGTGCCATCTTTCGATTTTAAGCAACCAGTTGATGTGCATGTATTTTTCCTGTGGACAATTTCTTCAATTCTCATGTGCTACAAAAGTCTCAATAACGCAGCCTCCGATTACCTGTCAAGCCTACTTGAGATCTATTTCCCTCACGTACCCTCCGCTCTGCCTCGATCCTCTGACTTTTCGCTTTCCACGCACTAAGCTCAATACCTAGGGTCCACGAGCCTTCTCTGTTTCTGGTCCACTCTCCTGGAACAAACTTCCTCTCTCAGTCCGTCAGCAACCTACTTTTGTCTCTTCAAGTCCGCTCTCAAAACTCACCTTTTACTCCTCCGCATAAAATCCTAACCTCACTCAACCCCCCCCCCCCCCTCTGCAGCCTGTCTCCGCTCGGAGGGGAATCACATGGTTATAATATATAATTGTATATGCTATGCTCTCTATAATTTTCCATTGCTTTTATTCTTGCTTTTATTGCTTTTATTCTTTCTCCCCATTTATAGCCATGCGTGTGTGTGTGTGTGTGTGTGTGTGTGTGCGTGGTGGGGTGCGTGCGTGTGCGTGCGTGCGTGCGTGCGTGTGTGTCTGTTCAGCGCTTAGATTTGATTTTATCAAGATTTTGCGCTATATAAATATTGTAATTATTATTATTATTATAATTCGTCTGTACATACCCTGAGGATCCATTTTGTGTCGGTCTTCTATCTCTTTGCATTTTGTGTTCAGCCAAGCTTCCTTAGCTTCATTGCACCTATACCTGATTTCTTTGTTTATCTTCCTGTATATCTCCTCGTTTCTCTTTTCCCTCCTCCTTTCCTCCATCAAGCCCAAAATTTCATTAGTCATCTAGCTCTTTTTTGCTTTTCTATCTGCTCTAGGGATTTCTTCACAAGCTTCATTTATCGAACTTCTCAACTTTGTACATTGTTCCTCACTGTCACCTACGTCTTCCAGAGCACCGAATTTGTTTTGAACATGTACATTAATTTTTTTACGTATCATTTCATCTGTCTTTGAGAGTCCAAGGTTTAGTTTGATGTTGCTTTTGGTCTGTTTCCTTTTCCTCAATTTCAGCCTAAACCTTCCCACTATAGGATAAAGATGGATTTATGAATGCAATACGATCAATCTGAAAGTATGAAGTTGAAGAGGGATAGAGAGACAGAGAAAGACAGAGAGGAGAGACAGAAAGAGATACAAAGATAGAGACAGACGTAGATGGAGAGAGAGAGAGAGAGAGAGAGAGAGAGAGAGAGAGAGAGTGTGTGTGTGAGAGAGAGAGAGACAGACAGACAGACAGACAGACAGGCAGAGACAGAGAAACAGAGAGAGAGAGAAAGAGTGTGTGTGTATGTGAGAGAGAGAGAGAGGAAGAGAGAGAGAGAGAGAGAGAGAGAGAGAGAGAGAGAGAGAGAGAGAATGTTTTTTGGGGTGTGGGGTAGGGTCTTGTGGTTTCAACCGTTTGGTGGGTCACAGTGTTTTCAAGTGTCCCGTTTATTTCATAAAGAGCTAGAGTTGAATTGGACTGGATTCATATATTGGATCAGGCTGGGCCAGATTCATATTCTTGTCACTGCGGAAATTATTTGACGTAAAATGTGGGTGTGGTGTCCAAGGAGAGAACTCGTCATAAGCTTGGCACCACCCATCGTTTTTGTATTTCTTGCGTATGCATGTTATGTTTTGTTTTCCTGATGGAATATTTTTTCTTTCGTGAAATTTTGCTAAAGACTACATTTTTTGTTGCTGTTTTATTTATTTTCAGGTACCCTGAGGACATGCTGTATACGAAGTTCTGGTTTACTGTGTCATCGAGTATACTACGCCCCCCCCAAAACCAACAACAACAACAACAAAAAACAACAAAACAAAAAACCCTGAAAAGAAATCACTAAAAGCAAAGAAACAAACAAAGAAAGAAACAACCAAAGACACAAGCAAACAAACAAACAAACAAACGAACGAACAAACAAACAAACAAACAAAGACACAAAGAAACAAACAAAGATGCAAAGAAAGAAAGACAGACAGAAAGAAAGCAAGCAGAAAGAAAGAAAGAAAGAAGGAAAGAAAAAAAGAAAAAAAGAAGGAAAGAAAGAAGGAAAGAAAGAAAGAAAGAGAGAGAAAGAAAGAAAGAAACAGAGGAACAGACTAACAAGAATAAAACCTCCCACCTAGACCCTCAATCCATATCTTAGTGGGTGGGGAAAGAAACATCTACCATTCAGGATTTGACCTTCGGACCTCTTGTATCTCCCTGATTCCTAGACGAGCCATTGTAACCACTGGACCATTAGACCACTTGATAATGTACAAGATAACGTAAAAAACCCTTTCCTTTGAGATTTTTTTTTCTCTTAAGCTGATTTTCTAAAAAAAAAAACGAATTCTTATTTTGCTTTTTGTTATTAACCTGTGATTTTTTTAAGATCTTTGGACAATACAACACATTCTAGATGTTTCCTAAGTGTGTCAAAATCCCAGAAAAGAGATCATCTCTAATTTTACCGCTGCTGCTGTTATATCAAAAACAACAGCAACAACTATTATTACCAATCCTACTACTTTTATCATTACTTTTAGTATAGCAACTACCAAAACTCCTTCTCCTCCTTTTACTACCAAGCTATTGCTGGTGCCGATACTGTTGAAGATGATCCGTCTAAAACCGCTAAGAACGCTTCGTTGATTGATATATGAGATAGGGCGAGAGAGAGATAGGCAAGGGGAGAGAGAGAGAGAGAGAGAGAGAGAGAGAGAGAGAGAGAGAGAGAGAGAGTGAGAGAGAGAGAAAAAAGAAAGAGAGAAAGAGAGAAAGAGAGAAAGAGAGAGGGGGAAAGAAATCGAGAGAGAGAGAGAGAGAGAGAGAGAGAGAGAGAAGAGAGAGAGAGAGAGACAGAGAGAGAGAGAAAGAGAGAGAAGAGCAGACAGCAGACATGCATAGAGAGACTGACAAACAGGCAGACAGACAGACAGACAGAAAGGCAGAAGACAAAAACCGACGAATGCAAGGGATGTTATAATTATGAAAGAAGAAATTTCTGACCAACAAATTTCAGAAAGGTGGGGATTATATCTATAAAGCACCAAACAACGTCCTTTGGAAAGCTCAAAACATGTGTGGATAGAAAAAAAAGACTTTTTAGTGTGGTTTGATCATGGTGTTGTTTGTTTGTATTTGTTGTTTTTGTTATTGTTGCTGTTGTTCTTTGCCTGTGACAGCCACATGAATATTCATGAACTGACACTGTTGGAAAGAACGACAACCTCTAAGGTGAAAAATTCGGCTCCGAGCCTTTTTTTTTTTGCTGGCAGAATGTGTGTGCATACATGGAGAGCACTTGTTTTATTTTTTATTTTTTGTTTTCTGTTGAAGTATTGTGTATATTATCAAACGTTTGTAGTTCTGATATGGCTCTACGCACTCGGCTGGGGTTTAACCCAAATTAACAATAACAATATCATACATCCATTCGTGCATGAGCGCTGCATTCTGATCTGTGTGTGCATGTGCGTGTGTGTGTGTGTACGTGTGTGTGTGTATGTGTATGTGCGTGTGTGAATATATATGTATATTATATATATATACACTTCAAATTTACAAGACAAACAACAAAGGCATTGAGTATTTTCTCCTATATTTCGGCCCTTGGCCTTCCTCAGGGTAAAATGTATAAAGTGTGGTGTGTGTGTGTGTGTGTGTGTGTGTGTGTGTGTGTGTGTGTGTGTGTGTGTGTGTGTGTGTGTGTGTGTGTGTGTGTGTGTGTGTGTGATGTGTGTGTGGGTGTGGGTGTGAGTATGAGTGTGTGTGTATGTGTGGGTGTGGGTGTTTGGGCTGTGTGTGCGTTTGTGCGATAGATCAGTGCACATACATATTATTGCACTCTGTTTCTTGTGAATGTGTAATGTGCAGTGAGTAAAACGAGGTTGGAAATCAGCGCTTTACAAGGCACACTTTCTTAAAATGATAATACCGTGTCTAAGTGTGTTTATTCTCAATTAAGAACTTTATAGGACATGATAAGCAGAAAATTGGCCGTAAAATGAAATAATAAATAAAATAAAATAAAATAAAATAAATAAAATAAATAAAATAAAATAAAGTAAAAACTAAATAAACTAAAAACTGAACTAAACTAAACTGAACTTAAATTAAATAACTAAATAAATTAAATAAAATGAATAATGATGAAATAGAATAGAATGAAACAAAACAAATAAAATAAAATGAAAAATAAAAATAAAAAAAAAAATTATATAAAAAAATCAATCAATTAATGAAATAAATGAAATCAAATCAAATCAAATTAAATCAAAATCAAATCAAATCAAATCAAAGCAAATCAAACAAATCAGCTGCAAACTAAACGTAAAGTCTTTACACCTAAAAATAATCCCCCAGTACACAGCGTCCCACGATCCAGAACCAGAGTGGCGTGACACTCAAGTGAGGAAGATGTCTGACTTCCAGTCGAATGGTATGTGTTCGATCCTACCCATGGTATCCTTGGTGCGGTGGGTTAGAGTGGGAGTTTTTCCGATCTCCCAGGTACAACTTGTTTGAAGATTGTTTGGTGCCTAACCCCCTTTGTTAGGTACAGCTTATGCACATAGAACATCAATGTACACTTTAAAGATCATGTCACTCTGCCATTGCTTAGGAAACATGAGAACGTCTATTATACCCGCATACTGAAGACGGATTATGCAAATTGTACAGCAAAAATACAGCCTGCACAAAGTGACTGTTATATAGAACCGATAATGTTATACGGTTGTGAGGCGTGGACAGTCAGCAAGCAAAGCCAGAACAAAATTGAGACAACTGTAATGTGGTTTCTAAGAAGAATATTGAGAGTTCCATGGACAGCAAAGAAAACAAACGAGACAGTCTTGATAGAGGCAGACACAAGAAGATCATTTATAAGGAAGATTAGGAAAAGACAGGCGACATTTATAGGCCATTTCATGAGGAAAGGGGAATTAGAGTACCTGGTCACAACAGGAAAGCTGGAGAGAAAGAGAGCACCAAGTAATACCAGGGAAAAAATATTGGCCGGACCTCCAGAGTGCTGAGGACAGAGAGGGTGGAGATGTGCTTGCGGCAAAAAGGATAGATGCATATGGAGGGCCATGATCGCCAACGCCATGTGGCAGGGCACTTGACGGTGATTAAGGTAGGCAAGAACAAATGAATTCACTTGTCTGAGAAATTTCGAAACCAAAACTGAAATCCGCAAGACTGTAACTAAACACATTTAGTTCACATAAAAAGTACC
>CM060305.1:31959222-31961722 GCA_030674185.1 Monoplex corrugatus | reverse complement strand
ACAAAACAAAACAAATAAAAAACCAACAACAAAAGAACAAAACGAAACAAATTAAAAAATTCAACAAATCAACGAAACAAAACAAAGCAAAACAAAACAAACAAACAAAAAAAACACACAACAAAACTAGAGCTCGCATGAGGATCGAACTCACGACCCCTGCATTATCATCATGGAGCTAACGGGGCCGTTTGATTTCTACACTGACTCAGACAGATGACTCAGTAGAAAAGAAAAGCATTTTGCAATACCGGCAATGCTCTCAGGTCAGGCATCGGAAGCAGCGATCAGAGCGGGAAAGTCTGGTAAATATCAAAGGTCAGGCCATCACAGTCAGTAGAAGAACAAAAAGAATGAAACTAAGACAATGTTAAACCATGGAGAAGCTCTTCTTCCTTTTGGCAGTTTTAGACAAACTACACAGCCAGATATTTCTTCCTTTTGGCAGTATTAAACAAACTACACAGCTAGATACTTCTTCCTTTTGGCAGTTTTAGACACACTACACAGCTAGATACCTCTTCCTTTTGGCAGTTTTAGACAAACTACACATCTAGACACTTCTTCCTTTTGGCAGTTTTAGACAACTACACAGCTAGATACTTCTTCCTTTTGGCAGTTTTAGACAAATACACATCTAGATACTTCTTCCTTTTGGCAGTTTTAGACACACTACACAGCTAGATACTTCTTCCTTTTGGCAGTTTTAGACAAACTACACATCTAGATACTTCTTCCTTTTGGCAGTTTTAGACACACTACACAGCTAGATACCTCTACCTTTTGGCAGTTTTAGACAAACTACACATCTAGATACTTCTTCCTTTTGGCAGTTTTAGACAAACTACACATCTAGATACTTCTTCCTTTTGGCAGTTTTAGACACACTACACAGCTAGATACCTCTTCCTTTTGGCAGTTTTAGACAAACTACACAGCTAGATACTTCTTCCTTTTGGCAGTTTTAGACAAACTACACAGCCAGATACTTCTTCCTTTTGGCAGTTTTAGACACACTACACAGCTAGATACCTCTTCCTTTTGGCAGTTTTAGACACACTACACACTAGATATTCTCCTTTTGCAGTTTTAGACACATACACGCTGATACTCTTCCTTTTGGCAGTTTTAGACAAACTACACAGCTAATATTCTTCCTTTTGCAGTTTAGACAACTACACAGCTAGTACCTCTTCCTTTTGGCAGATTTAGACACACTACACATCTAGATACTTTCTTTGGCAGTTTAGACAAACTACACAGCCAGATATTCTTCCTTTTGGCAGTTTTAGACAAACTACACATTAGACTTCTTCCTTTTGGCAGTTTTAGACAAACTACACAGCAGATATCTCTTCCTTTTGGCAGTTTTAGACAAACTACACACTAGAGATACTTCTTCCTTTTGGCAGTTTTAGACAAACTACACAGCCTAGATAGATACTTCTTCCTTTTGGCAGTTTTAGACAAACTACACGCTAGATAGTACTTCTTCCTTTTGGCAGTTTTAGACAAACTACACAGCTAGTAGATACTTCTTCCTTTGGCATTTTAGACAAACTACACAGCTAGATACTTCTTCCTTTTGGCAGTTTTAGACAAACTACACAGCTAGATAAACTTCTTCCTTTTGGCAGTATTAGACAAACTACACATAGCTAGATACTTCTTCCTTTTGGCAGTTTTAGACAAACTACACACTAGATAGATACTTCTTCCTTTTGGCAGTATTAGACAAACTACACAGCTAGATAGATACTTCTTCCTTTTGGCAGTTTTAGACACACTACACATCTAGATACTTCTTCCTTTTGGCAATTTTAGACACACTACACATCTAGATACTTCTTCCTTTTGGCAGTTTTAGACAAACTACACATCTAGATACTTTCTTCCTTTTGGCAATTTTAGACACACTACACATCTAGATACTTCTTCCTTTTGGCAGTTTTAGACACACTACACATCTAGATACTTCTTCCTTTTGGCAGTTTTAGACAAACTACACAGCTAGATACTTCTTCCTTTTGGCAGTATTAGACACACTACACAGCTAGATACTTCTTCCTTTTGGCAGTTTTAGACAAACTACACAGCCATTAACTTCTTCCTTTTGGCAGTTTTAGACACACTACACAGCTAGATATTTCTTCCTTTTGGCAGTATTAGACAAACTACACAGCTAGATATTTCTTCCTTTTGGCAGTTTTAGACAAACTACACAGCTAGATACCTCTTCCTTTTGGCAGTATTAGACAAACTACACAGCTAGATACTGTCTGTTTTGTGACCGCGCTGTTCTCAAAAGTAACTTTTTGTATGAACTGAAGGTCAAGGTAAAAAGAAATTCACGTCTTTGGGAGAGATGTTGCGAAATGCCTAAGACTATAGCAAAAACGACATTGTCATACTAATATTCGCGTTCCATTTTTTTTCGGATGCGTATATGCACATGATCGTTTTTCTTTTCTTACACTGTGGATGCCGTATGTTGCTGAGC
>CM060305.1:31939222-31951722 GCA_030674185.1 Monoplex corrugatus | reverse complement strand
TTATGCCATGGTGATTCTGGATCTTCTCCATCCCATGGCATCAGTGGTGTCAGTCAACATCATCATCATCAGGTGCCCTGCCGCATGGCGTCGGCGATCATGGACTTCCATCTGTACCTATCTCTTGTTGCCTCAAGCATCTCTTCCACCTTCCCTGTCTTCAGCTACTCTGTAAGTCCGTCTAGTATCTTCTCCCTGGGTCTATCCGGTGCTCTCTTTCCCTCCAGCTTTCCCGTTGTGACCAGGTGTTCCAATTCCCCTTTCCTCATAAAATGGCCTATGAATGTTGCCTGCCTTTTCCTAATCTTCCTTATGAATGATCTACTTGTGTCTGCCTCCCTCAAGACTGTCTCGTTTGTTTTCTTTGCTGTCCATGGAACTCTCAACATCCTTCTTAGAAACCACATCTCGACTGCCTCAATCTTGTTCTGGCTTTGCTTGTTGACTGTCCACGCCTCGCAACCGTGCAACAGTATTGGTTCTATATAACATTCAAGAACTCTCTTCTTGATGTTAATTGATAGGCATTGAATGTTGTTTTGGCTTGGCCGATTCTGCTGGCTATTTCTGATGTGCATCTGCCCTCTGGTGAAATGATCGTTGTCAGTGCATACGGAATTCATTCCAACCTCGAGAACATAATCTTGAGAAACTGAGACGAAACTGAAACTTTGCTTCAATCTGCATATGCTGGTAGTTATCTAGCATACTCCTTGAGCCTGTGCAAACCCTTATGCGTTGGGAAGGTCTTGGAATGTGCAAGGTGGCAAGGGTTTAGGTTAAGTTTAAGGTTACAAACAGACCGACAAAGCCGACATACTATGCAATGGTATACCAATGAAGGGACAGCTTTGGTTCCTAACCCACGATAGTCTAATGTTTAAAGTGTGATGCTGTGATCACAAACGATCTGGTTTACTGTGAATGCCCCCTCTACCATTGGTTCTGAGGTCTTTGGTGGTGCATTGCTGTTTACTGAGAATAGTTATCGTAGAAATCTTTTTTAGAGACGTTGTTAGGTGTTAGTTACCACCCTTATCCTATTCCTTGTTTTGTCTGGCCATAATTAGTCTTGGCAATAATTGGTCACAACATGAAAGCTGGAGGGAAGGAGAGCACCAGGTAGACCCAGGGAGAAAATATTGGACCGACTTGCAGAGTGGCTGAGGACAGAGAGGATGGAAGAGGTGCTTGCAGCAACAAGGAATAGAAACAGATGGAAGGCCATGATCGCCAACGCCATGTGACAAAGCACTTGATGATGATAATGACCACTCTTACTGAGTGCTAAACTTCTGATGGGTAGAAAGTACAGCCTGTTATTTACGTGGTTGATGTAGTGGCTACATACATGCTGGGTCAACCTCCTTTCGTATCTTAACCCTTCGACTCCCGCACGCTATCCACCAACAGCAAAAGTTTAACTCTTTGACTCCCTCACCCTACACACCAGCATCCTGGTTGACAATACAGGATAATGGTGGGCAGGGTGCAGGAATCAAAAGGTTAAGCTATTGGCGAGCGAAGACTGTTTACGTGGTTGAGGTAATGCTTCATGCATGATGGGTCAGTCTCCTGTCATATCTTTAAGCTGTCGGCCCAAGAAGACTTGAACTCAAACTTTGGATTTCCCATGTGGCTTAGACGAGCGTCCTAAATATAAAGTTACCACTCCACTGATGGCTGGAATCAGATTTTGCGACTTAGTTCAGAATTTGGCTATCGCTCAGACTGAAGATCTGCCTCTGAATCAATTCAGAGAGACTTTTTAGCCTTTGGGATCACTGCCCCTATCATGCTGATAACATCGTGGTCCTGGGTTCAATTCTCGGGGGTCAACGGTTTGTGTGTGTGTGTGTATGTGTATGCGTGTGTGTGTGCGTGTGTGTGTGTGTGGTTGTGTGTGTGTGTTTGTGTGTATGTGTGTGTGTGTGAGTATGTTTGTGAGTGTGTGTGTTTGTATGTGTGTATGTATGTATGTGTGTGTATGTATGTATGCACATGTTGTATATGAATATATATATTATGTATATATATATGTATGTATATGCATATGTATGTGTGTATGTGTATGTGTATGTCTGTGTGTGTGTGTGTGTGTGAGTGAGTGAGTGTTGTGTGTTGTGTATGTGTGAGTGTGTGTGTATGTGTGTGTGTGTGTGTGTGTGTGTGTGTGTGTGTGTGTGTGTGTGTGTGTGTGTGTGTGTGTGTTTGAGGGCTGGCTGGGTTTGTTCATAAACCTGTAGACTGACGATCTGATGTGTCGAGTTGAATCCCAGGCTTTAACATACAACATGGCCTATCCTTGATCTTGATATTCGAACCATCATTCAGCTTATGTCTGTCTAGTGTTTGATCTTGATATTCGAACCATCATTCAGCTTGTGTCTGTCTAGTATTTGATAGATCCTGTTCCATCCTTTCCCTCTGCTACCCTCATTTTAAAACTTTGAAAGGGTTTTGTGCATGTGAAATGAATCTTCCAGAAAGATAATGATTGATTTGGATGGAGGATATATCCGGTGAATTCTCTTGCATAAACACCAAGATCAGTATCAGCGGGCGCTCTGGAACATAACGGGGTGTACATCAGCATTGTGTGGTGACTTCTCTTGAGTAAACACCAAGATCAGTATCAGTGGGCATTCTGGAACATTACGGGATGTAGATCAGCATTCTGTGGTGAATTCTCTTGAATAAACGCCAATATCGTTATTAGCGGATACTCTGGAACATTATGGGGTATAGATCAGTATTGTGTGATGAATTCTCTTGAATAAACACCAAGATCATTATTAGCAGGTACTCTGGAACATTACGGGATATAGGTCAGCATTGTGTGGTGAATTCTCTTGAATAAACACCAAGAACATTATCAACGGGCGCTCTGGAACATCACAAAGTATAGATCGGCATTGGTAAGACAAAGGTCACGTCAAAGTGTACTACGAAACCCAAGCGGACTCTCCAACTAGTTCCAAGTAAAATCTGGGGTCAGACAGAGTTGTGAATTGTCACTGTTCATTGTGCACATGGACAAAATCACCCAAGAAGCCAATCCAAATCCAGAGGCCCTAAACAAACTGTTGTATGCTGACAACCAAAATGTCCTTCACGAAAATAAGGAACAGCTGCAAAAACACAGACAGCCTAAACATCAGCTTACGGAATGAAGATCAGCACAGGTAAGAGAGAGGTCACGTCAACAAGGCGTACTCCTAAAAAGCTGGATCACCTTCAGAGGGACAGCTACTCAAACAAACCAAAGTTTAAATACATAGGGAATTTCCTTGGTGAGAATGGAAAACTGGACAGAAGATAAACTCAGTCAACTACAAATTAGCATCCCTGCTGAAGCACCCAAGTATACCTATGGAAACCAGAGTCGTAAGATCAACGCATTGTTTGAACTGCCCGTACTTATTAGAACCAGACCTAGACAAATTCCTGGAGCAAATACTCATACCTAGTTAGATAAGGTGTCTCCGACGAGCAGCTGGCAAAACCAATAAGGATCGGGTCAGAAACGATGACAACAGACAGACGGCTGGTGCTGACATCTATCAACCAGAACAGAGGGCATCAACCTACAAAGTGGTTTGATCATCTGACACAAAAAGCCAGTCAATCTTCCAGGCGTGCTCGTCTACAACACCAGGTGATCAAGCTTCAGAGCCAGAGGAAGACCATACCAACGGTAGATTAACGGAGAGTTAGACACATTCTACACACAGCATGGTACTATTACAAGTCTCCCATCTTGCTACAAATTGCCGACTTCATTTTTTACCGCGACACCCTTCCCGGTAGAAGCGGCTGGAAGAAAGACAGAAAAAAAGAAAGAAAGTGAGAAAGAAAGAAAGCAAGAGAGAGAGAGAGAGAAAGAAAGAAAGAAAGAAAGAAAGAAGAAAGCTCTGGCTAAAGAGCTGCCCCAATCAATTCAGAGACGCTTTTATCCTTAGGGCTAATGTCCTTAACCAGCGATGTGTGTGAGCAAAGAAACCGGTGGACTATGGATAAAACGCTCCTCAAAGAAATGAGACGTCTCAGGTTCAGTCCCAGATTTGGGCAGTGTTTTTTTTTCCTCGTCCTCTCTCTTCCCTATATCATCGTCTACTAGATCTTGGGTTGTGATCTGGATGTCAGTATTTCGAATAAGATGATACACTGAAATGACATATTCTGCGTACATTTTGCGCGAGCAAAAAGAACTCATGACAATAAGATGTCCTGTGTAATCTCTATACAGAGTTATCATAACAAAAAACAACAATATGCATACAGTCAAGCAGGCAGGCAAGCAAACAAACAAGCAAGCAAGCAAGCAGGCAGGCAGGCAGGCAGGCAGGCAGGCAGGCAGGCAAGCAAGAGAGCAAACAAACAAAGAAAATAACAACAAAAAACAAACAAAGAAAATAACAACAACAACAAAAATCCCAGAGACAAGATCAACTACCCAATGAACTAAGTAACCAATCATCCAAACTACAACTAAAAACACGAACCCAAAACAAACATTGCAAGTAAGACAATATCACACAACACATAAAGGCTTACACTTGCTTACACACACACACACACACACACACACACACACACACACACACACACACACACACACACACACACACACACACACACACACACACGACACACACACACACACAACACACACACACACATATTCATACAGACATGCGCTCGAGCGCGTGAGCGCGCACACACACACACACACACACATGCTCATACACAAACGCACGCACACACACACAAACACAAACACACACACACACACACACACACACACACACACACACACACACACACACACACACACACACGCACACACACCCTCACGCATGCCTCGTGGGTTAGAAGCCTATAATGTGAGGGTGTGTGGACATCCTTTAGGGGTAAGGTATAAAAAAGGAAAAACCCCGTGATGATGGCATGTCCTTTTGTCCCCCCTGGCAAACTGGGTCTCGCCCAGCAGCTCCTAACACCATACGTTGATAATGGGGATAAGGACGTTATTCTTCCTTTCTTTCCTTCTTTCTTTCTTTGTTTCTTCCTTATCTCCCTCCATTCCTTTTCGGTCAGTCTTTCTTTCTTTTTTGGGGGGTAATGAAGAAACGAACGGCCTGGAAGCGCCCTGGGTTAAAAACCTAGAGAGCTTTTACGTAGCAGATATTTTTTCAGGTTATTTCTGTTTCCTTTCTTTTTCTCACCCTGATAAACATTTTCGTCTTTTGATTTGTTTCCTTAATGTGCAGAGGCTCTGGTTTTTCTTGTAGAAAGGGATAGATTTGAATTAATTCACAAACAATCTCGGTTATACATACATGTGTATTTTGGCACTATGTATATAAAAACAACAGCAATAACAACAACACACAAGAAACAGAAACAATTATCAACGTTACTGTTTAATGCCCAATAGACTGTAAAGTACCATAAAGAAAGGAAGAAAGACAATAACAAACAAAAGAGGAAAACATCAAAACAAAACAAAACAAATCAAACAAAACAAACAACAACAACAAAAAAACAACAACAACAAAGAAATAAACAAACAAGCGAAAAAAGTAACAACCAAGAAAGAGAGAGAGAGAGAGAGAGAGAGAGAGAGAGAGAGAGAGAGAGAGAGAGAGAGAGAGAGAGAGAGAGAAGAGAGAGAGAGAGAGAAAGAAATGTCTGCATGATTTGATAAGCATGTCTATCTCCTAAAATTGACACACATTATCTTTTATCTTGATTATAATACATTTTATTATAAATGTTGCTTCTGAGATCACGTTTTTCTTGACGAAGCTTGAAGATCATTCCATTCAGGGCTTGGGTTCGGGTCAGAATGGGTTTAGGGTTACGGTCACGCATACAATATACTGGTCAAGCCACCATATTCATGTATGCAACAGTGACGATGACAACCCTGCTTTAGCATTCAACGGTGCAGGTCATTATATGCCTGAAGCCATTTGTCAAATTTGCATTTGCTGATACAGGAACAATATTCTGAATAGAGCTACACATATAGCAGAAAACAATAATCAACAATAATAAATCAATAACATACGATATAAACCAAGCAAAGTGCAACATGGTTTGTCTCTTTTGAGAGAACGGAAAGAGAAACAAAGGGAATATTGCAAGAAGGATGAAGAAGACGACGAATAATGAGAAGAACAGGAAATACAGTGTAAAAACCATAAAACACGTCAAAGTAACACACACACACACACACACACACACACACACACACACACACACAACACACACACACACACACACACCATGCACGCATGCACGCACGCACGCACACACACATTCATATACGCACATACACACACAGACAGACACACACACACACACACATAGATACACACATACACTCACGGACATACACAAACAAATGCACAAACAAACACACACACACACACACTCACATATACACACACGCACGCACACACCAGAAATAAGTTGACATTATGCATCAGACTTTAAATAAAAGAATGAACACACACATACATACACAGGTGTTTTATACCAGTAGATAATACACATAGGCGTACATGCATACACACAGGCATACGTACATACACACAGGCATACATACATACACACAGGCATACATACATGCACACAGGCATACATACATACACACAAGCATACATACATACACACAGGCATACATGCTTACACACAGGCATACATACATACACACAGGCATACATACATACACACAGGCATACATACATACACACAGGCATACATACATACACACAGGCATACATACATACACACAGGCATACACGCATACATACATAAACACATATATACACACATATACACATACATACATACACGCATACATACATACATACATACATACATACATACATATATACAGGCATACATACGTACTTGCACACATACATACACATACATACTCACATACACACACACATATACATACATACATACATACATACATACATACATACATACATACATACATACATACATACATACATACACTGTACATGGGTTATTCTCTTGAAGACTGGTCGATATTGTGACATGACAAGAAAAAAATCCGATTTTTAATGTTGCATATCCTGCAGTGTTTCATGTGTTACACAAGACACCGAAAAGGCATCTATGTGTTTCTTAAAATTGTCAATGAAGTGACATTTTTCAAAATATACTGAATGATGGCATATCCTTTGTGAAGTAGTGCAAAATCGAGCCGCGAGGGAGGGAAAGTGAGATTCATACGCCAAGATCGCTCAAAGTTCAGGGAAGTTGACGAAATAGATCCTGTGTTTGTCTCGAGCGTTTCATGGTTTTGAAGACAATATGCCCACAATTCGTGATGAAGTGATTATTTCTCAGTCTCCTCTTCTCTCATATCACTTATTGACGTGAATCATTATGAAAAATGTTTGTGCTTTTAATTAACGAATCACATCGGGAATTCCCAATGCCTTTCTTTTTTTAAAGGCACGATTTATTCAAGTTACCGCTACAGTGAAGACGCTGTATGAAACGTTCGGGACACTGATCGATCTCCGAGCATATATCGATCATCCATGGATACAATGCAGTAAACATTGATGTCAGAGAAACATTTACATTCTTTCTTCACTGTCGAAACAGGTTGTAGTGATTTCGGTCATGTATGTAGGAAATAATTGTTATCGATCAACAAGTCTGAACTCATGTCACAAATCTAGCTACAAAAATCGCTCATTTTTCCAACAAAAAGTGCTGTAGAGTAAAAAATATGAAACACACACACTTTTTTCCCCATTTTTTTCAATTACTGGAACATTTGCGAACGAAATATAACAACATCGTAAAATTTATTTAAAAAAAAAAAAGTTGATATTGGGTTCTTAAAAGCAGTGCTACCAACTGACCAGTCTTCAGGAAAATGACCCATATACATACACACATACATACATACATACATACATACATACATACATACATACACACATGCATACATACAAACATACATACATACATACATACATACATACATACATACATACATACATACATACATACATACATACATACATACATAACACAAGAGAAGAAGACGAAGACATCATGTGGGGTGCAGACCCCCTCAGGGAAAAGCAACGAAAATGGAAAGTTCTCGTGGTGATAACATGTACTTCTGTCACCCTCACCAAATTGGGTCTTACCCACCTGCTCCTGACACCATGAGGGAATAATGGGAATGGGAAACCTGTTTCTGCTGCCTGTTCTCCTTTCTTTCTTTCTTTCTTTCTTTCTTTCTTTCTCTCTCTCTTTCTTTCTTTCTTTCCTTTCTATTGGTTTATTTACTTATCTATTTGTGTATATTTGTCTGCATTTCATTTTCTATTTAGTTTGTGCGAGTGTTTTTGTTTAGATTGTGTATTGATTTTATTTATTTATTTTTGGTCTATTATTCGTGTTTATGTTTGTTTATTTTTGTGCATAGAAACTTGCGAGGGTTATCTCTAAGACGGATTTATCTCTAAGACGGATTCAGTGGAACACAATACTAATATCCTTATATGATAGAGTGTATTTCAAATGTTATGTCAAATATCGCTGTGTTAAACGGCCGGTGCGTACAAGCATGCACACACACACACACACCACACACACACACACACACACACACACACACACACACACACACGCACGCACGCACGCACGCACACGGTCGCCTCTGCACAATGTGTACACACCCACCCAAGAGAGAGAGAGAGAGAGAGAGAGAGAGAGAGAGAGAGAGAGAGGAGAGAGAGAGAGACCGACAGATAGACAGACAGACAGAGACAGAGACAGAGAGACAGGGAGAGAAAAAAGGGGAAAGAGAGAGAGATGGAGAGGGAGAAAAGGAGAAAGAGAGGAGAGAGAGAGAGAGAGAGAGAGAGAGAGAGAGAGAGAGAGAGAGAGAAATAGAGAGTGAGTTATCTTGCAGTTATTCCTTACTGTCATAAACATACCATGTACATGTAAGCATAACAAACATTCAAAAATGATAAAGCCACAGAAACGTATTAATTGAAAATGAAAAAAAAGTACACATAACCATATTGGCAAAGACATACGCAATGAATAAAAGAAAGGAAGGCAAGCAGTAGAAGTAAACCAATAAACAAAGGCGGAAATAATTGTTTCTGGAAAATTGTCGCATAGAGAGAGAGAGAGAGAGAGAGAGAGAGGAGAGAGAGGAGAGAGAGAGAGAGAGAGAGACAGAGACAGAGACAGAGAGAAAGACAGACAAAAAGAGAGAAAGACAGAGAGAGAAAGAGAGAGAAAGAAAGAAAGAGAGAGAGAGAGAGAAAGACAGAGAGAGAGAGAGAGAGAGATACAGACGGAGACAGAGAGAGAGAGAGAAAGAGAGAGAGGGAAGGAGAAGGATGGAGAGAGAGAGGGAGAAAAAGAGAAAAGAGAGAGAGAGAGAGAGAGAGAGAGAATGAGACAGACAGACAGACAGACAGACAGGCAGACAGACAGAGACAGAAACAGAGAATAGGAAGAAGAAATTAGGAAGGAGGGGGGGGGGAGGGAGGGGACGTGAGTCCCGGAGGACAAGAGTAAGGAAACAGAGAGTTCCCGTGATGATGGCTATGTCCTTTCGTAACCCTCACCAAACTGAACCTTGCTCGTCAGCCCTAAACAACATATGGTGATAATTGGAATGGGCAAGTAATTCTGTCTATCTTTCTTTCTCGTTTACTTCCTTCTTTCTGTCTCACCTTTATTCTTTTTTTCTCTCTCTTCTTTTAATAAACAAACCGACAGCCTGGAGGCACAAGACATGGGGCGTTTTGTAAAACAAGGATTTTTGTTTTTTGTTCTTGTTTCTCTGCATTCACCAATTTTGTTGTCCATTGTTTCGTTTTGTTCCGTCTTTTTTCCTTTAAATTTCCTCATTTTAAGTTAAAGAAGGGCGACATTGATTCTTGTTGACCCATGGCATCTGAGTGTTTATTAATGTGGGTTAGAGCACTCTTGTGTGGACTAAATAAATCAACAAGGATTTCCTCCCTTCGATTAATAATGGCAATACAGGAACAGATCCGTTTGCAAAGGTCTTAGCACTCTATGAAATGGATAATAAAGAATGATTAGAACGGAAAACATTATTGAAAATTGTGCATATACAATAAAAGTCGCATCCGAATGAACAAAAAAACCCCCAACATTTTTTAGAACAATTCAAAGCACTTTGCAGCGTCTTTCTTTCCCATATTACATATACAGACGACGTATTTAGAGATTTAATAATTAAAAATATTGCTTACTTTCCCGATACAATAAAACGATAATTTAAACAACACTGAGATACCGATACACTCATATACAGTTTAAACCACACAGAGACAAAAGATTGGGACTAGCGGCCATACTCATCCAGTTTTCACAACAATCGTTTTTTCGCAACAATTGTTTTTACTCAGTCTTGTATTTTATTTTCTGATGTTATTGAAAAGTATCCAATGTTTTAAATATCATTCAAAAGCATCCAAGAAATTCTCCATGAAATACGTTTGTCCAACGCGATACATATAAAGGTCATTATCAAGATGACCAATTAATAAAAGTGAATGAATGTTCGAAACAAAAGTGGAAAGGTTGGGGCGTGATATTCCATACTTACCGCCCTTTACGCCTTTAGCGTATGAGATACTAATGAAGGTTCTCCACTCCTGTCCGCCCTGAACCAGCGTCTGTTCAGTACCACAAGTGAGCCTCAGGGCCTTTAGTTAACCCTTTGACTTCCGCACCCTATTTCGCCAACTGCAAAAACTTTATCCTTTGACACCCCCAACATATCCACCAGTTTCCTGCTGAAATCTGGTGAATAGGGTGAGGAGTCAAATGGTTAAATGTTTGCTTTGCTAGCATGGTTGACAATGCAGGATGCTGGTTAACGGGGTTGGGGAGTCAAAGGGTTAAGGTACCTCTTCACTGCTCGCTTTCACCAGTCCTCTGCCCCCCATCCCCACCCCCCACCCCCCTGCCAGCATCCTCCCTCGATATTCAGGAAAGAGCAGTTCGGGCGATGTAATTAATCTTTTTTCAGACGATGTGCTCAGTTCATGATGACCGTGTCCGTACTCTCTACTGCACTGGGGGAGTAGTAATCAGCTGGAGATGTGCTGAGCCAGAAGTCTTGTACGATTCTTCAGAAATTCTTTTTTGATATGGCCGGGTTTAAAAAAACATGAGATGTAGATGGCAACACAAATGCATCTTCCTAAGACTCTCAAAGGTCAAACTGTGACTCAGTGCATGGTTTGGGAATGGGGACTGGCACCTGCTCTTGCTTTGGTCAGAGAGCACAAAATAGATGATCTCTTTCGGTTCTCTTCTGGTTTGAAGTTTTCGCCTTCCCCCAGGGTCTTTAGCTATAGACTGCTTCCTTTGACCGACTGAAAACCCAATGAGAAGTTTGAAAAGTCAAACTAAACCCAGTGAGAAGTTTGAAAAGTCAAATGAAGTATTGATCTAAAATGAATGGATTCTGTGCGTACCTTTTATTCATCAACAATTTTCTTTTATAACACATTTTTTATTCATGAAATAACTGAATACCTTGAGCCTCCAAAAGTATCATCAGCTATGCTTTGTCTTCTCAGGATACTACATTTACTCCACTTGTAGTGCCCCTAGATCTTTCATTATGATTCGAAGACCATAGCTCTGGCAACCAAAGCACACACACTTATTTCTTTAATCAAAAGGAAATCAATGTTTCCGCTAGATTTGAGTCAAACAGAAAGAAGAGACAAAAGACTCTGATCTATATTTCTGATCAGAGTCATCTTCTCCAATGAACAAAACACCTACAAAGTTATTTGATTTCTTGTTTTTTCTTTGTCTTCAGTCTCGTAAATGTGTGGGTTTTTTTGTTATCTTTTGTGTACGTTTGACAAAGGCCGGTTGGCCAAACGTTTGCACCTGTCTTGTTTTGTTGATTAAATACGCGCTCCCATTATACTTTCATGATAATAATAATAAGAACAACAGTAATAATTATGAAGATGATGATATTGATAATAATAATAATAATATAATAATAATAATAATAGTAATGATAATAATAATAATACCACCACCAACAATAATAATAATGATAATTATGATGAAAATGATAATAATGTTATAATAATATAATAATAATGATAACAACAACAACAACTACAACGACAACAACAACATAATAATAATGATATTAATAATAATAATAATAATAATAATAACAACAACAATAACAATAACAACAACAACAAGAATAACAATAATAATGATAATAATGATAATGTAATAATAATAATAATAACTATAGGAATATGATGATAATGATAATAATAATAGTGATAATAATAATAATAATAATAATAATAATGCTTATATGGCGCCAAAATGATAATTCAAATTAAAACTCATTCACGCACCAGACATACGCATGCGGTCAACGCAGA
>CM060305.1:31916722-31921722 GCA_030674185.1 Monoplex corrugatus | reverse complement strand
CATCTGTCCTATCTATCTATCGTCTACTATCACTATCTCTATTATCTATTCTGACTGTCTGTCTGTCTGTCTATCTATCTATCTGTCATCTGTCCGTCTATCTATCTATCTGTCTATCTATCTATCTATCTATCTATCTATCTATCATCTATCTATCTATCTATCTGTCTATCTGTCTAACTGCTATCTATCGTCTATCTATCTATCTATCTATCATTATTATGACTGTCTGTCTGTCTGTCTGCCCGTCTAGTTTTCTATCTATCTAATACTACTACTTTCGAGTAATAGTGCTTTGAAATTGAAGTCTACGTAGCTATTTGTCTTCTCGTGTGCTTGCCTTGGCATTTTTTCTATACACGCCACGGAAACATTTCACCCAGCTTCTTTTTCTCATTAAAAAGAAAATTGAAAAGCTATAAGACACGACACTACAACATATTGATTTTCACAGAAGGAAATCTCAAAGGTTGGGAGAACAATGCAACAAACCAGAAAACATTCACAAAGTCGTGATGAAACGAAAGGGAAGTGATTCAGAGTAATCTGACCTTGTCTCAGTTTATTTCATTCTCTGTTAGGAGTTTTGAGTTTGGTTCAAGAAGGATTCTTTGCACTAGAACAATTTCCTATACACTCCACCTAAGTCTCTCGTTAATTATCTGGTAGACTCCAAATTCTTTGCACTAGAATAATTTCCTATACACTCCACCTAAGCCTCTCATTAATTATCTGGTAGACTCCTAATTCTTTGCACTAGAACAATAAAATTATTTCCTATGCACTCCACCTAAGTCTCTGATTAATTATCTGGTAGACTCCAAATTCTTTGCACTAGAACAATTCCCTATATACTCCACCTAAGTCTCTCATTAATTATCTGGTAGACTCCTTCGGCCTGCGCAAACGCCTATGCTCTGGCATAGTATTGATATGGGGAGAGGGCGGAGAACGAGGCTCAATATACAGACAGACAAACAGACAGACATACAGTACAGACAGACAGAAAGAAAGACAGACAGACAGACTGACTGACAAACAGGACAGACAAGACAGACAGACAGGCTGAAAAAGACATGACAATGATGTTGGTATTGCTGCTGACAACGACAACGACTATAGAAAAAAAAACAACGATAATAAAAACAACAACAACAACAATAACGACGACTACAACACGGTGACAAGCAGGACGCCGACGATGACATAAAATCACAAACTTACCGGACACTCCAATCCTCTTATCATTCCACAGAGGACAAGCGCCACATGGTGCGTACCAACAAGGTGGCGCCCGTCATCATCAAGGACTGCAGAGAGGAGTTCCAAGACACTTCGGACCTCAAGGACACCATGGTCATGGGCACTATGGGCGACAACATGCCTGAACACCCCTTGATCAAGGTCAGGAGAATTTTTTTTTTTCTGTGTCTTTACGTCTTTGTTTCTGTCTGATAGTTTGTATGCCTTCACTTCTTTTTTTTCTGTCGTTCTTGCCTTATTTTCTTTGTCTGTTGTTTCTTTCTTCTCTTCTTTGTATTGGTTTTCTTCCATTCTGTTTGGTCTGTGTCTTTTTTCCCCCTTCTTTCCTTTGTCTACATAGATGTCTCCCTTTTCTCCTGACGTTTCTGTCCTTTGTTCTTTCTTTCTTTTTCAAGTCTGTCCTTTGCTTCCTTTGTTCGTCTCTGTGTCTTCCCCCGCCTTTCTTTTGTCTGTCTGTGTTTCTTTCTTTTCTCTGTCATTCTGTTTTCCTTCTTTCCCATGCCTATTTGTTTGTCTTTTCTTTTTTTTCTTTCTATCTTTCCTTCTTTACGTAGTCCTTCTGTCTGTCTTTAATTCTATCCCATGTTTGACTGTCTGTCTTTCCTTCTGTTTTCTGGTATTTGTTACCTTCTATCGTCCGTCCGTCTATCTGACTTCCACTCTTGTTTGTGTGAATGTTTTTTTAAATTTTTTGGGGGGGCCTTTCTTTTGTCTTTCTTTCCGGTGGTTGTTAGTTTGTCTTTCTTCCTTTTATTTCGTTTGCCCTTCTTTCTTTCCTTCCTTATTTATTTTGTCTGTATATCTTTTTACTTTCTGTCATTAGTCTTTCTTTCTTTCTTCATTTCTTTCGTTTTTCAGTCTGTCTTCCTTTCTTTCTTTTCTTTTCTTTTTCTTTCTTCATTTCTTTTGTCTGTCTTTGTTCCTTTCTTTGCCTAGTCTATCTGTCTTCTTGCCTTTGTTTTCCCCTTTCTGTCTGTCAGTCAGTCTGTCTCTCGCACTTTTTCTCTGTCTCTATGTCTTTCTAGCTCTCTGGGTTTTTTTTGTGTGGTCTGTTTGTCTGACTCTCTCTGTCTGTCTGTCTGTCTCTCTTTTTTCATTCTTTCGTTCATTTTCATAATCAGAAGTATTTGCTTATTTGTTTTGAACCTTTCCTACCGTAACTGTCTGACTAACCTTGTGCCTGTCTGTCTGTTTTTCTCGTTTAGTCCGTCGTATTGAAGACACGTATCTGATTTCAACAAACGGTTTGAAATAAATGGCATTAGGCAAAACAAACAGGACATGTTTCTCTCATTTTCTCCACGCAGTGATATTAACTACATCAAACAACTGCATCACAGACTGTCTATTAAAGGATTATGTTCATTGATAACAGGAAACGAAAAACAACAAACAAACAAACAAACAAACAAACAAACAAAAAACAAACAAACAAACAAAAAACAAAACCCAGACAACCTCCCCAGAAAGAACAACAACAACAACAAAAAGCAAACAAAAAAAACAAACAAACTATTAAACTGCATTAGGGATTTAATAGTACATAGTGGACACAGACGCAGTCAAGCGAAGAAAGGTGCACGCACACACTTGCACGTGTACAGGAAAACTTATATAACACTCGTTTGTATATGTGCACACGAGAACGCACAAGCATGAACACACACACACACACACACACACACACACACCACACACACACACACACCACACGCGCACGCGCACGCGCACACACACACACACACACACACACACACACACACACACACTCACACACACACACACACATGAACATTCACACACATACACACGCTGGCAAAGAATTATACACGCGCCCCACATAAAGACAGATATATAGACAGACAAACAAACATGCACGCACACAGGCACACGCGTATACGCACATGCACACACACACACACACACACACACGTACATAATCGAACCATCTCATCGCTAAAACTAACAACAAATAATATAACATTATCATCACTGTTGAAATACTAAGAACACACACACACACACCACACACACAGTCACAATCACTCTCTCTCTCTCTCACACACAAACACACACACACACACACACACACACACACACACACACACACACACACACACACACACACACACACACACACACACACACACAAACACACTACAAAGAAACAACAACAAAAACAAAAACTAAACCAAAGAAGAGAGACCATATCTTTTCGATTTTTATGTAGATGAAAAGACGGATTCCTGAACTGATCCCACTTCTATTTTTCAGACTCTTTGTTTTTTTGACCTTTTGTAGTTTTCCTGTGTGATTTTGACCCAGAAACAACGCTTTTCTTTCCACGCAGAAAATAACAGTAAATGAAAAGATAAACACAGAGTAGAGGAGACCTGATAAGGTGTGAACGATAGGAAAAGAATTATTTTTCATTGATCCAGATCAAGGTTGCGATTGTGGGCTGATCTGTCCTGGTATGCACCATTTGAAGTGAGAAAGAGAGAGGGAGAAGGAGGGAGAGAGAGAGAGAGAGAAAGAGACAGAGAGAGAGAGAGAGAGAGAGAGAGAGAGAGGAGAGAAAGAGGGAGTATTGTGTATGTATGTGTGTGTGTGTGTGTGTGTGTGTGTTTGTGCGTGCGTGTGATGCAGCTTTGCTACAAACATTACAGTTGTTTATATGACCCTGGAAAGGAGAAAAGGAGAAATACATTGTATGAATGTAAAAAGATATAAAAACACACAAATAAGTTACGAATAAACGAGTTAAAAAATAAAGAAAGGAGGGAAGAAAGAAAGAAAGACAGACAGACAGAAAGAAAGAAAGAAAGAGAGAAAGAAAGAGGAAAGAAAGAAAATCAAACAAAGAAACAACAGACATTAGAGCACGTTGAAAGGGTTGAAAACATAATAAAGAGCACTAACAGCTGTCATTCATAAAGAGATGTAATATAATTTCTAAACCTAATCTCTTAAAATCGTCAAGGATTTCGTTTATGTGTAATACGAATGATTAAAGAAATGAAAACAACAACAACAACAACGACAACAACAACAAACGATTCATCTTTGTACAAAAGTCATTATTGCATTAGATTTCAATCTGGTTGAGTACCGAATACTTAAAAATCTCACACAAACAATGCATAGATTTTAGGAAAAAAGATGCCAGGTGAATAGTAAAGAGGACATCTGCAAAATCTAGTTTCAATCAATCGATAGTTCAAAAATCGTTGTTTATGCCAAAATATAATTCACAAAGGAGTATATTTTCATACCGTGTAACTATCTTGTTATATTTCGAAGTACAGGAATTTTGCAAAAATGATGTAGCCTTATTGTTATATTTCACAGGTTATTTTTCTAGCATCCTCCAGAACCAGACCAGGGTCATAGTCTATAACCAAGCAATTTTCACACGATCAATGTTTCAAGTCACAGTGTTAACAGTACGAGGCACGTTTTTATACAGCGCAATGACATAAAAGAACGGGTCAGTCTGACCTGGAAAAAGAACTACGCAATTTCCACTGAAAAACAGACGTCGTGTGTCCTTTCTCTGTTAATACCTACACAAATCTGTGCCTTTTTAATTAAATGAAACGGGCACCTGAAGTCTAGACAAAAGTATGAGTCAATAGACTGATCTCCCTTCCCCCTATCAGCATCCCCACCCCCGCTCACACACAGACACAGACACCTATACACACAGACACATAAATACAACACGTACATTTATA
>CM060305.1:31909222-31914222 GCA_030674185.1 Monoplex corrugatus | reverse complement strand
TTTTGCATTTTCCATCTTCTGGAATATACTTAAGTCGAGGGTTTTGGTATCAATGGTTTATGAAGTAGGGCAGGTTGGGAGTGGGTGTGGATAGATGTCGTCGGAGGGTCATAGCCAAGTGCCCATTTTGTCACCAGAGGAGATGCTCTCAAAGTGTCTGGCTCTCCTGATTAATAGATTAGGTGTCGTTAGTATGGGACTAAGTAGGTAGTGTTTTAAGTCCATTCGATCAGAACAGATATGGCTGAACCACTGAACTTTATCAAAACAAGTCGGCAGCTGTACAAGCCAAGCCACCTCAGGTTGGTGACCACTTGTTATTGAAAGCTTTTCTAGTCTGTCTGACACTGAAACTATGATGAAATGGATCAGATGTGGTGGTGGGTAAAAATTTTCTCATAATTCGGAGATCACAGGCGAGTGAGGTGATAGAGAACTTGTTGGTTCTTTTGATACAGCAGTCCCAGCTGGCAACATTAAAAACTGGCCTGTTTGATATCAGTCTTAATGTTTCCATCATTCTGGTGGTGGCAGTGTAATATTTCATAGGTCTCTCTCACCCCGTCCCCATTTCAAGACCTTGCAAGCGCATAGGATTTTTGCACAGGCTCAGTGAACACAAAATGCTACCATTCATTTCCATATTTACATTCATGTTCATTTCTTTTGTCATGGTGGATTTATCATGTGAAACTCGGACTACTTTCCCCGTTGAGAAGCCGTCACTGCAGTACGGCGCCACACATGTTTTGACCAAGACTTTTAGACGGTCATGAAGACTAATTGGGGAAGGGACCTGGAAAATCAACCTATATCTCCAATGTTTTATGCCAGGTCAGCCAGACGAATACCGTGTTCTTCATGATTCTCAACAGCCATAAGATCTTTAGCGTACACAGGCTAGAAGGCACACAGATCCGACTCGTTTTTCGTCCCCCTTCGCAAGGACTAGACGTTCAGTTCGATTTTTTGGGTCAAACTGAGGAGAAAAGTCAAGGCCTCAACGGGAAATGAACCCTGGGACAGCAAGTTTAGTTATTAGGAGGCGAACGTCTGAACCCACTCTGCTACTCTTCTCCTTTATGCTGGCATAGTTGGGTGGGGAGAGCATATGGAATTGTCCGAGTGCGATGAATCCCTCTTGAATAAACTCCAAACTACAAACCAGAAATTCCTTTCTAGAGGCCAGCATTATGAGGGTGGTGCCCATCTCTTCTCCCTCGCTTTTTCATCTTCCAGAACTGTGAAGAGCATAGATACCCATTCACAGCTAGGTAGACTGGAGGCCGAACACACATGATTATAAATTCTCCTGGACATGATTCGAGATCTCATGGAGGTAGATTGGAAGGCGACTGCCCTGCGACTGCGCCAACCCGGCTCCCTCGATAGTGGATTACATAGTTGTTTTGAAAGGTACGAGAGAAATGCCAAGAAAAGGCCAAGGAAGGCTGGAAAATAACGCTTTGAATCATCATGACCGACAGCTGCGATAGTCAAGTGGTTAGGACACTGGTTTTTCACTGGGAAGGCCTGGGTTCAAATCTGTTTTGGTACCGTTAGATGGGAATGTTTTGATATCCCAGGTCAACACACGTGCAGACATATTAGTGCTTGAATCCCCTTCATGTACTCATGCAAGCACAACTTTGTCTCATACATGTACATGAGAACTAAGATGTCTAATTTCAAATGAATGAACGGAGTTATACAACAGTAAAGAAGGAATAAAAAGAAATAATCAAAAATCATTTGTTCTTCTTATGTCTGAGAAAAAAAAAACATCATTTATTCAAACGTACATAAATTCACATACACGATGACATATACACGCACGCATACACGCTCATGCACAACACACACACCTACATAAATAACACAACACACCTACGCCTATACACATTCATCCGCCCACCCACCCACCCACCCACCGTTCACACACACACACCTATAGGCAAACACGCACACACATTTGCTCTCATAAACATAGATTACTCTTGGATCTTGTGTTTTGAAAATGGAAGACAAGACGCTCTGGAATCAGTTCTTTGCGTTATGTTTAGATGTTAAAAATGTCAGAAAAACACTGAAGGCATCTGCTAGAGACAGACAAAAAGCATAACAAGGCGAGTTTATTATTGATCCTATATTGAAAAGGAAGCCAATGAAATACTTAGTTAGAGATGAGTGTAGACATGCTCATGTTTGGAAGATTTGAGAAGAAACTAAGCAGCATTATGTTTTTAACTTTCAGGAACTTTTGCAGAAGAGAAGGACTATGTGTTCGTTCGCAAAGAACAGTTTCAGTTTCTCAAGATGACTTCTCTGCGCTCGGAATGAATTCCACATGCAACAAAGCCACGTGTGCCACAAGCCTTATATCATTATCATCATGTGCCGTGCTGCATGGCGTTGGCGATCATGGCCATCCACACAAATCTATCCCCTGTCGCTGCAAGTACATATCCCACCCCCCTCTCTCTCTTCAGCCACCCTGCAAGTCCGACTAGATCTATATTTTCTCCCTGGGTTTGGAAGAAGCCTTATGTCAGCACATAAACCCATGAGCTGGCCAGGTCCTGAGGCAATGTACAGAACACCTCCAACTTCTGATCATTTTTTCCTGGGAGCATACATGCTATCTCACTTCCCACAGTCTCCGAACTTGTCAGTCTTCGTGCTGTCGATGGTCCCTGGAGACTAGATAGGACGGAGGTCGTCACCTCTATGACCGGGCCACATACCGACCCATCATTCCTCCCTGCCTCGTCTGCCACCATTTTTTTTTTAACTTTTAAGCGCGCTTCTCTTTCTGTCTGTCTGTCTGTCTTTCTGTCTGTCTGTATATCTTTGCAATTTTGTGTGTGTGAAGAACACAGAGGAATTGATGAATTTAGAATACACTTATTTGCCCTAAGAATGACCAAAAAAACGCTGTAAGAAACTGGTTCTTTTAAGTGGACATAAATGTTAGTGATTTCAAAAGCTGTTGATCTCATTTATACGTTATTTCCTCTTCTCCTCTTCTCGTCATCATCATCATCATCATCATATCATCTCTCTCATTCATATCATCATCATCATCATCATCATCATCATCATCATCATCATCATCATCATCACCACCATCATCATCATCATCATCATCATCATCATCATCATCATCATCATCATCATCATCAGTGATAATATGAAAATACACGTGATAAGGAATCTTTCGGTTTTTTTTTTCCAAATGCAGACAGTCATGCATTTATTGTGGAAGATGTATCATTTACGACTTATCTTCTTTAAACAAGTCATTTGGATTTAGCACAATAGAATTACATCAATTAATTGTTGAAGGCATATGTTTTACTTCACTCTTTTTTGTCTGAATAGTTTTAGTCTCTTTGATTGTTTTATATCTATTATAATTATTCAAGAAATGAAGCTCGTCTTCAATGATACAACAAACTGCACATGATATTCCGTTTGCTTTTGGAAGGTTCGTGTGTCTGTCTCATGTAGTTTGTAAGTCACATGCAGTGTTTCAAAGTCAGCACAATGCTTTATGTTTGAGCGTGTGTATGTGTGTGTGATGTGTGTGTGTGTGTGTGTGTGTGTGTGTGTGTGTGTGTATGTGTGTGTGTGTGTGTAAGTGTGTGTGTGTAAGTGTGTGTGTTTCACAATCTCAGCAAATCCCACAAACTGTCGTTTTCATGCTCCTCAGCATGCCTCGTACGGTCTTGCAGTTCATTATCTTCTGTCTGCATGTCGGCTTCTATTTTTTAATGTAATTTCTTTCTCAGTAATCTGAAACATTGTGTCTGTGTGCCCGTTATCTGTGTCTGTGTGCCCGTTATCTGTGTCGGTGTGCCCGTTATCTGTGTCTGTGTGCCCGTTATCTGTGTTCCACTTTAATATCTGAGAAGTGTGTCTGTGTGCCCGTTACTGTGTCTCACTTAAGTAATCTGAGGACAGTTTGTGTCTGTGTGCCCGTTATCTGTGTCTTATTTAAGTAATCTGAAACAGTGTGTCTGTGTGCCCGTTATCTGTGTCTTTCTTTATGTAATCTGAACAGTGTGTCTGTGTGCCCGTTATCTGAGTCTCACTTTAAGTAATGTGAAACAGTGTGTCTGTGTGCCCGTTATCTGTGTCTCACTTTAAGTAATCTGAAACAGTGTGTCTGTGTGCCCGTTATCTGTGTCTTACTTTATGTAATCTGAAACAGTGTGTCTGTGTGCCCGTTATCTGTGTCTTACTTTATGTAATCTGAAACAGTGTGTCTGTGTGCCCGTTATCTGTGTCTTACTTTAAGTAATCTGAAACAGTGTGTCTGTGTGCCCGTTATCTGTGTCTCACCTTTCCTCTGTTGCTCTCTCTCGTTCTCTCTCACTCTGTCTATTTGCCTATCTGTTTGTGTGCCCGTTATCTGTGTCTCACTTTAAGTAATCTGAAACAGTGTGTACTCTCTGTCTCTGTTTCTGCTTCTGGCTGTCTATCTGTCTGTCTGTCTGTCTGTCTGTCTGTCTGTCTCTTTCCCACTCTCTTGTTCTTCCTTTCCCTTCCCTCTGCTTTCTCGCTCTCTCGTTCTCTCTATCACAATAGATGTGTTAAGATACTTGTTTAACCCTTCGACTCTCACACCATATCCTCCTGCATCCTGCATCGACAACCATGATAGCAAAGCAAAATCTTAACCCTTTTGTTTCCCTCACCCTTTCCACGAGCTTCCTGCAAGAAACTGGTGGATATGATGAGGGAGTCAGAGAGGGTTAAGTTTATGCAGCTGGTGGATAGTGTGCGGGATTCAAAGGGTTGAACTGTAAGGAGAAGTCACGGTCCAATCCTACCCTCAAGCTGTTTCTGGTCTTCTTTTCTTCTTCTTCTGGATACATGCATGTCCTTTCCTTTACCTCCCACTGTCTTAGGCTTGTAATCGTAAGTCTTCATGCCGAGGGTCCCCAGAAACCGATTAGGAAACTGAAGTCATCACCGCTGTGACTGGGTCACATTAC
>CM060305.1:31891722-31894222 GCA_030674185.1 Monoplex corrugatus | reverse complement strand
AGCTGAACAAACTGAAACAAATATATACTTTACTGGAAATACAGAATAAGGTTTCATGAACACACTCATGAAATATCAATATTAAACCTAATATTAAGCCGTCCTTATGCAAAGATATGCTTGTTTTTAAGTAAACGGGTTGTGTCATACATCCATGATTAGACATTATTGGAAAGTATTTTAATATTGTTAGGGATACCATCTTCTGAATCAAATTGTTCCATGTCATTCTATCCTTATGGAATCCACCAACCCTAAGATCATCCCCTTTCTCATCCAAGTCCAATACTCTTCTTTCTACTTACTCGACTGATACACTTTGCTGTTGGACTGAGAAGCCACGGAAGCTTATACAGTGTTTTTCAAAATATACGTGCTTTGTTCAATAGAGACGCAGCCATTTGGGAATCGTGTAGACAGCGAAACAGCACGCCTGGTCGAAAGCTTGAAAAGACATTATTTTCAAGAAACCAGTCAAGACAGAGAAATGGGAAACGGCCAATCGGTACATGATCGTGACTCAGGGTCCAACACCACCACCATCACGAATCCCAGCCTACCCATTATCTGAATTATTTCTACGCGCAAATACATTTCCTGGACGATGTCTGTGCTTTTTGTTGTCCCCCTATTGATGTTAATTAAGATAGCTTCTACTCTATCAATACCGGCCAGTCATCACTAGGTCAGATGGAATCTAATACCACTAGCCCACAGTAATAAAGTGTTTTGAAGTGTTTTGAAGTTTTATTCTTGAAAGTCTCTAAAGGCGTCTGATTCGCCCGACAACACGGAACTACAAAGTCATTTGGTTTCTGTTCAATTTGGAAAAAAAAATTCAGACGCGTTTGATGAAATGCTCGCGTAGGTCTGTGCATTCGTGTGTGTGTTTAAGGGTGTGCGAGCGTGCTTGCGTGCGTGCGTGTGTGCGTGTGTATGTGTGTGTTTGTGTGTATGTGTGTATGTGTGTGTGTGTGTGTGTGTGTGTGTACAAATGCACAAACCTACACGAGATGTCATCAAACGCGTCTGATTTTTTTCAAATTGAACAGACTGAGAGAGAGAGAGAGAGAGAGAGAGAGAGAGAGAGGAGAGAGAGAGAGAGAGAGAGAGAGAGAGAGAGAGAGAGAGAGAGAGAGAGAGAGGAGGTTAGCAACACAATTCATAAATCAAAGAAAATGGGAAATATTAAAACTGATCCATTTTGACATAAAAGAATGGTATGCATTTCATCTCCTTTTCAAGATGTTTGTTTACATATTTCTTTTTCCCTTAAAATATTGAATACGATTTATTATATCCTTTATAAAAAAAATCTAGTAAAATCAAAACTTTTCCATCTTGGGTGTATTCACAGTGAACAAAATAATATTGTTTTGGCTTTATTCAATTTGAAATGATTATATCCCTGGCATCTCCATTACATGACACACATGTACATTTACATGTACATATATCAGTACATTTGGAATCAGTACAGAGTTTCTACACATCAAATGTAAGCTTCCTTGTAAAGGACACGTCATCTGATAGAAGACAACCGCATCCCAAAGAGTTCCTGTACATAGGGTTGAAGCAAGGATACCGTGACAATACAAACAATTCCTGAGGGCCAACTTCATCAGCTGTGGCCATCGACACCATCATATACGTAAAATGTCTAAGAATGACTGGAGCATTAAGAAAGGCAGCTACTGCATCTTTGTTTTTTTTTCTTATGGGCTGTGTTTGAACTCAGGGTATCACATCAAACCTCCACAGCTCTGTCATCTGCACCAGTAAGACATGACTGGGCAGTGGGCTGACAGAAGATGATACTGCCTTTCTGGCCTATTTATTGCTGCTTTCTATTCCTCTTTTTGAATGCTGGACATACTTGGTTTCAGACATAGCTGTGTTACGGTATGGGTCGTTGATATTGGTGACCTTAAATGTATTGGTCTTCTGAACATCTTGGCATTGGCAAGGAGTAATGGTTCATGATGTCAGCATGTTGCAGTTGCTTTTTACAATGTGTTGTATTTATATTACATTGTGTGATAGGTTGCGTCACGTTGTTATGATGAGTCATACGTTTCTGCCAATGCTTTATTGTTTTGTTGTGTATTGCTGTTGTGTGATTTATCTTATGCTGGGTTGTGTTGTCGTGTATTCCATTATTCTTGGCTGCAGAATTTTCACTGTGAATTACACGTTGCTGGGCAGCTGCTTTATCCTGTGTGAATTTTTAACTATATCACAGCGATAAAGTAAGAGGAAATAATATTACAGCACAAATCAAAGACTGTAAAACCCATGGAAATCACATCAAGTTCACACTGACTTCTTTAATCTGCCACCAGGTCAACTGCAAGTCAGAAATGTCAAGTAAGACAGGTAATTACAAGACAAACGCATAAGTATATTTTGAGATCTTATTCAGTTCCCTGTTGTATTCATCTGCACACTGACATCGTGTCTGCTCTACAGTTATGAGACAACATGAGACACACAAGATAAC
>CM060305.1:31874222-31886722 GCA_030674185.1 Monoplex corrugatus | reverse complement strand
AATATCAAAAATACATCGCCAAGGGTGATTTGTTCGTGAGTTGAGATATGTTTGGATTTGGCAGAAGTTGATTTAGAATTAGAGATAAAACGTGATTAGAATTAGAGATAAAATGTGATTAGAATTAGAGATAAAATGCGATTAAAATTAGAGATAAAATTTGTTGAAGAGAGATTTATTGCTTCCGACCAGTTCCACATATGTTCATTTAACCAGTTAGTAATGACCTGGTGGCCTTCATGAGCTGTTGCAAAACCCTTAGGAGAAAGGTCATGAAACGAGGGATGGTGTGGCGATTTATGAACCTACGAAAAAGTGAGAAAGTCTTTTGGATGAGAGATAAACCCAGGTGGCATGAGCATCATGCACTTAGCATACGTCAACGGTAGAGTTGTTATAATAAAAATCCAATTTCATATGTAAACGAAGATATTATATGCGTGCAAGAAAATTAAAGTCAATAAAAAAAAAGGGTTCGTGTCATGTTATGGAAGAATGCATGACCCGAGAGAAGTGGTCCATATTTTATACAGCAAAATTACGTTGTGAAAATATTGACAACGATTCCAATCCATTCCAATGCAATTACGCTGACAGCATCGAAAACACTTCCGCTCTGGCACCATATTCACTCACAAACACATTATGATGTCATTTTAGTCAGTTTAGTCCTTTTCTCTCACTGGATGAAGCAGCAGGGAAGTTTCAGTCTTTTTCTCTTAATTTTTGTATTTTGTGTTTGTCATGTTTGATCTTACGCTTGACAAAGGCCAGTTGGCCGAACATTTCCGCCTGTCTTGTCTGGTTATATTAAATACGCGTTCTGATTCTTTTTATTCGTGTTTTTTTCTGGTTCCTGTTTGCTTGAATGCGGGCAGTCACACTTTGTTTTGGATTTAGCACCGAAAACATTCATAAAGGCAGCAAATAGACCCTGTTACATATTTTTGATTGTGTTTGAACTCAGGATATTAAATCTGGAATCACTCAGCTCTGTCAACTGAACAAGTAAGACATGACTTGGCGGTAGATTGGCAGACGATGTTGCTGCCTTTCTGGCCTATTGCTAGCTGCTGTCATTTCCTCGTTTCGGGTGCTAGGCACGCTGGCTTTCAGACAGGGCGTGTGTCGCTCTGCGGGTCGTTAATAGTGTTAACCTCCCAGACTATAAATTTTCGGGCACCATCTCATCTGATTTAAGTAACGGCATTTTCTTCTTGATTTCAGCAAGACAGGATTACTTTTCACTCTGTCTTGTGTGATACTGCATGATGATAGTTATACTACTACTACTACTACTAGTAATAATACCAATATTAATACTAAAAATGCTGCTGCAGCTGCTGATACTACTACTACTACTAATGATGATGATGATGATGACATCATGATGATGATGATGATGATGACATCATGATGATGATGATGATGATGATGATGACGACGATAATGTGTTTAGTGCTATTCTTTAAACTTTTCTGGATTCACTGTACATTACACATTTTACAAGACACAGATGTATTACGCACATACGGTTCAGAGTGCACAATGAATCTATGGTCATACACGTATAAAAACATGGATGAGTCCTTTTCAAGTGGTGCAATAAAATTAATAAGCAAGCTCACCAGCTGATTTAAGATTGTGGCACCCTGAGAATCTTTTGCTTTGAGAATCGCAGAATGCGTGATGTTTTATACATGCAGAAACGATCTGAAAAGTGCAGTGGTCAAGATCAACCACAGCGGCTGTACGCAGTGTATACATTTTTATATTGTGTCATAAATTGCATTGTGTCAGGTAGTATTTGGCTGTTCTTTGCTTTCCTGTTTTTCGCTGTGCTGCACCGTGTCGTACTGTGTTATGTGTTGTTGCACTATGTTACATTATGTTTTGTATTTTGTGTTGAATTCTATTACGCAATAATCAGCGGGAAAGATAAGTTCCTCGACAGGTCGAAAATAAAGTTGCCTCATCTTGTGTAATTCCTTAGCCCTCCCAGCCCTGTGAAGATGTGTGCAACAAAACAAAGCAAAACAAAACAAAATAAAACAAACAAAACAAAACAAACACAAACAAAACAAAACAAAAACTTCTGGCAATCTCGAAAAAGAACCGCCTGAATCAAAATCACCAGGATCTGAACCACCATAGATGATGATAATAAAAAATAACATTTACGATGATTGTCAAGATCGTATAAACCTCTTTAATTAACCAGCGATTGGTTCATGAACGAAGTGTTCACTCTTCGTTGTTTTGACAAACGTGATGACCAGGCAGAGAAAGCTTCAGACTAATTTCACAGTAAACAGTTATCGACTCTCTTTACCGTGTGAATCAGGTGCTTTTATCGACCTCGAGTTCTAAACAAACCAGTGATGGCTAGTATTGACATGGCAGAGGTCATTTTAACGGCAATAAACAACGAACGACAGAAAACAAAGTCATCGTCTAAGAACTAACTATATTTACCCGGAAAAATAACAGATAGTGAATGGAGAGGGATGGTGACGATGGTGGTGTTGGAGATTTGCGTCACGATTATGCTCCCTATTGACCATATCCTATTTCTCTGTCTTTATTGGTCTCCTAAGAATAGTTTATCTCTTTACGTTTTCGACCAGGCGTGCTATTTAGCTGTCCACAGTTTCTCCAAATGGCCGTGTCTCTATCGAACACCGCACACACATTTTCCGAAATACCGTATTACGTTTTGTTGATGCCCAAGCTATCAGAAAATTGTATTAGCCAAATAAGCCAAACACAACAATGGTAGAGTTGAAGCGGAAAGAGATGGTGCTAGTTTTGCTGGATTTACTATGGGCTGAAATAACCCAATAGTTTATGAGACTGTTGTGCACTTAACAATATTCATAGTGGTTTCCAGTACTGCTTCTTCTTCCTCCTCCTCCTCTTTCTTCTTCTTCTTCTTCATTTTCTTCTTCATCATCTTCTTCTTCTTCTTCATATACAATTCAAAGTGGTTTCCAGTACTGCGTCTTCTTCCGTCTTCTCCTCCCCCTCCTCTTCTTTCTCTTTCTTCTTTTTCTTCTTCTTCTTCTTCTACGTCTCCTTCTTCTTCTTCTTCGTTGTCGTCGTCGTCTTCAATTCTTTCTTTCTTTCTTTCGCAATCGTCATGGTCAGGCCACATCTGTCACCAAATGTTACCATTTTCTTTAGTTGCTGCTGACTGCGTTGAGCTTGGTGGCTACTATTCATAAACCATAAAATAGTTTTAAGTTCCATGTCCCTGTATTATTTTAGTATGCGATGAGTTTACTCGGATAATCTTCTTTTTTTTCGTTTTCTCTCTTTGTCTTTTTTCAGTTTACATAGCAAACTGAATATATTTAAATCTCAGAAAGCCTTGCAAAACCTTATTGGGTCTTGAAGTGAATCATTATCAACTCTTTGTAAGCTGCAATTGTACTTTTGACGAAACCCCCCCCCCCTCCCCCAGATGTTTGCCTGGACTAAGTTTTATCAGCTGACGATTTACAACATCATTTTATCAAAACCAGCAGGGCTTAATAGTAGAGATGAAGCAGGCTTGCAATGCTGGCACAGCCGTCAAATGAGATGTCAGATTGATTCACAATGGAAACCCCGTATCTTATTCTGTTTATAACTTCATCATCATCATCAGCTGCTCTGCCGCATGGCGTTGGCGACCATGGACTTCCAACCATCTCTATCTCTCGTTGCCCCCAGCATCCCCCACCCTCCCCATCCCCAGCCACTCTGCAAGTCCGTCCAGCATTCTCTCCCTGGGTCTACCTGGAGCTCTCTTTCCCTCAAGCTTTCCCGTTGTGACCAGGTGCTCCAAATCCCCCTTCCTCATAAAATGGCCTATAACTTATCTTGTGTAAACCAATGCTGTTGCATGCTGAGATTAACGACACACCAGTTTATCCAATTGCCCCGGTTTTCTGACGAATCTGAATTTAAAAAAAAAATGTAAATACAAAAAATGTGACGTTTTATCGACAAAGGTGCGTGTGTGTATGTGTGTGTATGTATGTGTGTGTGTATGCGTGCGTGCGTGCTTGTGTGTGTATGTATATATGTATGTATGTTGTGGGTGTACGTGTATATGTGTGGTGCGTGTATGTGTGTGTGTGTGATATGTGTGTGTATGGGTGTGTGTGTGTGTGTGTGTGTGTGTGTGTGTGTGTGTGTGTGTGTTTGTGTGTGCATGTTTGTGTGCGTGTGCGTGCATGCACGCGTATGTTTGTACGCGTGTGTGAAATGAAGATGATGATATTGATGCTGACGATTGTGACAATAATGACAATGGCGATGACGATGACGGTGATGATAATGATAATGATGACAATGATGGTAATGACGACGACGACGACGACGATAATGTGTGTATATGTATGTATGTAAATCTGCGTGCATATGTATGTGCGTATGTGTGTGTGTGTGTATGTGTAAGAGAGAGAGAGAAAGACAGAGAGAGAAAGGGGAGAGAGACAGGAGCAGAGAGATAGAGAAAGAGAGAGAAAGAGAGAGAGAGAGAGAGAGGGAGAGAGAGAGAGAGAGGAGAGAGGAAGAGAGAAAAAGAAAGAAAAAAATGAGAGAGAGAGAGTGAGAGAGAGACAGAGACAGAGAGAGAGAGAGACAGAGAGAGAGAGAGACAGAGAGAGAGAGAGAGAGAGAGCGAGAGAGCGAGACAGAGACAGAGACAGAACGTTAAAAGCAAAAACTATAGGATGCTAGAATGAATCCATTTATATGCAAGACAAAAGAGATAATTCATCAATTCAAGATATGTTTACTGATTTGTTGCTTTCTCTTAAAGAAATTATATCGTTTCAGAAAGCGTTTTGTTGTGGGAAGAATCAGCAAGAACCAATAAAAATGCGACCAATTCATTCGTGAATCGCGATTGCTCTTCATTTATTGACAATTAAATAAAGTTGATCTGTTTGACATGTATTTGAAGTATATTGAGGGATGTGTCTCAACGTTTGTCATTTATAACTGTCAGACAGAAACTGGAATAAAACCCGGTAGTCTGAGGCTGGTACTAATAACTGCTTAACTAAAACTGAAAAAAGCCAATACTGTAAGGCAATCGTCAATAACTGCCAGACTCCAAATAGAATAATAGAATAAAATTCAGTTTTGCAAAGTGGTCATTAATTACTTCCAGACACTGGAATAAACCCCAGTGCTGCAAGGTGACCATAAATAACTGCCAGACACTGGAATGAAAACCAATGTTATTGGGTGAAAATTAATAAGTGCCAGACAGACACTGTACTAAACCCCGGTGTTGTAAGGTGGCCATTATTGCCAGACACTGAAATAAAACCCAGGGGTATTGGGTGGCCATTATTAACTGCAAACAGACATTGGAATAAAACGTAGTGTTGTGTTGTAATATTGCCATTATCAACTACCAGACAGACACTGGAATAAAACCCAGTGTTGTAATATTGCCATTATCAACTACCAGTCAGACACTGGAATAAACCCAGTGTTGTAATATTGCCATTATCAACTACCAGACAGACACTGGAATAAAACGTAGTGTTGTAAATTTGCCATTATCAACTACCAGTACAGACACTGGAATAAAACCCAGTGTTGTAAATTTGCCATTATTAACTACCAGACAGACACTGGAATAAAACCCAATGTGTAATGCAGCCATTATTTACTGCCTGAAAGGCACAACAATAAAAACCTGTGTTGTAATATTGCCAATATTACTGCCAGACAGACAGAAATAAAACCCAGTGTTGTAATATTGCCAATATTTACTGCCAGACAGACACGGAATAAAAACCTGTGTTTTTTTAATATTGCCAGTATTTACTCCCACAGACAGACATGGAATATAAAACCCTGTGTTGTAATATTGCATTATTTTGCCAGACAGACGAATAAAACCCTGTGTTGTAATATTGCCATTATTTATGCCAGACAGATACAGAAATAAAACCCTGTGTTGTAATATTGCCATTATTTATGCAGACAGATACAGAAATAAAACCCTGTGTTGTAATATTGCCATTATTTGTGCCAGACAGATACAGAAATAAAACCCAGTGTTGTAACATGGCCATGATTAACTTGCCACTCAGAGACTGGAATAAACCCAGCATTGTAAGGTGGCCATTAATAGCGCAAGACAGACACTTGAAGACACTGGGTTTTATTCAGTGTCTGACGGTTATTGATAGCCACCTTACAGCACTAGGTTTTGTTCCGGTTTGTGTTCAGCAGTTAATACTGGCTATATTACAACACTGGGTTTTTTCCAGTGTCTGTCTGGCTGTTAATAATGGCCATATTACATTATAACACTACGTTTTCTTCCCATGTGTGTCTGGCGTTATTAATGGCCATATTACAAACACTATTTTCCAGTCTGTCTGGCATTTAATTGCCATATTACAACACTGGGATTTATTCAAGTCTGTCTGGCACTTAATAATTGCTATATTACAACACTGGGATTTATTCCAATGTCTGTCTGGCACTTAATAATTGCCATATCACAACACTGGGATTTATTCCAACGTCTGTCTGGCACTTAATAATTGCCATATTACAACACTGGGATTTATTCCAATGTCTGTCTGGCACTTAATAATTGCCATATTACAACACTGGGATTTATTCCAATGTCTGTCTGGCACTTAATAATTGCCATATTACAACACTGGGATTTATTCCAACGTCTGTCTGGCACTTAATAATGGCCATATTACAACACTGGGATTTATTCCAATGTCTGTCTGGCACTTAATAATTGCTATATTACAACACTGGGATTTATTCCAATGTTTGTCTGGCATTTAATAATTGCCATATTACAACACTGGGGTTCATTCCAGTGTCTGTCAGTCAATAATGGCCACTTTACAACACTTGGGTTTAGTACAGTGTCTATCTGGTGGCTAGGTATCCGTCTGGCAGTTAATAATGGCCGCAGAAACCGGAACAGAGCTCAGTGCTGTAAGGTGGCCAGTAATAACTGCCAGGCACAAGTGGAATTACATTCAGTGTTATACGGTCCTCGATTATAACTACCAGACTAAAACTTCAATAAAACGCAGTGCTTTAAGGTCGTTATCGATAACCGTCAAATTCAAACCAGAGCAATACACAGTGTCGTAAGGTCATTATTAATAACTGTCAGGTTCAAACTAGATGAAGACACAGTGCTGTAAGGTCATTGTTCATAATTGCCAAGTTCAAATCAGCAAAAAACATAGTGCTGTAAGACCACTGTTAATAACTGTCAAATTCAAACAAGCACAAAACACAGTGCTGTTAAAGTCATTATCAGTAAGTGTCAAAATTCAAACCAGAACAAGATACAGTGCTGCAAAGTCATTGTTGATAACTGTCAAATTCAAACTAGCACAAGACACAGTGCTGAAAGGTCATTATTAACAGCCGTCAAATTCAAACCAGAACAAAACACAGTGCTGGAAGGTCATTGTTGATAACTGTCAAATTCAAACTAGCACAAGACACAGTGCTGGAAGGTCATTGTTAATAACTGTCAACTTCAAACCAGAACAGGACACAGTGCTGTAAGATCATTGTTAACAGCCGTCAAATTCAAACCAGAACAAAACACAGTGATGTAAGGTCATTGTTAATAACTGTCAAATTCAAACTAGCACAAGACACAGTGCTGAAAGGTCATTGCTAATAACTGCCAACTTCCAACTAGAACAAGACACAGTGCTGAAAGGTCATTGCTAATAACTGCCAACTTTCAACTAGAACAAGACACAGCGCTGTAAGGTCATTGTTTATAACTGCCATATTCAAGCTGGAACAAAACACAGTGCTGAAATGTCATCATCAATCATCGCTAAACTAAAATATAGAAAAGCCAGTGCTGTGAGGTCGTCGTTCATATCTGCAGAATGTATGATAATTTTATTCTACTTGCGGAGACATGATCTGTGGTGAACGTTTTTCTACATATTCTTTCTTTATGTTTTGTTTTTTCGTTCGGCGTCTACATGGTCTGGCGATCAATGTGGCTCATATTTTGTTGATGGTCACCGGGGGTTGTAGTAGCCATATCTCCTTTCGTTCCCCTTGAGAGATACGATATCTTTGCAATATGTGTTCAACTGTCTGGTCCTGATTACAACAAGTTGGTGAAGGCATAAGTTTGAATCTGAGTTTTGTATGAACATTGAATCATTTGTGGCCTGTGCAGACCATACAACGCATCATCAGAAGTATCTCTCAACGCCACGCGGGGTTAAAAAAAAAAAAAAAAAGGGGGGGGGGGAGGGGAGCGGGGGTTTCTGTCCGTGTGCTACGTGATCCAGTCATCAGTTATCTTGTTTTGAACTCAGGATATTAGATCTGGAATCTAAAGCTGCATCAAATGAGCCAGAAAGACATGACTTGCTGGCAGGCTGGCAGAAGAAGCTGCTGCCTTTCCGGCCTATTGCTGCTGTCATTTCCTTCCTTCAGGTTCTGGCCATGCTTGGTTTCAGACAGGGAGCGTGCTTTGAGGGTTGTTGATAACATTAACCTACGAGACTATCGGTCTTCTTGCGTCCGTCTGTTTTCGTGATTTCAGCAAGTTAGAGCTGATTTTCAGATTTTGTCATGCTGCCCTGTATTGTGGTGTATTCTGTCATGTTTTGTCGGATTGAATCGTACTGTACTTTTAATCAATCACACAATGCGACACTAAAACTGTGTACTACCTGAAGATCAAACCTACAACCCCTTGTGTTATCAACGTGACTAAATAATAATAATAATAATAATAACACTAACAGTAATAGTAATAACAACAGTAACAACAAGAACAACAACACCACCACCACAACAACAACAACAACAATAATGATAATAACAATAATAATAATAATAATAATAACAAGAATAGTAATATAATAATAATAATAATAATAACTTTGGACCCCCAAGAGTCCAGTCCAAGGCCCCTTGTGTTATCAACGTGACTAAAAAGAAAGAAAGAAAAAAAATATCCCTCTCACCCGAGAGTTCAATCCACATCCCCTTGTGTTATGAATATGAGTAAAAATTTGTTCCTACCTGAGGGTCAAATCCTAACCCCTTGTGTCATCATCATCACCATCATCATCACCACATCGTGCTGATCATCATGATCATCATGATCATGGTCATGATCATGATCTTCATCATCATCACATCATCATCATCATCATCATCATGAGCTCTGCCGTATTGTATTGGCCATAATGACCCTCCATATGAATCTATCCCTTGTCGCTGCAACTACATCTCCCACCCTTTCTGTCTTCATCCACTGCGCAAATCCGTCCAACATTTTCTCCCTAGGTCTGCCTGGTGCTCTTTTCCCTGCCAGCTGGGAGCTCAAATTTCTCTTGCCTCTTAAAATGTCCTATAAATGTTGCTTGTCTTTTCCTTATCTGCTTCATGAATGTTCCTTTTTGTGTTTTCCTCTGTCAATTCTGTCTCGTTTGTTTTCTTTGCTCTCTGTGGAACCTCTTAACATTCTTCATAGAAGCAACATTTCTGCTGCCTCAATCTTGCTTTGATTCTGCGTGTTAACTGTCCATATCCGTACAACAGCATCGGTTCTATGTAACATGGAAGAACTCTCTTCCTGGTGTTAATTGGTAGGAATTTGTTTTGTTATCAGTTTGACTAAAAAAATTAAGAGAAAGTGCCCCGCCTCCCCCATGAGACTCGAATTCACAACACCCAATGTCATCAGCATGATGGTCTGTCCAAATGAATTTACGGGCCCCGTTGTACCAGCTGGTGAAAGCGCCATGATGGTGACACAGAAGTCGTAGGTTTAAACCTTAGGGAAGTCACAGTTTTTTTTTGTTTTTGTTTTTGGTTCCTCATAAAAACGAGTTGGGTTTATGGCGTGTGCCATGGGCATTTTAGATGTTTGTCCAGCCACATGCTATCAAAGGTTTTGATGCATATGACATTTACCCGACTGTACAGACTCCCCTCTTCAGGAACACTGACAATGTGTTGTGCACGGTTTGTGTTGCATTGTTTTGTCATGATCTCCACAACAGATTTTCTTGATATAAAAAGTAAACTGCACGTTTGTAAAATTTACAATGAATACTGTATAAAATCATGTATTATTATTAGTCTTTTCCTTTGCTCGTCCTTTCTAAGAAAAGTACAAAAATGAGAGAGGTAAATTGTAAATTGGCGACAACAAACATCATCATCAACAACAACAACAACCACGACAGCAACAACAACAACTACACGACAACGACAACGACACAACAATAACAATAACAAAACAATGACAATGACACGACGACGACGACAACAACAACAAAAACAACAACTATAAATATGGTTGCCTCACAACAGTGGTTGAAATATATCAAGTTATCTATAACGTTCACGACACGGTCAAACATGTTGATTTCAACTAACTGTCTTTATTTATGGTGCTTGTTGATGATTGATTTAAACCAGCTGTTTTACTTTTTTATCATCTGCTGTCCAGTTGTCTCCCAATTCACCCGGTTGCAAATAACCCTTATCTGGTCACATATATTGCAATAAAGTTTTGATCCTTCCAGGACAAGAATGTTTTGTTTGCTGACATCTTTATGTATTCTTGTTGTCGTTTACCACTTTCTTAGTTTAATAAACGTGAAATGAGGTATCTTATTTCATTACTGAACCTCTCTCCTTTCAATACACAGACTTAAAGTAAAAGTGAAAGAAAGAAAGAAAAAAGAAAGAAACAAATGAACGAACGAACGAAGGAACGAATGAAAGAACGAATGAACAAACGAACAGACAAACAAGCTAACGTACAAAGAAAGAAACAAAGAAAGAAAGACAGAAAAAACGAAGCAACAAACGAACAAACGAACAAACGAACAAACAAAAGAAAGAAAGAAAGAAAGAAAGAAAGAGAAAGAAGAAAAAGAAGAAGAAGAAAAGAAAGAAAAAGAAAAGAAAGAAAGAAACTCCCGAAAAACCCACACGTTTTGTTCCAATACATTACCTTTAAAAAAACCTCTTTAAGTTCACGTACACCTCCGTGGATACAAGCGCTATCCATTAGAAACACTGTAGCTCTGGTGGCTCTTTAGAACTTGAAACGTGTTCCTAAACGACAGTTTTCAAATGTGACAACGGCTAGAACCACAGGCGATCATGCATTAGTTGAGAAAGTTGTAAAGTTCTCTTTTGCAAGACACTTCCGCACGAAATGAAACTGTTCAGTGGGTGCGTTACCTTAGTGAGTTAATACCCTTCGTTCCCGCATTTGATGAACCCCCTCCTTGAGATTTTCTTTGACTCAGAAACCACTGAATCATTATAAAACTTTTTTTTGGAAAATTACCTCTCTTGGAATGCAAGGTTTCTGGGAATAGATTCCACTTGAATGGGAGAACATTATTTAAAAACTTTGAAAAGAAGTCTGACGTGCAGTTTCTTGAGGAGTCCTGCCAATCAGTGCACATGTTTTGAATTTTTACATTTTTATAGGACGATACGAACTTTTTACAGATTACTCAGTTCGCCCTTGAAGCTATCTATCTATCTATCTATCTATCTATCTATCTATCTATCTATCTATCTATCTATCTATCGATCTATCTATCTATCTATCTATCTATCTATCTGACTGTCTGTCTGTCTATCTATGTATGTATCTATCCATCTACCTGTCTGTCTATCTATCTATCCATCTGTCTGTCTGTCTGTTTGTTCGTCTATCTCTCTATCCATCTGTCTATCCATCTACATATCCATCTACCTATCCATCTCTCTCTCTCTCCACACACACACACACACACACACACACACACACACACACACACACACACACACACACACACACACACACACATATCTATATATACATCTACATATATATTTACATATGCATATATATATACATATAAGTATATGTACGTACATATATATACATATATATATGTATATATACATATATACATACGTACATACGTACATACACACACACATACATAACACACACACATACATACATACATACATACATACATACATACATACATATATAAATATACATACATTTTTGTAGCAGAGCTTTGGAACATTGTGTATTATCACTTTTGTCTTCCTGCGCCATTTCACATAAAACCATTTAGCAGAATATTTCTTGTAGCCACTCTTTTCATTGAAAATCTTGACGATGACTCAATATTCTCTCTGTGTGTGTATGTTTTCATTTTCTCGTTGTTAACCTCCTTGCCCTAATTGGGATTGCAAGATCTATTGAACATTGAACATTAACCAGTGTGTGTGTGTGTGTGTGTGTGTGTGTGTGTGTGTGTGTGTGTGTGTGTGTGTGTGCTTGTGTGGTGTGTTGTTTTGTGTGTGTTGTTTGTGTGTGTGTATGTTGTGTGTGTGTGTATGTATGTATGTGTGTGTGTGTGTGTGTGTGTGTGTGTGTGTGTGTGTGTGTGTGTGTGTGTGTGTGTGTGTGTGTGTGTGTGTTGTGT
>CM060305.1:31839222-31844222 GCA_030674185.1 Monoplex corrugatus | reverse complement strand
TCTGCGTTAGAGTGATCGTCATTCTTTTTCACACTTTATCTGCCCCATGCATGTTTTTATCCTCGCTCCACCATTCTCCTTCTTTTCATTGTAAAGATGTCGTCAAGCTAGATCAACTCTGTCTCTGTCTTTGCTTCTTTGTCAGTCTCACTTTATTTAATCTGATGGTCTTTCCCTGTCCTGGTTTCTCTGTCTGTCTGCCTGCCTGTCTGTCTGTCTGTCTGTCTGTCTGTCTGTCACCATCATCATCTTTCACTATCTTTCTGTGCTCTTTTGTTTTTCTTTGTATGCCTGTCTGCCTCTGTTTCGGTCTCTGTCGGGCCTGTGTCTGCTTATCTGCCTTCCTGTCTATATCTGTCTGTCTGTCTCTGTCTCTGTCTCTTCCCCCCCCTCTCTCTCTCTCTTTCTCTCTTCCCCCCTCTCTCTCCTTTATGGTTTTCCTTCTATGGTTCACCTTATTTTATATCCGTATAGGTTTCTATTGGTTATATAGTTCATTGAATGACTATTTCATTTTAAAAATGATTGACAAGTTTTCAGTAATTTGGTCAATAATTTAATGGCCGGTAGAATGCTTGTGCAATGCAAAAAAAAAAAAAAAACCCAAACCAAAACAAAACAGAATGCTCTTTCTTTTTGATGATCATTTTTGTTTGTGTTTCTGTATATTAGTCTGTCTGTCTGTCATTCTCTCCGCACATTCCCCTGCCACCCCCACCCCTCTACCCCCTTCTCACTCTGTCTCTCTCTTGCCCTTTTCTCCTTTCGCGTTCACACACGTGTGTAAAATGACTCTCCAAAGCTAAGAGAACAGACACTAAAAGCAAAAGCAAAATGAAAAAAAACAAAAACGTCCACTGTAAAACGAGACGCACCAAAAAGGAAGAAGAGAGAGAGAGAGAGGAAGAGAGAGAGAGAGAGAGAGAGAGAGAGAGAGAGAGAAATAGAGAGAGAGAGAGAAAGAGAGAGAGAGAGAGAAATAGAGAGAGAGAGAGAAGAGAGAGAGAGAGAGAGAGATGCGGCAGACAGAAAGACAGAGACAGAGAGGGGGAGAGAGAGAGAGAGAAAGAGAGAGGAGAGAGAGAGAGAGAGAGAGAGAGAGATGCGGCAGACAGAAAGACAGAGACAGAGAGAGAGAGAGAGAGAGAGAGAGAGAGAGAGAGAGAGAGAGAGAGAGAGATGCGGCAGACAGAAAGACAGAGACAAGAGGGAGAGAGAGAGAGAGACAGAAGAGAGAGAGAGAGGAGAGAGAGAGAGAGAGAGAGAGAGAGGCGGTAGACAGAACGACAGAGACAGAGAGGGAGAGAGAGAAACTGAAAACTGAAACTGAAACTGAAACTGTTTATTGTCATTACCACGAAAAGGTCTTTTGACAAGGGGGATAACAATTTTCCAGTAGTGCGACACATAATCCACTCTTTGTATGTGCGCAAATTCTGCACGCATAATCAAAAAAAAGTATCGAGCATCGATTCCTTAAACAGTCGAACATGTTCAGATAATGTATAATGAACAAACATCCATTTTATCAGTATTACATGATGCAAACAAGAGAGAGAGAGAGAGAGAGAGAGAGAGAGAGAGAGAGAGAGAGAGAGAGAGAGAGGAGAGAGAGAGAGAGGAGAGCGTTAAATAACAAGACCACCACCACCACCATCACCACCACCACACCACCACGACCACCACCACAACAACAACAACAACTACTACAACAACAACAACAACAACAACAACAACAACAACAACAACAATTTACTTGTGAGCAATTATTTACAAGAAGGAAAAATATTTCATTACTTGACATTGTTGACTCTTGCGTAGTTTTTTTTTTTCTAGTGGGGACAGAACAACAACATTAACAACAACAAAATCAGCAATAAGGTAAACATGATGATGATGATGATGACGATGATGATAACGAAAATGCTACTACTACTTGGTACTATACTCTTTGCTACTACTAATACTACTACAACTACTACTACTTATAAGAAAGAGCTAAGATTCCCTCCCAATCTACAGAGCAAACACGCATTGTAGATAACACTGGGAAAATCTGATATCCGAGAAAACAACAACATCAACAACAAAAAACAACAACTACTACTACAACAACTGCTACTACTACTACTAACAATTACTACAACAACAACAACAACAACTACTACTACTACTACTGACAATTACTACAACACAACAACAACACTACTACTACTACTACTAACAATTACTACAACAACAACAACAACAACTGCTACTACTACTACTGACAATTACTACAACACAACAACAACAAAACTACTACTACTACTACTGACAATTACTACAACAACACAACAACAACAACAACTACTATACTACTACTACTAACAATTATAAACAACAACAACAACAATGCTACTACTACTACTGACAATTACTACAACAACAACAACAACAACTACTACTATACTACTACTACTACTACTACTGTTACTACTACTACTACTACATGATACAACTACTACTACTACTCCATCTCTTCCTCCTCCTACTATACTGCTACAACTACTACTACTACTACTACACCATACTAACGGTGATAACGGTGATGATAATGACCATGATGATGATGATGATGATGATGATTGATGATGATGATGATGATGATGATGATGATGATGATGATGATGATGAAACAGCAACAGTCACGTAAACATGTATCGAATCGATATCTCGTGGTGTCACAAGGGTTTTCTCCGATCTGCTTGATTCTGTTTCATTATTTTTTAGTCTGATAAATCTGGACATTGCAGACAGTCACAACATTGTTTTTTTTGTATTCCTAGCCTGTGATCATTGTGGACATTGCAGACAGTCACAACAATGATTTTGTGTATTCCTAGCCTGTGATCATTGTGGACATTGCAGACAGTCAGAACAATGATTTTGTGTATTCCTAGCCTGTGATCATTGTGGACATTGCAGACAGTCACAACATTGTTTTTTTTGTATTCCTAGCCTGTGATCATTGTGGACATTGCAGACAGTCACAACATTGTTTTTTTTTGTATTCCTAGCCTGTGATCATTGTGGACATTGCAGACAGTCACAACATTGTTTTTTTTTGTATTCCTAGCCTGTGATCATTGTGGACATTGCAGACAGTCAGAACATTGTTTTTTTTTGTATTCCTAGCCTGTGATCATTGTAGACATTGCAGACAGTCACAACATTGTTTTTTTTTGTATTCCTAGCCTGTGATCATTGTGGACATTGCAGACAGTCAGAACAATGATTTTGTGTATTTCTAGTCTGTGATCATTGTGGACATTGCAGACAGTCACAACATTGTTTTTTTTTTTGTATTCCTAGCCTGTGATCATTGTGGACATTGCAGACAGTCAGAACAATGATTTTGTGTATTTCTAGTCTGTGATCATTGTGGACATTGCAGACAGTCACAACAATGATTTTTTGTATTTCTAGTCTGTGATCATTATGGACATTGCAGACAGTCAGAACATTGATTTTTTGTATTCCTAGCCTGTGATCATTGTGGACATTGCAGACAGTCACAACATTGTTTTTTTTTGTATTCCTAGCCTGTGATCATTGTGGACATTGCAGACAGTCACAACATTGTTTTTTTTGGTATTCCTAGCCTGTGATCATTGTGGACATTTCAGACAGTCACAACATTGGGTTTTTGTATTCTTAGTCTTGATAATTGTGGATATCGCAGACAGTCACAACATTGGGTTTTTTATTTCTAGTCTTGATATTTGTGAGACACTGCAGACAATCCAATAATCTTTTTTTTTGCATTCCTAGTCTTGATAATTCTAGACAATGCAGACAGTACAATATTTGGGTTTTTGTATTCCTAGTCTTGATGATTGTGGACATTGCAGACAGTCACAACATTGGGTTTTGTATTTCTAATTTTGATGATTCTAGACATTGCAGACAGTCACAACATTGGTTTTGTATTTCTAATTTTGATGATTCTAGACATTGCAGACAGTCACAACATTGGGTTTTGTATTTCTAATTTTGATGATTCTAGACATTGCAGACAGTCACAACATTGGGTTTTGTATTTCTAATTTTGATGATTCTAGACATTGCAGACAGTCAGAACACTAGGTTTATAATATTGAAAATGGGAATCTCATTAAAACTTATGCACAATCGGTCCACAAATTCAGGTGAAGTATATTACCCAAGTTTAGGTAAATAAACCCTTTATCCAAATCTGTATAACCTATCAAAAAGTAACAACCAATTTCTTGCACTCAAGCGTTTTCACCTATGACAAACATACAAACATATTATAAGCAGGCAGACTGCGACACACAGTTGTACACATTCACAGACCTTGTGCAGCCTGAAGAATCCTTTTGGCTGATTTTTACCAAATCGTCCTGTTCTTTGAAAGAGGAAACGAAGAAAAGACAAATACGCTCAAACTCAAGAGCACAAGAAAAGAACTACGACCGCAACAAATATAATTGCAAAAGCAGGAGAGGAAGTTGAAAACTCGTGTTTCTTTAGAATCCTGGCAGAAACAGCTCTCAGCAGGGAGACAGAACAAACAACGATGTATTCCTATTTCAATGTCGTGTTGCTCATTGTTATTCTTCGTTTCCTTCTTCTACATTCCCACCACCATTGTTCTTCCGCCTCCTTTCCCAATCAATGAAAACAACAAAAACGATAAGAATTCTGCGTGTTAAAAAGACCTTGATCAGAAAACGCTTTCCTCAAAGGTTAGTTTTTCGTCAAGCATTTGAACATTAATACGATCTTAGCTCTACATGTAGTTCGAGGGAAGTTTTTTTAATCAGCCGATTCTTCTTCTTTCTTTAAGCGCCGAATATGTGGTAAGGTCACATTTGGCGATGAATGTGGCCATGTTTTCCAGTTCCTGCTGGCTGCCATGAAACTTGGTGGTCAGAGAAGTTGTGGTTAGTCGTGTCAGAGAAGTTGCTTTTCCCAGACAGGCGGTCAGAGAAGTT
>CM060305.1:31821722-31829222 GCA_030674185.1 Monoplex corrugatus | reverse complement strand
CTGCGATAGCAGGTGAGACGTTGGATGACCAAGGCCAGGATTTAAACCAAAGTGCCAAGGACATCCACGCTGACGGTTCTGATGCGGATTTTGCACAAGCTCTTGACGCCAAACGTGGAAAACTCAATTTGCCGCCTGCCGGTGCAAAAGAACAATGGAAGAAATTAGATGAGGAACTTATCCTTAAGCTGAATGCGCTAATAGGGAACAGTACGCTGGAACACAAACTTGACACATACGGAGACATCATATACTCTATCTGCAGGGACACTTATGGAGTGAAGCAGCCAAAGACAAAAACGCCTCCCCAGAAATCCAGAAGACAGCAACAGATGGAGAGCATCCGGAGGGAGAAAAGGAAGCTTAAAAAGCACTGAAAACTGCCTCAGAATTCGAGAAGCAAGGGCTCCTGGAACTCTGGAAAGATCTGAAGGCCAAACACAATGCTCTCAGCAAAGTGGAATCAGCAAGGCGAAGAAAGAGCAAAAAGAAGAAGACTCAAGATCGTTTCTTCAAAGATCCCTTTGACTTTGCAAGAAAGCTGTTTGAACAACCCAAATCACAGTGGGCAAGGAAACCCTAGAGCAGCATCTCAGGGAAACATATTCCGATTCTCAGCGCGAGGCACCACTTGAAATCCAGAATCTGGTTTGGCCTGCAGCGCCAGAAGGAAAATTCAATAACAAACCACCAACACTGGATGAAGTGAAGAACGTAGTAAAGAAAGCCAGAGCCAAGTCAGCACTTGGACCAAACGGAATACCATACCTGCTCTACAAGAAATGCCCAAAATTGCTCGAGTGGCTCCACAAGATGATTCGATCAGCATGGAGGAACCAGAAGATCAGCGACCAATGGATGAGAGCTGAAGGAGTGTACATTCCGAAGGAGCAGAACTCCAGCAGCATCAATCAGTTCAGGCCAATATCACTTCTGAACGTCGAGGGGAAAATCTTCTTTTCTGTTATGGCAGCAAGATTGACAAAATACCTGACTGAAAACAAGTATCTGGATATGTCAGTCCAAAAGGGAGGCATACCAGGAATGCCTGGATGCTTGGAACATGCCACGTTGATTTGGGATGCCATCCAAAAAGCAAGAACAGAGAAGAGAGACATTGACGTAGTTTGGCTTGATCTGGCGAATGCATATGGATCAGTTCCACACGATATGATCCAGCTGGCTCTTGAAATGTATCACATCCCAGAAAACATCCGAACAATGCTGAGGAAGTATTTCCAAGGGTTCTCAATGCGGTTCTCTACCAAAGAATACACCACGGACTGGATAGACCTAGAGGTGGGCATTGCAATGGGCTGTGCAATCTCTCCCATACTGTTCGTGTTGGCAATGGAAGTCATCTTGAAAGCTGCAATGAAGAGTTCAGGTCCAGTGAATCTGGGAGATGGATACCAGATGCCTCCTCTGAAAGCTTTCATGGATGACACAACAGTCTTGTCCACGGATGAGGAAGAGACACACCAAATCTTAAAGCAGCTGGATGAGCTGGTGGCCTCTTCAAGAATGAGGTTCAAACCTAAGAAATCCCGAAGTCTCTCACTGCGAAAAGGAAAAGTGGCAGATTCAGTCAAATTCATGGTAGCCAACCAAGCCATCCCCACTGTCACAGAAGAGCCAGTAAAAAGTCTCGGAAGATGGTATGATGACTCCCTGAAAGACACACAAAGGGGATGTGAAACCAAGCAAACAGCAGAAGAAGGCCTGAAGAAAATAGATAACTGCGGACTGCCAGGCAAATACAAAGTCTGGTGTCTACAGTTCATGCTGATACCAAAGCTGCTGTGGCCACTGCTAATCTATGACATTTGCACCAGCACAGTCGAAGCAATGGAAGCCAAAATCAACAAATACACAAGAAAATGGCTCGGTGTTCCACCTGGTCTCACTGATGTTGCATTCTACTGTCGTCAAGCAATGCTGAAGCTACCTCTCAAATCCATAGTGGAGGAATACAAAGTTGGAAAAGCAAGACTGTTGAGCATGCTGGAGGAATCGGAAGACAATATTGTGAGATCAGTTCATCCAAAGCTGAGAACTGGCAGAAAGTGGAAAGTCCAAGAGGCTGTAAACAATGCCAAGAGAAACCTCAGCATCAAAGAAATAATTGGACACACGCAAACCAACAGACAGGGACTGGGAGCAACAAAAATGCAGTGGTGGTCCAAAGCCAAAGGGAAGGAAAAAAAGAGACATGATCATACAGGAGTTGAAGGAAGAAGAAGATGTCAAAAGAGTGCAGAAGGCAGTCCAGCAAGGTCAACAGGAGCAATGGACAACATGGGACAGTGCACTCCAAAGAAGTCTCAGCTGGAACGATATGTGGCACATGGCTCCTCTAAGGATAAGCTTCCTCCTCAGATCTGTATATGACCTGCTCCCCTCGAATGCAAACTTAGTGAAATGGGGGAAATCAGACGACCCAACATGTCCGCTCTGTCAGAAGAAACAAACAGTGGAACATGTCCTAAGCTCTTGCAAAGTAGCGCTAGCCCAAGGAAGGTATACATGGAGGCACAACCAAGTTCTGAAAGTGATCACAGACGTGGTTAGCGAAAAACCATGACCCCAAACGCACCAATTGCTATGACAACGTTCTACAAAGCAGGAGGGAAACAGGTCTGGCCCGAAAGTGCTATGACAACCAGCACATTGCCAAAGGGTCTTCTGGATGGAGCAGTCGACTGGGAGTGTACAGCAGACCTCCCAGAGTGGAGAAATTACCCAGATGTCATCAGCAAGACAGGCATGAGACCAGACATCGCTCTCCACTCTGACTCCTCGAAACAAGTGATTCTGATAGAACTCACTGTGCCATACGAAAGCAGAATGGAAGAAGCACATATCTACAAGACCGAAAAATACGCCGGTCTTGCCAGCACCCTGAAGAAAGCAGGTCTGCGGGTCAAAATCTTCGCCATAGAGGTCGGGGCAAGAGGGTTTGTGGGCACCTCCGCTTATGATCTCATGAAACAACTCGCCATTTCTGGGAAGAAGAGGACTAGAGCCCTTAAAGCGATGGCAGAGGCAGCAGAAAGGAGCTCAAGCTGGATCTGGGCAAGGAGGAACCAAAAGTGAACTTCATAAGGATTAAATTCCCTACAGATGATGTGTGCCCTGTCAGCACATTGGTAAAACCGCGTACCGCAGTTCTGAAGCGCAGAATCGCCCAGGTTCGCTCCCCGGCGTGGGGAAAAAAATAGACAACAGCAGAAGGGCATCCAGGAGTCATGACCTGGATGTGGCCCGGCCCCCCCGAGAGTGTAAGGAATTCAGGGCCGAAACACTTGTCTAAAGGGGGTTACTTCTCTGAAGACCTTCTGTTGTCTAGCTCTCCTTAGAGTTTCTTTCTACCTGAGGATACTGCTTACATAACGAAAGGGTTCTTCATGGTTTACAATAAATCAGGTAACAGACACAGCTATATAGATGATGCCAAAACTACGTACCTGTCTACATTTCTAAACAAAATTAATATTTTTTTTTTTTTTGTTTTTGTTTTGTTTTTGTTTTTGTTTTTGTTTTGCAATGGCAGTCAAGAACAGATCAAAAGAAAGAGACGATCAATTTATGTAATCAAGCATATCACATTCATTGATATTTCCTTTACGACTGCCTGAATAAGAGATATAAGCAGTTAGCAACATGCATAACAACATTGTCAATAGTGCCAAATTGTTTCTCAGGTCTGAGCGAGAGGGGAGAGAGAGAGAGAGAGAGAGAGAGAGAGAGAGAGAGAGAGAGAGAGAGAGAGAGACAGAGACAGAGACAGAGAGAGAGACAGAGACAGAGAGAGAGAGACATAGAGAGAGAGACAGACAGAAAGACAGAGAGAGAGAGAGAGAGACAGAGAGACAGAGACACAGAGAGATAGACAGAGAGACAGATAGATAAATATATATTATATATATATATATATACATTGAGAAAGAGAGAGAGAGAGAGAGAGTGAGGCAGGTAGACAGACAGACAAACAGACAAACAGACAGACAGACAGACAGACAGACAGACAGACAGAGAGTGGGGTGATATAATATTTCATCTGATATACCTGCACTGAAGTTCAAGATGAATGCAATCTATATCAACGCAGCTGGCTTCACCAAATAAACCTCTACAATCGGTATTCACGCATATCTATTTCACTATCATCTCTTGTGATTGCTACGCACGTATTAGATATAGCTGCAATCACTTGGCTAGAAAGAACACATTCGCCATAATGACAACAAATAAATTATATGTACGTTATGTTATGAGGCAAGAGAAATTAGAGCACCTGGTCACAACAAGGAAGCTGGAGGAAAAAAAAAGCACCAGGTAGACTCGAGTAGAAAATATTGGACGGACTTGCAGAATAGCTGAGGACAGAGAGGTGGGAGATGTACTTGCAGCGACACGGGATAGATTCGTATGGAGGGCCATGATCGCCAACGCCTTGCAGCAGGGCACATGATGATGATGTAAACTTTCACTTCCAAAAGACAGAACCCCTCATACTACATACCAGAATTTCCAGCTCGTTACTAAAGACAGGATCCCTGCGATGGGAAATGTTTCCATATGCACTGAGGCCATACATACCTTGTGATGGAGAAAATCCAATATGACCATAGCATACTGAGGCCATACATACCTTGTGATGGAGAAAATCCAATATGACCATAGCATACTGAGGCCATACATACCTTGTGATGGAGAAAATCCAATATGACCATAGCATACTGAGGCCATACATACCTTGTGATGGAGAAAATCCAATATGACCATAGCATACTGAGGCCATACATACCTTGTGATGGAGAAAATCCAGCATGATCATAGCATAAGCCATAAATCTGCGTATAAGACCTAAGCACTACCTAGCATTATAGGTTTCATGTCTAAATGTTTTATGACTGTGTCATTCAATCAATCTAGCTTACATTGTCTCGCCTCACTTCTCTCCCTCGCCGGGATCGGCGGTAGAAGCCACGCTCGACGTCACAAGTCTTCTCCAGGTCACACGATTGAGACATCTGTGGGTGACCTCTTGGATCCCCAGACCACAGACTTCAGCGATGTTGGTGAAATAGGAGATGTGCTTGTCGTCCCTTTCTTCCTCTCGCCTCAAATTTCCCCTGCAGTACCGTTGATATCAAATATGTTTTGGTGTTTCTGATCGCGTGGCCTATACATTTTGTTGATCTCTTTTAGCAGTTGGCGCCTGGCATTCAGTTCCTTTAACACGTTATCCTAGATACTTGAAATGTTTGGACATTTTCTAAGTCTGTTTTTATTTATTTGAATGTTTGGATGTTCCTGGCCTTCTTTTTCTCGCTATGTGCATGGCTTTGGTTTTTTTAATAAGTATTCAGTTAGTTTCATTCCAACCCTGAAACCTGCTGCATCTACTCGGTAGTGAAATGTATATCTCCATCTGGAGAAAAACAACAACAACAACAACAACAACAACAACAACAACAACAACAACAACAACAGAAACAAAACCCGCCCATGAAAACGGATGAAAACTATACCAGCCCCACCCCTCCCTCTTCTTGCACGACTGACCACACCCACGCTCCCACACAACCCTATCAAAGAAACCAGTCGCCGACACAGCACACAACGCCTGTCCACCCATTAACACGATTTATTGTCTCCATCACCCCAATTCCCCGACCCACCCTCTTCCCCCCCTTTAGAAAACAAAATAAACACAAATAAAAATAATAAGACAAATGTGCGCTGTATGTGTTTTCTTGGGCTGAATACAAATGTATGGGTGCATGCTGACAACTACCGTCCCCTTATCACGAAAAGTTATTGTTATTTACTGTTACTTTTGTTTAAAGCCCAGCCGACTGCATAGATCCATATCAGGGCAACAACCTGATTCAAAACATACACAATTCTTCAACTGGAAAAAAAAAGATTAAGTACACATATCAATGCATTCGCGCTCATGATCTAAGGCGACGCCCCTCGCGTTGACCACTCTGTCCAATTTATCACACAGGGGATTTATAAAACATACCTAGATACAATATTAAACATACCTAGGGACACTAACACATATGAAAACGGGCCCCAATTACCTAAAATTGCTTGTGTATATTTCATTTCCCTAGAGCCAAAAGTGTACTTTATAATGTACCCTATTATCAATCCTAAAAGAAAGTACGTAAGACTTTATCGAACACATACTGGGGAATGGATCAGCAAGGCAGAAATTGATAGGAAGAAATGACAGAAAGCAAAGAAACAAGGCAGAAACAAAGAGAGTGACAGAAAAGAGTACATTTCCAGCACAAAAGTTTTAGAAAGTGGGGATACTGTTTATAGTGAAAGAGCCCCCGGCATCCCCACCAGGGGAATTCCCGAAATAAATTTGTAGGCAGCAGAGCAGTGCAGGGTTGCTCCCCATGCTGTGTTTACTCACAAAATAGTTGCACAAGATCAGAGACGTATGTCTAAGTGTTCGCCTCATGAATATTTTTTTAAAATGCAAAAGCAGCCAAAGTGATTTGTAATCATCATTTTATCTCCATCCTACCCAGGCAGATGCGTAACTGGACTGACACGTTGAAGAAATTTTTTCTTTTCAATATCATTTTTTTGTACAAAATTGATATCGATCGGAGGTATGCGTGTGTGTGTGTGTGTGTTTGTGTGTGTGTGTGTGTGCGTGCGTGCGTGCGTGCGTGTGTTTGTGTGTGTGCGTGCGTGTGTGGTGTGTGCGTGTATGTTGTGTGTGGTGTGTGTGTGTGCGTGCGTGGTGTGTGTGTGTGTGTGTGTGTTGTGTGTGTGCGTGTGTGTGTGTGTGTGTGTGTGTGTGTGTGTGTGTGTGTGTGTGTGTGTGTGTGTGTGTGTGTGTGGTTGTTTGTGAGTGTTTGTGCGTGTGGGTGTACTGCATGCACGCACGTGTGTGTGTGTGGTGTATGTACGTACGTGGTGTCTGAGAATGAGAATGCGATTTTCCTAACTGTTTACTGGTGAGTCCTTACCATATTTATATCAAGGCTATGGAATCTTTAAGGAGTCGCAAAAGTGAAAATTTGGAAGGTAAATTTTCAAGATCAAGGTCACATAATCACACACACACACACACACACACACACACACACACACACACACACACACACACACACACACACACACACACACACACACACACACACACACACACACACAGAATGTTCTTTAAATTAACACTTTTGAGAAAGGCGTATGGACAGCACTTTCTCAGATATTTCAGACAGTACAAATCTGTTGGGACAGTATTGTTCTTGATGCAAGTCAAATTTTATTCCAACTGAAGATTCTTCGAGGTCACAGTGACCTGGGGAAGTAAAACAATTAAATCAAGATCGAAAATTGTATAAGTAGGGAGAATTTGCCCATCATGTTAATACAAATTGGCAGCAACGAGAAATGTACTTTTAATTAAGCTGTCATATCTCACTCAGAATGGTGGACATTAACGGCTTAGCAGTTTAT
>CM060305.1:31796722-31816722 GCA_030674185.1 Monoplex corrugatus | reverse complement strand
ACTGGACCATATGAAGATCTGCTGACATCAGTTAAGACAAAATATCTACAATTGGCCATGTATCAAGATCCGCTGGCCTTTCCATAGTCAATCCCACAGAAACTGTGTGCGTGTTGTGATATGTTGTGATTGTGTTTAGTATTGTTGTGTTGTGGTCGTGTGTGTGTGTTTGTGTGTGAGTGTGTGAGTGTGTGTGTGTGTTGTGGTTGTGTGTGTGTGTGTGTGTGTGTGTGTGTGGTGTGTGTGGTGTGTGTGTGTGTGTGACTCGTTTGTGTTTGTAAACAAATATCCCCGTGGGTCACAAGAGAGAGAGAGAGAGAGAGAGAGAGAGAGAGAGAGAGAGAGAGAGAGAGAGAGAGAAGGAGTGAGTGAGAGAGAGAGAGAAAGAAAGAAAGAAAGAAAGAAAGAGAGAGAGAGAAAGAGAGAAAGAGAGCGAGATATAGACAGAGAGGCAGGAGAGAAAAGGACAGAGACAGAGACAGAGAAACAGACAGAAGACAGAGACAGTGACAGAGATAGATAGAAGAGAGAGAGAGAGAGAGAGAGGAGAGAGAGAGAGAGACAGAGAGAGACAGGGAGACCGACAGACAGACGGGCACAGACAAGAGAGAGAGAGAGAGAGAGAGAGAGAGAGAGAGAGAGAGAGAGAGAGAGAGAGAGAGAGAGAAGAGAGAGAGAGAAGAGAAGAGAAAGAGAGAGAAAAAAGAGAGAGACAGAAAGAAAGAGAGAGACAGACAGAGAGACAGAGAGACACAGAGACAGAGCCAGAGAGAGAAACAAATATCGAGCCTGTGACAAAATGGACCAGTGGACATATGGTCTTAGTCGCGAAGCAGAGACGGACAATTTCCTTTTGAAACCGCCGCAACTCTATTCCCTTTTTATTTAAAAAAAAAACATTCCGGAATAATCAATGTCTGAACGCTATTTAGCTAACCATCATAGTGTCACGAGTTGTTCGAAGCTGGTAGTCCATATAGATCTACCATTCACGAAAGTCTTTAAAATCACCAAGACAAAACTGTACTTTGCGCTCTGCGTGTTCCCGCAGAGAAAACTCACACGATGTCAGAGGCAGATGTCAGACTGTAAGTAAACGAAGTGCTTTAAAACCGATGCCAGTGAAAGTATTTAAAGCAACCACTTAAACTACCTCTCAGCAGGGCTTCTTCAAACTTTGCTAAAAAAAGACACATTCCTCTAGGTTTGTTTGAATTAGCGACGGCCATGTGGGTTCGGTTCGACTTTCACGATCATCACATTCCTTTAAATTAATTGTCAGATCCCACATAGTGGGTAAGAACGTCAAGATTTCAATTGGAATGTTTGGAGTTCGATTATGCCCAAGGTAAAAAGAGTGAAGATTTGTCCGATCTTACACATCAACGTGTGTGAAAACTTGTCAGTGCCTTAACCTCCTCCCCCTATATACAGGGGGGGGGGGGAGGTTCAAAAGTAGGTGTACAGTTATGAAAAAAGAAAACACTTACAATACTCATTGCATTTATTATAGCAAACAAATGAATATTGTATATACATGTAATAACAAGCACAGCCTTTAATCCCTCAGATACTCAAACTGCTTGCTGTCGGTATTCACACACTCCTCTCATCGAGAGCGGAATTAAGCATTATAATAATGATGTGATTACTATACTTTTGTACCCCCCTGTATTTGTACAGGACAGAGGAACATTAAGTATGCACGTTACAGATGTTTCAGGTCAAGTCAGTGTCCAGTGGTTTTTGGACACATGAGAACACCCCGCACGCACACTCACTGAAGAAGTGGTATGCAGAATGTGCAGCAACATACCGTCTGCACAGTGTGGGCGAAACATACCTTCTTCTTATTATGTGTTCCTGTTTTGTTTCGTTGAGGTTTTTCGTTTGCCTGTTTTCATTTTGATTAAAGAAAAACATGTTATTGTTCTTGATATATATATAACTCTAGTAGTCATTTTCTTGAACACACCACACTATAGAAGTCTTTACGATCGTCTCACCCCATCCTTCTACCCTCCGTCTCCCTCTCTCTCCCTCTCTTTCTCTCTCCCAGTCTATATTTTAGTCTGTCTGTATCTCGTTCTTTGTCTGTGTCTTTTCTCTCTCTCTCTTTCTTTCTCTTTGCTTCTTTTCCTTTCCGTCGTTCCCTGTCTGTTTGTCCATATGTCTGTCTGTCTCGAGTCTCTGTCTCTCTCTTTCTCTTTCTTTCTCTCTGTCTCTCTGTCTTCTGTCTCTCTCTCTCTCTTTCTTCCCTCACACACACACATAGTCTACCTTTTTCTTGTCTTCTCTTGCACCGCTGCTTTGACACTTCACACAAGCCACTCATTTACGCTGCCCAATCCGCCTCCATATACACCAAAATTGAGGTCACCACCAGAGTAAGGCATGAAGGGCCACAGAATCTGGAACAAATTTTCATGATATTGTGATGATGGGAGTGGGGATTATAGCAATGACACTTGTGTGAGTTTCATGCCGAACTGACACCGCGTGACATATTCAGTCTCAGTTTCTCAAGATAACGTCTCCGGCGCTGGGAATGAATTCCATATGCACTGACGTCACCGGTGCCATGTGTATGGTGATCATGGCTCAAGTTTTACGCCTGCACATAAACCCATGATCTGGCCAGGTCCTGAGGTCCTACCTAGCTGCGTGGCATTGCTATACTCTACGAATACCTTCATGATAGACCCTGGTGTCAACCAGGCTTGAGAAATACATACACCTGCGGTGTTGGTCAGGAAATTTAGACCGACACCTTTACTGACTCATCCGTAAAGTAGATGAAACTCGACTGTGAGATCCCTAGTTTCCCGGTGAGCCCATAGCACGCTCAACTCTTGTTAGGAGCCAGCGGAAGCCAAAAAATCCCACAGTGAATAAAACAATTTCTTACCGATAAGTCAATCGAACCCATGAACTCCGGTCTTTCAGTTTGTTTATAATCTCTTTTCAAAGACATGTGTGATCAAGGCAGTTCAACATGATCGTTTGGCAGTTCTTTTGGGGCTAACCGTCAGACTTTTATTTATTTGAAATCAGAAATATATTTGTTACACGCACTCACACCCACACAGACACATACACGCACACCACACACGCACACACACACACACACACACACACACACACACACACACACACACACACACACACGCACGCAACACACACACACACAACACAAAGAGAAAGAGAGAGAGAGAGAGAGAGAGAGACAGACAGACAGACAGAAAAGAAACAGAGAGAGACAGAGAGAGACAGAGAGACAGACAGATAGATAGATAGAAAGAGAGAGAGAGAGAGACACAGAGAGAGAGAGAGAGAGAGAGAGAGACAGACAGACAGACAGACAGACAGACAGACAGACAGAAAGACGCACCACACACACACACTCACACAAACACAGTCGAACGATTATTTTGATCAAAGAAACAAAACAGGCGATCAAAATTTTAAAGCTTTTATTTATTTATATAACAATTATTCATTTATTCATTTTTAGATCTGATCTATGTCAGACATGAGACACGAGAACACAGAAAACATGATCGCCAAGATGGGCACGTTAACATTAAATGTGAAGATTATTGGTGTTTGAAAGCTTTTCCAGAGAGAACCTGAGACAGATATGGCAAATGTCATTGATAGAAGCCAGCATTAACTTCGCGTGTTTAGTGTCCGTGGTGTGTGTTAATCAGACACTGGGACAGCGTCCATTGTGAGCGTCTAACATATAACATGACATGCAATAAACACAAGCATGCTGATGTTTTCTGCCGAGAGCACACTCGCTGATAAATGGACCCCCCCCCCCCCCCCCCCGATTCAAAGACAAATATACGTGCATGTTTGTGTGTGTTTATATGACTGTGAGTGTGTCTGTCTGTCTATCTGTTTATCTGTGCGCCTTTGTGTCTGTGCGTAAGTTTAGGTCTCTGTGTTTGTTTGTATGTGTGTGTGTATAATATATATTGTGTGTGTGTGTGTGGTGTGTGTGTGTTGTGGCGCATATGTGTGAATAGAAGAGAGAGAGAGAGAAAAAGAGAGAGAGAGAAACAGAGAGAGAGAGAAAAGAAAGAAAGAAAGAAAGAAATGAAAATGCAAGAGAGAGAGAGAGAGTGGAGACAGAGAGATAGAGACAGAGACAGAGAGACAGAGAGACAAACAGAGAGACAGAGAGAGAGAGAGAGAGACAGACAGACAGAAGAGAGAGAGAGAGACAGAGAGAGAGACAGAGAGAGACAAAGATAAAAAAACAGAGAGAGAGAGAGAGAGAGAGAGGAGAGGACAGAGACAGAGACAGAGATAGAGACAGTGACAGAGAAACAAAGAGACAGAGCGAGAGAAAGCAGCCAACCAGACAGATATATATATATATATATATATATAAGAGAGAGAGAGAGAGAGGGGGGGGGGAGAGAGAGAGGGAGAGACAGACAGACAGACAGACAGGCAGGCAAACAGAGAGACAGAGAGACAGAGACAGAGACAGAGACAGAAACAGAGAGACAGAGAGAGAGACAAGGAGACAGAGATAGAAACAAAGAGAAATGAAGTTAGAGATAGAAAGGAAGAGGGAGAGAATGCACTCGCATTTATTTGCGTCCTCTTGCCTAATTCAGATTGGGTTGACATGCGCTGGGTTTGGGGGCGGTGGTGATATCACCCTCACGAACACGTTTTTTCTTTTCTTTCATATCTGCATATTTCATAACCTGGAAACATGTATGCATGAAAGCACTACTGAAACAACCTTATGCAAAAGTAGTTTACCACTAACAGTGTCGTAATCTGTGCCACGATCGAAAACCCGGCTCATACATCTGTTACACTTTGGGAGAACGACATGCGAAGACATGAGAGGCATGACAGCCAAGGTTTTTTTTTTTACATTTTAATTTTTTTAAGGATCGTCACAGTCAGGATGGTTACCTTTGTGCTCACTTCTTTTTTTCGTCCCATTTTCTACGCCACCTTAATGGCCACAGCAGCTGGCACAGTTTTTCTTTCACAATGCAATGATAATGATGTCGATGAGGATGATAATCTTGATGCAATGGAATTCCATCTAGGATTGAGACTGTGTGACAGGGCTGTACTCTACGCGTACTATCATAACATATCTTGGCGTCAACCAGGCCCGAAAGATACAGACACCCGCGGTGCTGGTTAGAAGATTCGAACAACACCCTCAATGATGCATCCGTGAAGTGGATGAGACCGGACTGTGTGGTCCCAGTCTTCCCAATGAGCCTTAGCACGCCCAACTCTGGGTAGGAGCCGGTTAGAGCCGAAAAATCCCAAAATAATAGTTTTGAAGGGACTGGTTGAGGATCCGAACCCACAGCCTTCCAGTCGGTAGTCCGTTGCATTAACCACTACACCACGGCGACTGATATGACTGTCAAGTTGGTAACTACTGTTAGAAGCTGTCGGACGCACCACTCACGGTCATTCGTTCTGATGGGTCTTTTTAAGACAGGTCTGTAGTCTTCAGTTTCTGCTGTAAACGTGCTCTTTAAACCAAGATGCCTGCTGGGCAGTCGGCCTCCACCTTAGCTGTATGACTGTTAGTGACCTTGTGGATCGCATGGATATTGCGTGTCGCGCGTCTGAGGAACATTAATCTTAAGCTGGTGAAGTTGTCGCCCCAATTCCATCTTTATAATGGACATTATGGCGTAAATGTCAAGGTTAAGAATGAAACCAAGCTGTCTGCTGTTCTTCGTGGTTTGAGATGAATGGAGAACACATGAAGCTTTAAAACTCAGCCGTCATCGCTATGGTATTAGTTTACAGAGTGTTACAGTGATATTGTAGAAGACTGGAAATGACGGCATGTTTTTCTGCTTAGGTAAAATAAAACTCTGATTGCTGATGTACCGCAATAGGGTTATCTTGCCAATGACCACTGTGGAAAATGCCAAGGTTTATAGCAGGCTCAGTGACGTTTCTTACTGTGCTGATCTTTGTGAATTTTGTCTTAGTAGAAAAAAAACAGTGTATCAAAACAAATCCAGAAGATAACTGTAAATAGCTGGTTCGGGGAGTTACACCTTGTGTAACTGCTTTTGGACGCCATGAACAGTACTCAAAAAATTTAAGTTATTATCAAGTTATAAATGTATTTCTCTTAAGAAAGCAAACGTATTTTCCGAAGAAAATCACGAAATGATAATTACATCAATGATGATGATGATACTAAAAAGGCACCAAAATCTTGATACACAAATTAAATCAAAGCAAACATTCTCATCATTATTCATAAATTCATCCATAATGACAAAATATCAAGCGCACAAACACACACACACCAGGAGGGAGAGGACAGGAGGGTAGTGGAAGAAGGGATGGTGATGTACAGGGGGAAATCACTGATGGACAAAACTGCATGACTGAAAGTTAGACTGGAAGCAAGACAGAGTATGTGACTTTCGAAGAAACAGGGGCAATCTCATTGCAGTCGTATGGTTCAGACACAGAACATAAGTGGTGACTGACTGTGGGATATTTGTATTAAAAAATGTGTAAATAATAATATCAGAAGTAGAACGGAGAGGTCGATCAGTGTTGTAAGTTCGCAGGTGGTCACAAATATAAGTACGTGCAATACCACAATACGTTTGTAGCATAATGTATAAATTTGTACGAAATTCTTTGACAAAAAGGCACCCAGTGGAGAAATGAAGTAAAGAGTGACATGATCATGCCTCTTTTTACAAAGGGCAGGACGGACCGCATATTAATTCTGAATACGCTACAGAAGAAATAGGCGGCCAGAGAGCAGAAAGCTTATATAGTCGATACGAAACAAGACAACAAGTCACAAGTTTAGATGATGCTGAAATTGAAAGATGCAAATAGAACAGAAACGCCAGAGTTGACTGTAACAAAACGGGGTTGTGGGTGATGAAGAGCATAGAGAGTTAAGGATCAAGCAACAACGCCAAGGTTCTTGACAGAATCGAAAGGTACCATAGTATTATCCAACCAGTAAGGTTTTCAATGAGTCTGCTTTAAACTATTTCTGTCTGGTGTCATGCAATTCTCTGGATCAACAGGTATTTAATGCCAAGGCACATATCAAGGAACTATTTCTCATAAAGTGAGAAATGTAGTGTGATCCAAATGTGAATTACTTAATACTGTTTCTTCCGTTGGCTTTACTGTGAAACCAGAAGCTGACCTTAGAGAGACTGACTGAAGTGGTAAAGCTTTCCTCATATACATGAGGTTTAATCTTGAAGTCTGTACACGGAATATGATCCATCATGTATGCCACTACATATAAATACAAAGTAATCTGTCTGGCTCACCAGACCATGCACTGACAAGACTTAGCAAGCAAAGCACTTCATGTTCACGCCTTCCTTCACGTTCACAATCAAAAGTTTGTGTGCATTCTGAGCCCAACAGAAATGGTGCATGACGTCACACCATTACCAGTAATGTGCAGCCAACCATGTGATCACCCAATCTGGAACTACTCTCCCAGACGTTTTAGTCGTGATCAAAACCCGTGAAGGGCCACTCATAAAGCTCAGAACCATAGCATTGAACATAAAAGTGTTATGTCGGTCTTTCTAGAAAAGGAGCAGGCGTTTACAAGCAGGATATTGCATGCGTTGTTTTCACATCCTGTGATAAACGACTAGTACGTGCATTTAAATGAATGCTAAGCTAAGTGCATTCTTTTGCATACTACTAAAATGTTATTTGCCGTTCAGCTACATTGGAAATAAAGGTATCTCCACTTGGTCCTGAAATTCACCAAGATAACGTGTATTGCATGCCGTTTCCATAATCAATATGTTTCTGGTTTTGGATCGGGCAAAGGTTGTGTGGAAGGAAGTGATATCAGCCCTATTCATATCCCTAGTTTTATAAATTTCCAGGCCGAAACCGGTTTCTGGTTTAGAAATTAGATTTAGGTTACGATTATAGTTTCAGTTTTAGATGGAAGCAATATACAGATTCGGTTTTAAGTTAGACTTGTCTTTAATAAGTTTAGATAACAATTCGGATTTGGGTTGGGCTGTGATTTAGTGTTTGTGTTAAATTCAGGCATGATTTACGATTAATTGTGAAGATTTGAAACAGAAGATCACAAAATATATAGGCTTGGTGAAACGTAAATTCAAGACAATACTTATCTTGTGGAACATGGACCAAGGGGAAGACGATATGCCCCCATTTCTCATAAGTCAGTGTCCGATCAGGCGTCATAGTATTATTGTGGTTTATCTATCCTCGCTTGTTTTCAATCACACTTGCCGCTATTAATGATACAGAAGGCATGACATAGGTCTACAATAAATTAGACAGTTTATTACCAGAGCTAGTTGAGTTTTTTTGTAAACATTCAAATTGCATTCTCCATCGCCTTTACTTACATAAGCGACTTATGGCTACAGAAGGACTGAATGTTTTACTTCATGTATATCACAACACGACGAGAAGGAAGTGGGAGAGTGTAAAAGGTCAAATGGCCGAAGACTTCTGCAGTCTCTGTGGAATAGCTGACTCAAATGTTGTGTTACATTCTCTACTTGCTGTGCTACACTCTCTACTTGTTGTCAACTGTTACATTTGCTCCTCCAGCTTTCGGCACTGAACCAAATGTGAAAGCAAACGAGACAAACATCCAGTCAATGTGATAGTTAAAGGTCACTGCCATTTAGAAGCAAAGATGGTGGTACGTGTTCCCAGCTACTCCGTCTGAATGCATTATCGTATTCATTTGTACCTTCCGCCGCAACAGGCTGATCTGATTTGATGTTCCCAATAACTTATCAACACCAGAGTTGAAAACCAGAAACACACGAAAATAGAAAGAGCACGTGTATTTAATTGAAAAATCAATACTGGTGCTTGGGGAGGAAGGGGAAAGGAGGGGGGGGGGGAGCAAACTGGCCTTTGTAAAGCGCATATGAAAGAAAAGACAAACGTAACAGAAGAAACAAATTCACATGATTTATGACAAAACTACAGCAGATAAACAAACAAAGCAGATAGCATCCTTGATATCTCGTGGAGTTGGAGATGATATGCTCTCAAAAGACTTTTTGGTGTGGCGTTGTGAAGCAATTTACGAGACAAAAAAAAGGATGTTCGTGGTTGCTTTGGTTGCGTTCTAGTGATATGTAAGTTATACAGGCTTTCTTCTTCTTATCTTCTTTGAGTTTGACTTAATGAGGTATAACACCTTTGTGTCAAAAGATCCAAACACTTAAAGCCACATGATCTATTGTCACAACACAATTGTGTCAAATGATCCAAACACTTAAAGCCACATGATCTATTGTCACAACACCTTTGTGTCAAATGATCCAAACACTTAAAGCCATATGATCTTTGACACAACACCTTTGTGTCAAATGATCCAACACTTAAAGCCAAATGATCTATTGTCACAACACCTTTGTGTCAAATGATCCAAACACTTAAAGTTAAATGATCTATTGTCACAACACCTTTGTGTCAAATGATCCAAACACTTAAAGCCAAATGATCTTTGTCACAACACCTTTGTGTCAAATGATCCAATACTTAAAGTCACATGATCTATTGTCACAACACCTTTGTGTCAAATGATCCAAACACTTAAAGCCAGATGATCTATTGTCACAACACCTTTGTGTCAAATGATCCAAACACTTAAAGCCAAATGATCTATTGTCACAACACCTTTGTGTCAATGATCCAAACACTTAAAGTCACAAGATCTATTGTCACAAACTTGTGTCAATGATCCAAACACTTAAAGCCAGATGATCTATTTTCACAACACCTTTGTGTCAAATGATCCAAACACTTAAAGTCAAATGATCTATTGTCACAACACCTTTGTGTCAAATGATCCAAACACTTAAAGTTAAATGATCTATTATCACCATCACTTTGTATGTAAAAGATACTTTCTACAGCGTGTTTCCATTAGTTACCATCCCAGTCAAAATGACCTGTCCGTAAACGTAGACATACTTTGACAATGAATACAGATGGAAATTTTTTTTCATGTTAGCAAGACGATAAAACTTGAAACAGTATCTCCAATCGATCCTTTCCTGATATTATCATCTGCTTTTATTTGAAGGTGTGTTAATGTATAACAGATCTTTGACGATAAGATCACTTCATGATGAGTCTTAAAAGTACTTTCAACCATCAGGAGAAGGCTGTTTCGAATTTTTATAAATAATTCGTTTAGAATTAGAATACTGACTCATATTTTTTTCAAAAAGAAACTGGAAACGGATCACACTGCTGTGAGACATTCTGCTAATTCTAATATCAAATAACGGTAACATTCCACATAAGTATGAAACATCCTGCAAACTCATATATATTTCAATCAAGACTTTTTCATATCATCGCAAAAAATCACCCAATCAGGAACACAAATAAGAGACTAAAATCTGACATTGTCTGTAAACGTTATCAAACAGTAAAGAAAAATGTCAGTTTATCGCTTCATCACATTCCAAAGTTTACTGGAACTACCGTGTCAATTTCATATTCAATAAATGATTCCACTATTATTAACATCCATAATGTGCTGGGGGATACTTGCTGAATAACGCATCACTAGCGACAATAATGTTTAGGAGCAGTCTGCATGGTGACAGATTGTGGCTTTTGCCCAGGGGCTTGCCTTGGGCGACACCTGCTTGTCTGAACATTGGAACCCGTTATTATGGCAAAACTAAGCAATGTAGTTATGGTGGTCTGTACACAGTCAAGAGAACTTTGAAAGAACAAGTCGTTAATGGCCATTTCTGCTCGGGGCTACAGCCACAATTTGCAGATCAGGCGCTACTGAAACATCAGCCACGTCATGACTGACAAACCCAATCCGACTTGTATGTCACACATTTTCTGCAATCGGCTGAGGACCAGACATCTTTACATATACAGAGTGACAGGACACATGACTGCAACTTCTCTGACCACCAAGTTCCATGGCAGCTGGCAGAATATGGAACAAAAACCCAGCCACTTTCATCGGCAAATGTGGCCTGACCATGATGATGATGAACGAAAAAAGGAGAAGAAGGAGAAGGAGGAAGAGGGGGAGGAGGAAGAGGAGGAGAAGGATAAGAAGAAGAAGAAGAATGCGAAGAAGAAGAATGCGAAGAAGAAGAAGAATGCGAAGAAGAATGCGAAGAAGAATGCGAAGAAGAAGAATGCGAAGAAGAAGAATGCGAAGAAGAAGAAGAATGCGAAGAAGAAGAAGAAGAAGAAGAAGAATGCGAAGAAGAAGAAGAATGCGAAGAAGAAGAAGAATAAGAAGAAGAAGAATGCGAGAAGAAGAAGAAGAAGAAGAAGAAGAGAAGAAGAAGAAGAAGAAGAAGAAGAAGAAGAAGAAGAAGAAGAAGAAGAAGAAGAAGAAGAAGAAGAAGAAGAAGAAGAAGAAGAAGAAGAATGCGAAGAAGAAGAAGAAGAAGAAGAATGCGAAGAAGAAGAATGCGAAGAAGAAGAAGAATGCGAAGAAGAAGAAGAAGAAGAAGAATGCGAAGAAGAATGCGAAGAAGAATGCGAAGAAGAAGAGAGCGAAGAAGAAGAATGCGAAGAAGAAGAATGCGAAGAAGAATGCGAAGAAGGATGCGAAGAAGAAGAGAAGAAGAAGAAGAAGAAGAAGAAGAATGCGAAGAAGAATGCGAAGAAGAAGAAGAATGAAGAAGAATTGCGCAGAAGAAGAGAGAAGAAGAAGAAGAAGAAGAAGGAAGAAGAGAGAAGAAGAAGAAGAAGAGAGAAGAAGAAGAAGAAAGAAGAAGAAGAAGAAGAAGAAGAAGAAGAAGAAGAAGAAGAAGAGAAGAAGAAGAAGAGAGAAGAAGAAGAAGAAGAAGAAGAAGAAGAAGAAGAAGAGAAGAAGAAGAAGAAGAAGAAGAAGAAGAAGAGAAGAAGAGAAGAAGAAGAAGAAAGAAGAAAAGAAGAAAGAGAAGAGAGAAGAAGAAGACGAGAAGAATGGAAGAAGAAGAAGAAGAAGAGAATGCGAAGAATGCGAAGAAGAAGAAGAAGAATGCGAAGAATGCGAAGAAGAAGAAGAAGAAGAATGCGAAGAAGAAGAAGAAGAGAATGCGAAGAAGAAGAAGAAGAAGGAAGAAGAGAATGCGAAGAATGCGAAGAAGAATGCGAAGAAGAAGAAGAAGAAGCGAAGAAGAAGAATGCGAAGAATGCGAAGAAGATGCGAAGAATGCGAAGAAGATGCGAAGAATGCGAAGAAGAAGAATGCGAAGAAGAATGCGAAGAAGAATGCGAAGAAGAATGCGAAGAAGAATGCGAAGAAGAAGAAAGCGAAGAAGAAGAATGCGAAGAATGCGAAGAAGAAGAATGCGAAGAAGAAGAATGCGAAGAAGAAGAAGGAAGAAGAAATCGAAGAAGAATGCGAAGAAGAATGCGAAGAAGAATGCGAAGAAGAAGAAGAAGAGAGAAGAAGAAGAATGGAAGAAGAAGAAGAAGAAGAAGAAGAAGAAGAAGAAGAAGAAAGAAGAATGGAAGAAGAAGAAGAAGAAGAAGAAGAAGAAGAAGAAGAAGAAGAAGAGAAGAAGAAGAATGCGAAGAAGAAGAAGAAGGAAGAAGAAGAAAGAAGAAGAAGAAGAAGAAGAAGAAGAAGAATGCGAAAAGAAGAAGAATGCGAAGAAGAAATGCGAAGAAGAAGAAGAATGCGAAGAAGAAGAAGAATGCGAAGAAGAAGAATGCGAAGAAGAAGAATGCGAAGAAGAAGAAGAATGCGAAGAGAAGAATGCGAAGAAGAAGAAGAAGAAGAAGAAGAAGAAGAAGAATGCGAAGAATGCGAAGAAGAAGAAGAAGAAGAATGCGAAGAAGAATGCGAAGAAGAAGAAGAAGAGAAGAAGAAGAAGAAGAAGAAGAAGAAGAAGAATGCGAAGAAGAAGAAGAAGAAGAAGAATGCGAAGAAGAAGAATGCGAAGAAGAAGAAGAATGCGAAGAAGAAGAAGAAGAAGAAGAATGCGAAGAAGAATGCGAAGAAGAATGCGAAGAAGAAGAATGCGAAGAAGAAGAATGCGAAGAAGAAGAATGCGAAGAAGAATGCGAAGAAGAATGCGAAGAAGAAGAGAAGAAGAAGAAGAAGAAGAAGAAGAAGAAGAAGAAGAAGAAAAAAAAAAACAAGAACTAAAAACAACAAGAAGGAGAACAATAGACATAGGGTAAAAGGCTTAAAGAAAACACGTTAGTCAGGTCACAAAGATTCTGAAATCAGTGTGTGTGTGTGTGTGTGTGTGCTGCGTGCGTGTGTGTGTGTGTGTGTGTGTGTGTGTGTGTGTGTGTGTGTGTGTGTGTGTGTGTGTGTGTGTGTGTGTGTGTGTGTGGTTGGTTGTTTTTTAGGCACAGTGTGAAAGGTTTAACGTAAGCATGTTAGCCAGGAGCACGCAGATGTAATTCAATTGTTTCAATGTCTTTAGAAGAGAGAGAGAGAAAGAGAGAGAGAGAGACAGAAGAGAGAGAGACAGACAGAGACAGAGAGACAGAGAGACAGAGAAAGACAGAGAGACAGAGAGACAGAGAAAGACAGAGAGACAGACAGACAGACAGACAGACAGAACAAGAGAGAGAGAGAGAGAGAGAGACAGACAGAGACAGAGACGGGGAGAGAGAGAGAGAAAGAGAGAGAGATATATAGAGAAACAGACAGAAAGACAGACAGACAGGCAGACAGGCAGACAGAAAGAAAAGACAGACAAACAGAGTGAGACAGAGACAGAAAGACAGACAGAGTGAGACAGAGAGAGAGAGGGGGGGGGGAGAGAGAGAGACAGAGAGACAGAGACAGAGAGAAAGGGCGAGAGAGAGTGAGAGTGAGAGAGGCAGGGGAGAGAGAGAGAGAAAGAGAGATAGAGAGAGAGAGTCAGAGAGAGATAGAGACAGAGACAGAAAGAGAGTCAGAGAGAGAGAGAGAGAGAGAGAGAGAGAGAGAGAGAGAGAGAGGAGAGAGAAGAGAGAGAGAGAGGAGAGAGAGAGAGAGAGAGAGAGAGAGAGAGATGGGGGTGTCTAGACTTCCTCTCTAGCAGCAAGATCATGGCTTTTGGTGCAATGCCACCAAATGACAATAGTTTTTCGAGCCGTTGTCCTGGCGACAGGACGAACATTCTGCTCCAGGATTTGCCATTTCAGACGCCTATTTGTCTGATGATTGCACCCTGTAGCTATGGCTTGATGGAAACATCGACACCGGCAACATTCGGTAACCAGATGAACTGTGAAATAACAAGAACTAATGGCCCCTTCTGGTCCTGACCGTGTATACAGCTTGCAGCACAATGTTACTGAAAACATAATCTCTGTCTGACTGACCATTCCCACTACTGGCGAGACACATTGTCAACTGTTTTTATACTGTATTTCACAGCATCATCCATGCATATTGCTGTGTTTGATTTGTGGTCCCTTATTCATGACACTGCTAGCAGATATAAAAAAGTATCTGTCTGGTTCAACATACCATGCACTGAAAGAATGCAACAAGCAAATCATTCGCTTTTTCAGGCATTCTTTCACATTCACACTCGAGTGTTTGCGTGTAGTTTTTCATCTCATCAATAATGGTGCATGATGTCAAACCAGTGTCAGCAGTCTGCGACCAACCGTGAGATTACCCAAAGCAGGACTTAGCTTACCCTCCAAGACGATTTCACTGGAACCTAACCGCATCAAATTCCACTCATAGAAGCCAGGACCTTGGACTGTGAGCCAGGAAGGTGTAATGCCAGTCTGCCAACAAAGCAAAAAGTGTTTTACAAGCAAGGCGTTTTAAGTGTTCTTTTGTCATCTGGTGAGGAAAAGACCAGAAATAACTTTATTGCTAGCTGCATGGTAGTAAATATTGATATTGAATACACGTTATCTGCTTTGCAACCAGAGTTGTTCACTATCCAGTTAGTTTTATGTTCGTCTACAACTGGATTGCTACCTGACAGAATGTGTATCTGCCCAATTTATTTATTTAGTTAGTTATTCATTCATTTAACTGATTAATTAAATTTAGTTATTTTGCTGTTTGTTTTTGCTGATAGTCTGTTTTGTAAATGTTTTTGCTGATCATTTATTTTGTAAGGTAACTTTCGAATTGTATGGCCCTGACGTTCGCAGAAGTAACAAGTATTGCATGCCACCGTTATAACCAGATCTAAGTTTAGGATGGTTGGCTATGTAGGTGGTGAGGTGAGAGATGTCAGCCCTGTAGTAACTCAGACCTATATTACTTTTCGTCTAAGTATAATTCACAGCTTAAAAATCAAATCAGGTCAGAGCTTAGGGTGCAGATTAAAAATACAGCTACAATTAGTGAGGTTTCACTTTCATGGGATCCAGGTTTAAGATTTGCTAAGAGTTGGGATGAAAGAGAGTCTTTGAATGTTATATAGAACCAATACTGTTGTACGGATGCGAGGCGTGGACAGTCAGCAAGCAAAGCCAGAGCAGGATCGAGGCAGCCGAGATGTGGTTTCTCAGAAGAATGTTGAGAGTTCCATGGACAGCAACGAAAACAAACGAGACAGTCTTGATGGAGGCAGACACAAGTAGATCACTCATAAGAAAGATTCGGAAAAGACAAGCAACATTTATAGGCCATTTTATGAGGAAAGGGGATTTGGAGCACCTGGTCACAACGGAAAGCTGGAGGGAAAGAGAGCACCAGTAGACCCAGGAGAGAATGCTGGACGGACTTGCAGAGTGGCTGGGGATGAGGAGGGTGGAGGAGATGCTGGGGGCAACGAGAGATAGAGATGGTTGGAAGTCCATGGTTGCCAACGCCATGCGGCAGGGCACCTGATGATGATGATGATGATGAAGAGTTAGGATTAGCATTTTACATGTAGTTCTGTTTACGGTTTGGAGTTTGGATGTATAATCCGGCAGCAGTCTGGTCTAAGTACGAGCAATTGGAAAGACGTTTTGGAGTACACAGTCCTGGTCAACATGGGCTCGAGTCAATGCAGATCTACAGACACGTAGACTTCGGGGGATAAAAATCGTATCACCATGTCTCTTAATGTGTTGCGTATCAGAACAGGTATGTCATTATGCTGATTTTATGTGTCTGTCACTGTTGTTGCCACTTTTCTAATCATTAACATTGCTAAATATTGACGTAGGCATTATCTTTAATTACAGAGATCACTCTTCATGTCAATTAAGTAGCACAGCACTCAAACTGCGGTAACCACTAACAGTACCTATACGAGTGACCTCTGCCTTCTTCAGTCTGATTAAATATTTATCTCATTCATTTCTCAACAACACAACAAAGACATAGACAGAGAGAGAGAGATAGATAGATAGATAGAGAGAGAGAGAGAGAGAGAGAGAGAGAGAGAGAGATAGAGAGAGAGAGATAGAGAGAGAGAGTGTGCGTGTGTGTGTTTTGTGTTTGTGTGTGTGTGTGTGTGTGTGTGTGTGTGTGTGTGTGTGTTGTCTGTCTGTCTGTCTGTCTGTCTGTCTGTCTCTCTCTCTCTCTCTGTGTTGGGGCAACAGCCAAAGACTTCTACAGTCATTCTGGAATAGTTGATTGCGGGAGACTCTCTACTTGGTGTCAGCTGTATACTATTGCCCTCCTACTGTCGGCACTGAGCGAGGTGTGGAAGCACACGAGACAGACATCCAGTGAACGTGACAGTTAAAGGTCGTTGCCCTTTGGGAGCAAAGGTGGTGGTAAATGTGGCGTAGCTACTTCCGCTAGACGGATTGTCTCATTCAGTTGAAGTTGGAGCTGTTACAAGCTGATTTGATTTGTTTGAAGTTTCCAAGAACAATTCAACACTGGACTTAAATCATGTGCACAATTATGATTTTCTTTTATGTATTCATATCTTTGTTTGTTTACTTGTATCCTTTGTGTGTATTTATTTCGTTATGTTGGCTTTTGTTATTGCCGTTGTGTTATTTAGTTTCGTGAATATTTCTGAAGATGACGAGGACATAAAATTCAAAACAAATGTACCGACCCGCTTTTGAATGATGGTATGTTTGTATATACATCTGCGCTATGCCTTTGTCACTTCACAGCAAAACTAAAACACAGATACTCTCGTTAAATTTGCATCGAAACTGAACGTGAACATTTCTCCAAAAATTTACATACATTTATTCATCCTGGAAAGAAAAAAAACAGGTCAATTAACCTACACACCGACTAATTCTGAAGTGAGGCAAAATAAACTATACTCCTTCTCTATGCAGTGCCAGAATACCGCCAACAAATGCATGACCAATGACATTACAATTTTGATAGCGGTTTTTACCACTGCAGATCCGGCCTATCGCTCCTGGGCTTGTTGTTTAACCCTTTAGCTCCAGCACTCTATCCACCACCAGCTAATAATTAACCTTTTGACTCCATCCCATTATCCGCCAGCTTTCTGCAGGACGCTTGTGGAAAGGGTAAGGGAGTCAAAGGGTTACAGGTTTGCTTTGCAGTCATGGTTGACAAAACAGGAAGCTAGTGGATAGGCTGAGGGGGTCAAAGGGTTAAGACGAAAGTACGTCTTGACATTGCATTCTGTGGCAATGGCTTGGCAGAGGCATTGATGACGGTAGCCTGTCAGGAATCAAGGGAAATTGAGAAATAACAAGGTCTAATGGCATTCCTTGGTTCTGTTCATTTACACAACCTTGCAGTACCAGTTTGTATGAAAGCACAGTCGTGTCCAACTAATCAGTCCCATTAGTCTCGAGGGCGATCATTAAGTGAGTAAGACATCAGATTTCAACTGGAAAGTCTGGGTTCGATCCTGACTGGGTATGTCTAGCCTGCTGGATGAAAGGTGGAGATTTTTTCCCCCGATCTCCCTAATCAATATATGTGCAAAAATGTTAGTGCCTGTACACCGATCTTGTACACGCCGAACATCAAATGTGTACGTCAAAGTTTCTGTATGCCATGTGTGCGTGCGTTCAGTGGCTTATAGGAAACATGAAAACACCCAGCAAGCATGCACGCCCACCAAAGACGAAGTGTGCAGACTGTGCAAAATCTCAAGTATGTACACCTAACTGAGAAACAAATTCGGAATGCAAAAAATATACAAACAAATAAAAAGCTCTCCATTAGTGTCGAGGCACGTCATCATGAAGTGTCTGGTTTTGTGTCTAAGAGTCAGATATATGGAAAACACGCAGTCTAGGAGTAAATCTGCTCTCTCTCTCTCTGTCTCTCTCTCTTTCTCTCTCTTTCTGTCTCTCTCCCTCTCTCCTTCTCTGTATGTCTGTCTGTCTGTCTGTCTCTCTCTCTATGTGCCTGTCTGTCTCTCTCTCTGTTTGTTTCTCTCTCTCCCTCTCTTTCTTCTCCTCCTCCCTCACTGTCTCTCTCAGTGCCTGGCTCTCTTTGTGCCCCCCCCCTCTCTCTCTCTCTGTCTCTGTCTGTGTCTAAATCACTAAACATATATATATATATATATATATATATACATATACATATATATTATATAAATGTATATATATATTCATGTGTGTATGTACATATAATCTTGAAAATGTTGAATATGTATGATATGTATATATACAGATATATGTGTATATACACATATGTGTATGCACATATGTATATATATATATATATATATATATATCATATATGTATATATATATATATATATCGTAAGTATTCAATATTGTCAAGATAAAAAATTATTTCAAGCACAGGGATCATTCATATTTCTATTGTGAAGATCTTGAATTTACATTTTCAACACAACGGAATTTGTTTACACAACTCTGAAATATTTTCATTGGTAGCATAGCACAAGCTTTACAACAAAACAGTCTCAGGAACTCCTAAGGTCATATAAAACACTGTGTTTGGCTTGAGACGACTGACACACTTAAAATTCTCCTGAACTCGCACTTGTTGATTATGCTCGTCTTTCTTTTCAGTTGTACACTGCCTCTTACCCATCACTGAATAACTTGTGTAAACTATTTCACGGCAACACACTAGATTCTGCCGTTAAAGATCTGGCGTTCGTTCAATGGGGTTTATTGTTCACGAACATTGTGCTCCACCCAACTCTACCAGCACTTTTCTGGTAGACCCCAGTTATCTGGTAGACCCCCTGAGCATACACAAAAGTCGAGGTCTGGCAAGGTCTTAAAACAAGGTGGGGAGAGGGAACTGTCAAACCCTGACTTCACCAAAAATAATTGAAATAATAAGGTGGGTTGTGAACAAGCAAACTTCTATGTTCTGGGAAGAGAGGAAGAGAGAAAAGAGGGAGAAATCGGCAAGGTTTCTACAATCTCTCTGGAATGGCTGATTCTGTGTGGCATCCTACACTCGCAGACACCTTATGCTTTAGCCCTGCAGCTGTCGACATGGAGTGCGAGGTATGAAAGCAAACGAGACGAACGTCCAATTAGAGTGAAAGGTGAAGGTCATTGCACGTTGGGGGGAAAAATGGCAGTGGACGTGCTGTAGTTACTTCCGCTTGGTTGGTTCGCTTATTCAATTGTACTTGTGTTCCCCACGCGTTGATTCGATTTGAAGTTCCATTAACAAGTCTGCACAAGAGATACATTATTTTCACCAGTTGTGAGGGTTTTTCTTTGTTTGTTTCGTTTTACTTGTTTATTTTTGTTTGACTTCTTCTTGGCCTGTCTTCAACTTTCTGAAGACGTGGTGGTTATGTTCGTTCGTTACATACTGTTAGTCGGTTTGGTGCGTTTGTGTTATTGTCTCCTGTATGTTCAAGTTTGTTTTGTTCAGAGTTAATTCTTTGGAGATTTTGTGTGTGTATGTGTGTTTGTTGCATTGAATTGTATTGTTTCTTTTGTTTGTTTGTTTCTTTGCCTGGAATTTGGAGCCGTATGAACGGCTGAAGAAAATACAATAACACTATTTTGTTTCTGTAACATGGACACAAAGGCAGACTTCATCATCAAGTCCACTTTGTCCATTCTTTCCCCTCTCTCCTTCTGTCTCTCTGTCTCTGTTTCTCTCCTTGTCATTTCTTCATAAAAGATAATTTTCTTTC
>CM060305.1:31776722-31786722 GCA_030674185.1 Monoplex corrugatus | reverse complement strand
ACTGTGGGAGCGCTGCATTGAGGGGGTGCGCTAGCGTATCGCTGTTGAGAGCAGCCCGATTTTCTCATGGTAAATGCGTTATAATCAACAAGCAAGTAAGCAAGCAAGCAACCAACCGACCAACCAACCAACCAAATACAAACTGGATACTGAATACAAAACAATTCATGTTATTTTCATAAGCTTATCTTTGCAATAAAAAAAAAAGTGCAAATGCCAAGGACATGGAACGAACCTTTGCTGTTGTACGTGCTGGTGAGGAAATACTAAACTTTGAGCACGTCAGTTTATCTCCATTTGGTTACTGCAATGTCAAAGCATGTGTTTGGCAAGATCAACGATATCTCTTACTTCACCAGTGTGCGTGGAGCATTGTCTTGGCAGAAAACAGCACATTAACAAAACTGTGGCTGCTTACAGGAACCAGAAGAACAAGAAAACCAATGTAAGCGCGTATTTAACAAAACGAGACAGAACAAGCGCAAATGTTCGGCCAACCGGCCTTTGTCAAGCGCGAACGCACGGTCACAAACAGATCACAAACACCAAACAATGGATAATAAAAACAGGACTAAAAACTTCCCTGCCGCCTCGTCCAGTGGATAAAAAGTGGACCAAATGGAATGCCCATGTCTTTATGAGCTGTGGCTGCTTAGTGACATGCTAATAACATTGTGCTAGTGATTTCAGATGTAAAAAAAACAACTATCGATCATTGAGTAACAATAAATTGGGTGCAATAGTGAAGGAGGTGAACATCAAATTTCCACTCGGAAAGATCTGAGTTCGATCCGCCAAAATATCTCTATTATTTTGGTTGGTAAAGAGTAATTTTTTTTCCGATCTACTAAAGTCAATATGTGTTCAAATCTGTCAGTGCGTGAATCCCCTCTGTGTGTATACGTATACCGAATATCAAATATGTACGCTGAAAGATCATTTATTTAAATTATGTCAGTGGCTGGCATAAAAACACTCAGCATGTACGCTCACAAAAGAAGCAGACTGTGCAGCAACATACATTGTGGAATGTGATCAGCTCGTCGAACAGCTTGAGTTCTCTGCGCTCTATTAAAAGATCTGATTACCTGTGATGCGCATTGAGTCGAAGATGAGTTTGAAGATTAGCACTATACAAGAATGATTTACGATATAATGTGTATTTTAGCATACGAGAGATCTACCTGCAAAAAAAAACAACAACAACAACAACAACAACAAACAAAAGACCAAAAAAAAAAAAAGAAAAAAAAGAAAAAAAAGAGATAAGCATATATATTGTTTTGCAGGGAGAAAACAAACAAACAAACAAATAAAAATCAACACGTTTTAACTTGACTAGTAACCCTCTCTCCGTTTCAGAACTAAATAAGGGTCTGTCTCTGTCTCTGTCTCTGTCTGTCTTTCTGTATCTAACAGTATGCTAATTTTATTCAAAATCTGAATCAAAGTAACTGCCAGCGTTCAAGGAAACAGAAACCAGAAAATAAAACGAATCATAACACAAATGTGTTACATCAAAACATGACAGGTACATATATTAGGCCAACTGGCCTTCGTCAAGTGTACATGTATACAGAAAACAGCAATGAATAAATGCATACTGCTTAGCAGAAAAAAAAGCAAACAAAAAAGTAGGAAACTTCCCTAATGTGGAGTTGAAATTGGCGGATGTGTATTTAGTATTGATATTTTTGTTTTGATTTCAAGCTTGAAATTGTTTCTGTATATAGATAATTCAATATACGTTTTACATTAAAAGTGATGGACATTTGCTGTTTCACTCGTAGTCCACTGCTTATAACGATGAAGTATGTCTGGCTCACCAGACCCTGCAGCGACAAGACTTAACAAGCAAACCAGTCGCTTGTCCATGCCTTCCTTCACATTCTGATTCAGGAGTTTGTGTGCAGTTTTCCAGCTCATCAACTGTTAGTGGGTGACGTCACACCGATTAGCAATGGGCAGCCCCCCCCCCCCCCTTTGCTTGATGAAATAATTATCGAGTGGGAGGTGATTGTCCGGAGAGTGGCGAAGCATTGGTGCTCTTTGTCCCATCCGCACCCTCGTGTTGTTTCTTGTTAACTGGTGGGTGACGTTACACCAATTAGCAGCATTATGCAGCCAAGCATGGATCGCACCAACCAGGATTTAGCATTGCAGTCGTTATTAGCAAAACGTGACCATTCACAAGCAGTAAGTCGTTTGTCATCTTAAACAGTGTGTCGCTAACAATCAAAATAGTTTGTAAAAGTATCAGTGCTCGATAGTGGGACTTTGATTCAAAATGATAGTGGGACTTTGATTCAAAATATTACTGCACCTTTTCTTTCACATGCTTTTTTTCTTCTTTTCACCTAACTGCCAAAAGACTCATTGGGGCAACACACCCAAAAAATCTGTTCATCAGATTCCTCCAGCTATGTTGGTTGTGTGCCAAAACCTGGGTCTCAGTAAATGGTTTCTCTGTCCATTTTGCAATGTTGTCAATCCATCGTCTTTTTTTCTGTCTTCTTTGTACTGTCAGTCTGTCACTTTTTCTGTCTTCCTCTACGTCTCACTCCATCAACGGTTCTCTGGAGTACTGATTAGAGTAAGGCCACTGGATCTTGTTACATGGCAATACCAAAGTAGTTTTCTTTTCTTAACTGACGTCAGCACACCTTCTTCATATGGTCCAGTTTGCTGCTCGATGGCTTGGTGCACTTGTTCATGGTAATACGATCAGTGTATCTGATGTTTAGTATCTTGTAATAACATCTCATTTCGATGGATTCAAGTCGTCTTTGCAAATATGATGCACATACTGCTATCTGTTATTTCGTGATATTGTTTATTTCCTTGTTAATATCTTAACTGAACACACAAACAGAACAATTTAAAGTTGTTGTGTTTTTCTACAGCCAATTACATTTTCAGTTTCTGCAACAGACACGTCAAACCGCCCATAAAAACTATTCGCTTACTTGAAGAATGGTTCTTGTTACTATGGAAAACTCATTGACCAAATCGTGATTCAGTTTTCGTCATATTTCTCACAATGGGGAAATCAGAAGAGCACCGTCTTCCAAAGTCCTCTCTCAGAAAGTAACCGTCTAATTTCATGCCGTTTTCATCACTAGAAAGAGCATAAGCATGCATTTAGGTTCTACAAAAATTGTAAAGATGACTGAATACGTCGATCGACTTATTCCTCAATGAACAGTAATAAATCAAGCAGTTACATTCGTAAAACCCAAATCAATAGTCTGTAAATCATAGATGTGTGATCTCAATTTGCCAAGAAAATCGAGAAGTCGTTGAAAAGGAATATGTTTAATTTGAATTATTTTGTTTTGGTTTGGTTTGTTTTTTGTTGTTTTGTCTTTAGACGTCAATAGAGAAACAGAAACCTGTTTAACGCGTGCTTGTAAATAATAACTGAATTAAGTGCCCTGCTCAGACACAAGCATCGGTTGTTCACCGTCTAGCTAGCTTCAAGTTCTTCTCTTTTGGCTGTTCTGACTGCAGAGTGGCAAGAGCTGCACGCCAATGCTGTAAATGATTTCTGATTGTGACGGTGCGTTAAGGAGGAGGTAGGAGGGAGGTGGTAGGGTATATACTAGTCCTAGGTCCCCCATTTCTATGCTTCCCAAGATTTTATATTAGATTTACGATAGTTCATTTTGCCCACTGTACTTGGAAAAGACTTCTGGTTTTGGTGGTGGGTTGGGGAAAGTGAAGACATGAGGTTGAGACGAGGTAAGTGTTGGTGGAATTTAAGTCCAAGACAAACAGATCTGTCATGATGTGACTGTGATTTGACTTTCCTGATTGTGTTCTGCAAAATCGTTATCAATAATTATGTAACGCAATGGACGGGGTACAGCATATGGTACATTTTACTGTTTTTAACAATTGAGATGTGTAGCTCTGGAGTTTCACCCTCTGCTCCTCCTGTCTGTCTAGAGAAACGTTTGCCTTCAGTCTAATTGAATATGACTGCCATTTGTGAATAACCTCTTAAAAGGAAAAGAGGAGAGAGTGTGGGATGACTTCTACAGTCTAATTAGAGAGGCCCATCCCTCCTCCAGTGTTATCCCTTTTATACTCGCTGCCTGCGTCTGCTTTCGTCTTGCAGCTGTGGGTGTTGGGCAAGGTATGGAATCAAACGAGACAACCATCCAGTTAGACTGACTAGTGAAAGTCACAGTACTGTGAAAAAAAAACAAAAAAACGGAAGTGGCAAACTCGTCCTTGTCGCTTCCGGTTAAAGGACTGACTTACTGAATTGTACTTGAGTCTGCCAAGTACTATTTGATTTTGTTATAAAATTGTTACAGGACAGCTGGCTAAATTGCCAGGTAGTTTCATTCTCTCCTTCTCCTTTCTGACAAGAGAAACGTTTGCCTTAAGTCTAACTGAATACGACTGTCGTTTATATATAACCTCATAATAGGAAAGGAAGAAAGAGTGTGGGATGACTTTTACAGACCATTTGGAAAGGTCTACCCCTCCTCCAATGTCATCCCATTATACTCACTCGCTGCTTCTGCTTTTGTCTTCCGGCTGTGGGTGTTTTGCAAGGTATGGAAACAAACGAAACAACCATCCAATTAGACTGACTGGTAAAATTCATTGCACTGTGGGAAAAAAAATCGGAAGTGGGAAACGTGTCGTTGTCGCTTCCAGTTGAGGGACTGGTTTACTGAACTGTACTTAAATCTGCTATGTACTGCTAAGTAATGATTTGATTTGATGTTACAAATCATTACGGGACAGCTGTCTAAATTGCCAAGTGGTTTCATTCTCTGCTCCTCTTCTCTGACAAGAGAAACGTTTGCCTTCAGTCTGCCTTTTACAAATAACCTCATAATAGGAAAAGAGGAGAGTGTGCAGGATGACGTTTACTGTCTATTTGGAAAGGCCTACCCCTCCTCCAATGTCATCTGTTTATACTCGCTGTCTGCTTCTGCTTTCGTCTTCCAGCTGTGGATGATGGGCGAGGTGTGGAAGTAACCAAGACAGTCTTCCAATTAGAGTGACAGTGAAAGTCATTGTACTGTGGAAAAAAACAACAACAGAAAGACGGAAGTGGCAAACTCGCCGTTGTCACTTCCGGTTGAAGGACTGACCTACTAAATTGTACTTGAGTCTGCTAAGTATTGATTCGGTTTGAAGTTAAACAAATCATTACAGGATTGATGTCTAAATGGCCATGTGTTTTTACGGTGGTGTATTTATCTGTTAGTCTTTTTGTCTGCATTTCTTAGACTTTTTATTTTTTGGTAGCTGATTTACTTGTTTTCATTTTTATTTAGCTTATTGTATTTTATTTCATTCTGTTTGATTCTCTGTCTGTCTCGTTTGCCTTTTTTTGTTTTGTTTTTGTTAAATAATTCGCTTTTCTCTGCTTAAAGAATCTTTATCAAAATCACTATTTGAATTGTTCTTATGACAACGAACACGTTCCTGTGTTCGTTAGAACTGACATTTTTTTTTGAAAAGCAGCGCATATAAGATATCTCTAAATAGATCTTGGATTACACACAGACACTGACAGACAGGCATACAGACAGACGGGCAGACAGACATACAGACATATAGAGAGATAGACACACGCACACACTTACACACACACACACACACACACACACACACACACACACACACACACACACACACACACACACACACACACACACACACAATGCTAGGATCAGTATATTTATATCTATCAGTGGCGTTTTTGTCTCTAGTCTCTTGATGACGGTTTTCAATGTGCTTCTATGACGGCAGATGTCTGTTAATTGTACAATAATGAAATAGACCACATAACGCACAATCCACACGTTCAAAAGCCTGGTGTTCTAACCAGTAACACTTTTTTTAAGCTGTTTTATTAAAAGCCAACTCTTTTCTGCATTCAGAAACAAATGTTATCATTTCATCAAAATATATGTTTCTTTTTTCCTCAGAAGTAATTTTTGCATTGCTTTCAAAATACTCCCATTTCTCTTTCAAAGAACCAGCCATTACTAGAAAGCATTTCAGAGTAAAAATTACCGCTGAATAAAACAACAGACATGCGGTTTTTGTTGTTCATGTATTCATATTTTACTTACTTACGTATATGTTTATTGTCTTTCTTATTCATAAAGCACGTAGGCAGAGTTTCAGTTTGAAAAAAAAAAAAAAACTCATCGAGCAAATGGCATCTAAAGATGTGTCAATACAATTGCTCACGCGTGAAACAAACACTTTCCCTGATTCCCCCAAAGAGAGACTCTCATTCAAAACAGAACGAACAAACTTTTGGTCAACGTTCCTTCACCTCAGCAAACACGCTTGTGCGCATCTTCGTGTGCATCTGCACATGCATTTAGCTGCATTACGGCCAATGAGCAGGTGTAAATGCACTGGTGCCTAAAAGAAGTGTACATAAAATTCCACCTCACACGCTCTTCAAAGTTAAGTCAATTGACTGTTTTAGACTTGAAGGACTACGGGATTTGTGCTTCTGGAAAAGCTACCGAGAATAGACCAAGGTTAAGTGTTATAGATAACTTCCTGCTGGTCATGCGGTGGGCCCACCATTTCAACAGCATCGGTGTAATCCACGTGAGATGTGGGCAATGTCTGCTGGTTAGTTGTTTCGATAGAACCATGAACTCATGCATCTGATTTCTCAACTTTAGTCCCATCCCTCAGTATTAAAAACATTGGTCTGATCTCTGTCCACCTTAAGCGGGCAGACCTATCCAGATTTGGGTACCAAGATTATGATGTTCAGTGTTTCAGTTCTAATTAACCAATCACCATGATATTTGGCAAGAAGATACCTCAGACAGTATTCTTTGGACTGAATATCTTTGTTGGGGTCTGTGAGTTATGAAAAGTTGACAAAAATTATTAATTACAAAAGTTTGCGAATTTTCGCGAGATTGTATACATCAGACTTAATATGTTCAAACGTTTTCATCCAATTTCCTTGATATTTGGCACACATATAGCAGGGACAGGTACCTATAGCCGGTAGTAAACTCTTGCAGTTTTGCTTGAAAGAAACATTTTTATCAAAAGTTGTATTTTAATTTTTTTAATTAAAATTATTCTAAAAATTGGTGTGATGATTGTACAGAAAATAATGACAGTAGAGCTAAGATTTTACTACATGCCATACATACTATATAGATCTGTTTGCCACAAAATATCAAATTCCTAACATGAATATATGTGTAGTTATAAATGTCACAGTATGTACAATATTTTTTCATTTTCCCGAGAACATTTTTCAATTAATTAATTTTGTCAACTTTTACATTACTCACAAATCCCAACAAAGATATTCAATCCAAAGAATACTGTCTGAGGTATCTTCTTGCCAAATATCATGGCGATTGGTTTATTACAACTGAAAAACGAACATCACAATCTTGGTACTCAAATCTCGGTAGGTCTGCCCCCTTAATGTTTCCAACATTCTGGTGGTGTCAGCTGTTTTCATAGTTCCCTGCCGCTTTCCTTATTTCAAGACCTCGCCAGTGAATGGGATGTTGTGCAGGCTCAGGGAGTCTGCAAGACAAGTGCTGGCAGATCTGGACGGGACACATAAAAAATGCCCGAGTGCGATGAATCCATCTCGAAGAAACTCCAAACTCCTTGGGAGAGGCTGAAGCCAACACAGAACCTGGAACAGATGAAGGAAGGATAAAGTATGCGTGCTAGGTATTCTTGTGTCTCCATTTGCCACTGGAGACAGACACGACTTACATTTCTTTTAATATGCACTAGTTTAATTTTGGTTGTTTCATCGTTTCAGAACAGCACATAATCACGTTCTGCTGCAGTTACATATGCTTTACTAAAATCAAAGTGACATTTCCCCTTGCACATAACTATATTTTTTTTCTGCATTAATGTACCGATTACTTCAGTGAAAGTGACTTTTTTCGTTCAGGGCAACCTTAAAAGTAGATCGTCAAGAATGCTTTTATTTCAATTTCACTTGTTCCTAGTTTGAGTATGCACATTTCTCTTCAAAAATCAAGCAAGTTGTTCATATTAATGACAGGAAGTACAAAAACAGTGAAATAACATGACTTTACTGGCAGTTCTTGCTCATTATCGTCGACACAGTCTTTGACATTGTGTCTTACTGAAATCACAGCCATGTCCAAACCCAATTACTCTCACCAGTACAGTGATTGATGGTAGCCAAGTTCCTGTAAAGTGTCTGGATAAAAGTCTAAAGTTAACAAAAAGCAAGCTCTTGAAAAGCAAGTGGCTGTAAAAGATGTCGCAGTTTTATCCTTCCAGAGAGATTGAAAGAGACAGAGAGAAACTCAGAGAGTCAGAGAGAGAGAGAAGAGAGAGAGAGAGAGAGAGAGAGAGAGAGACAGACAGAGAGAGGAGACAGAGAGACAGAGACAGAGAGAGACACTCAGAAAGAGAGAGAGAGAGAGAGAAACTCAGAGAGAGAGAGACAGAGAAGACAGACAGACAGACAGACAGACAGACAGAAAGCAGAAAAACAGCAGAGAAAACAGAGAGAAAAGAAAGAGAAGAGAGAAGAGAGGAGAGAGAGAGAGAGAAGGGAGAGAGAGAGAAGTATATATATATATATATATATATATAGAGAGAGAGAGAGAGAGAGAGAGAGGAGAGATAGAGAAAGAGAGAGACAGAGACAGAGACAGAGAGACAAGACACAGAGAGGGAGGGAGGGGGAAGGTAAAGAGCCAAATCTTTTTCGCTTCTCTCTCTCTCTCTTATTCTAATATTACGACTGCTGAGACAGAGGCAGAGACAGAAAAGCAAAGCGAGGAGAGAGAGAGAGAGAGAGAGAGAGAGAGAGAGAGAGAGAGAGAGAGAGAGAGAGAGAGAGAGAGAGAGAGAAGAGAGAAAGACAGAGAGACACAGAGAGAACAGAGAGACAAGAGAGAGAGACAGATGACAGAAACAGACTTAGAAACAGAAAGACAAAGAGTAAGGGAGAGAGGGGGAGAAAGAGAAAGAGAGAGAGAGAGAGAGACAGAGAGACAGAGAGACAGAGAGACAGAGACACAGAGAGAGACAGAGAGACACAGAGACAGAGAGACACAGAGGCAGAGAGAGATAGAGACAGAGACAGAGAGACAGAGAGACAGAGACGGACAGATAGACAGACAGTCAGAGAGTCAAAGACAGAGACAGAGACAGAGAAGCAGAAAGAGAGAGAGAGAGAGACAGAGAGAGACAGAGAGAGACAGAGACAGACAGACAGAGAGACAGAGACAGAGGACAGAGACAGAGACAGAGAAAGAGGACAGATACAGAGGGGGAGGGAGGGGGAATATATAGAGCCAAATCTTTTTCGCCTATCTCTCCTCTCTCTTATTCTAACATTACGACTGCTGAGCCATGCAAGCAAAACCCGCTGACAAGCATATGACTAATAATGACAATACTATTTATGGGCGGTTTTCATGGCAACAACAGATCACGCGTTTTGCTAAAAGGGCTTGTTTGTGATGTTTGCATTGTCTGAACATGTACCCTGTGGCATTGGCCGATGGAAATGATGGCAGAGTGACGGGCATTTGGGGGAACTGTGAAATCACAAGGAGTGGTGACAATTCTTGTCCTGGTTATGCACACAGCTGCAGGAGCAAGTGCTAATGAAAGAAACAGTCATGCCTGGTCAGTCAGCTCAGTACTGTAGTGAGACAACCTCGTTAAGTTTCTGACATCGTCTCTGCTGGTAAGCGTATAGGAAATAAGGAAAATTGATATCCACAAATGCGACCTCATCACCTCACTGTCCCAAATTTGATAACTGATACGCTCCTATCTATTTAGAGCCCACACAAAATGTAAATAGTGTTAACATTTGAAATTCACGTTATCTTTATCTTTTGTTTTGATAATATAAAACTTTTCAAAGTATTTCGTGTGTCACTGATAATTGTTTAATTAAATGGATATGAAAATTCTCACGGCCTGATCAAACAATTTGGCCAGATTCACCATCGTTACACAG
>CM060305.1:31759222-31769222 GCA_030674185.1 Monoplex corrugatus | reverse complement strand
AACAGAGAAGGAGACAGAGACAGAGACAAGACAGAGACAGAAGAACAGAGAAAGAGAGACAGAGACAGAGACAGAGACAGAGAAGAGACAGAGAGAGACAGAGACGACAGAGAGAGAGAAGAGAAAGAGAGACAGAGACAGAGACAGTAGACAGAGACAGAGAGGAAGAGACAGAGAGACAGAGACACAAGAGAGACAGAGAGAGACAGAGAAGAGACAGAGAAGAGAGACAGAGAGACAGAGACGAGACAGAGACAGAGTAGAGAGACAAGAGAAGAACAGACGAAGATGAAGAGAGACAGAGACGTAGACAGAGGAAGAGTCAGAGAGAAAGAGAGACAGACAGAGATGAGACGTAGACAGAGGACAGAGAAAAGGAGAGAGAGAGAGAGAGAGAGAGAGGAGAGAGAGAGAGAGAGAGGGAGAGAGAGAGGAGAGAGAGAGAGAGAGAGAGGAGCGAAAGAGAGAAACCTTATCTTTTATTGATCGTATCAATTAAGGAAAGAAAACGGTTCTAAATGTACATTTCTGATTTGACTGAAGCTGAGAAATAATCAGAAGACAATATCCAAATGCAGCAGCAGTAGCGACAACGACAAAAATAATAACAGCAGTAGTGATAGAATCAGTGACAGTAAAAACAATGATAACAGGAGAATAATAATACAAAAAAACAACAACAACCTACAATAGCAAATAACAACAGCTACAGGTCAGCAACAACGATGATGAAAAAGAACAACAGCAAACAACAAAAGCAACAGTAACATCAAGAGTAGCAGGATCACTGCCACTGCCACCATCACCACTACATCAACCATCAACGACAACAATTACAACAAACCCAACGACAAGAGCAGCAGGAATCAACAGCAGCAGCAGAAGCAGCAGTGACCACGATTTACCAAATCGATACCACTAGCACTCCATACCACCACTACCACCAACAAGGTCGTCGACAACAGGCAATTGTTTCAATGCTATCAGGTTCTAAAGCTAAGAGTTCTGTCTCTTTCTGATGTCGCTTCCAAGCGGTTACTGCCACTTGCTTTCGCTCTTCAACATTATCGTGTCACTGCACTGCCATGGAAAGTGGCCTTCAGCTTCGTTGTTGAATGAAAGCAACATGGTCAAACACGCAATCTGTCTGTCTGTCTGTCTGTCTGTCTCTCACTCTCTCTGTCCCTCTGCCTCTGTCTGTCTCTGTCTCTGTCTCCCTCCCTCTCCCCTCTCTCTCTTTGTGTCTCTGTCTGTTTCTGTCTGTCCCTGACTGTCTCTGCCTCTGCCTCTGTCTCTGTCTCTCTCTCTCTCTGTAACTCTGTCTCTCTCTGTGTCCCCTCCCTTCTTTCTCTGTGTCTCTGTCTATCTGTGTCTCTGTGTCTGTGTCTGTCTCTGTCTGTCTCTGTCTGTCTCTGTCTTGTCTGTCTGTCTCTTTTTCTCTCTTCCTGTTCTTTTCCATCCTTTGGACTTTTCTGTCAGCCTGTTTTCCTTCTGATTTTTCCTATCCAGTTTAATTGTTTCCACTCAGTTCTTTCGTTTATTCAATCATTCGTGTGCCCATTCTATCTTTCCTTCTTGAGATCTTTTCTCTTTCTTTCATTTTCCTTTCAGCAAGTTTCTGATGTTGCTTGATAAGCATTACATTTCAGGCAGTTGATAGGTCTAAGTGTTTAATGGATGGCTAAATCTAGTAATTAATTTCTCATCATTACTTAGGGATTAATTTTCGTTGTTAATTCATGGCTAATGTTTGAAATTAATTTCAGTTATTCACGTTACCTTCGTACTGGATTATAGCCATTTAAGAAATAACCCTTCGGTTGTTTACTTCACTTTTCCGTCTTCCAAATGTTATGCATGTATGTGCATATTTGACGATCGTTGATGATAATGGCCTTTCATACGAATCATCATCATAGTCATCATCGTCATCGTCATCATCATCATCATCATCATCATCATCATCATCATCATCATCATCATCATCATTCATCATCGTCGTCGTCGTCGTCGTTCACCATCATCGGCATCATCATCGTCACCATCATCATCATCACCATCATCATCATCATCATCATCACACTCATCATCATCATCATCATCATCATCATCATCATCATCATCATCATCATTCATCTCATCATCATTCATCATCATCATCATCATCATCATCATCTCATCATTCATCATCATCATCATGTGCCCTGCCGTATCGCCAACGCCTGCAGCAAAGCGCATGACGAAGATGATGATATGCATATTTAAAGCTGATGATCCTATTTCTGCATTGCTTGTTATATTTTATTCTGGTTACTGTCAATTAAGTATTAACATACTTTATTATTCATTTGGGAATTGTATCATATGCAGGATATGTTTTATTCTCTCTCTCTCTCTCTACGTTTCTGCATCTTTGATTAAAAGAAGAGAGAAGGGTGTTATCATTAAACTTTTTTTTCTTTTTAATAATATAATCTGCCATATCAATCCCATTTTGATAAAGCTTGGTTTTACATCGGTTTATAAATGCAGAGGGCAAGTCAGGCTAGATTGGACCTTTGTGCAATAGGCATACACACAGAGACAAAATCGCACACAAACGTATATGCCATGAATTCAGTTGACTCAATAACATTTCAACATTTATGAAAAAAGCAACAAAACGGCTAAAGTCGTGCGCAACTACCCACGAGATTTTCCACGACCATAGCCCACGCGTATACGTGAATAATGTATAGAAATTTCTGTCGATTCAATAAAACCAAAAGAAAATTGCATGGCTGGCCCTTGGTACTTGATATATCAAATCCTCATCCTCTTCTCCTCCATTAAAAATTGAACATTAGGGGAGGATAAAGTGCGTTGGTTGATGAGTGAGGTAGAGGCATATGCGTTCAGACTAATGTCCCACCAATTACCACCCATAAAGCTTATGTATGATTTAATGAAATCCTGCCAACCGAATAAACAACAGAAGACAAACAAATCAGAACTTCACCTGGGTCCAATCACACGCTCAATCAGTCTGACACCAGCGTGTCCAAGGCCATGAAAGCCATTGGCACGTTCAGCTCGCAGATCAGCTGTGACAAGAGATTGGGATGGAGCGGGGGTGCTGAATTCATTTGTTACTGGTCCCAAGGCATTGAGCCAACATTGCCTGGCGTTAATTTGCTCCAGATTGTTTATGTGTTCCGGCCAGTGTCAACAGATGGTATTATCTTCACATTTCCATTCTTTCCCTCTTCTTGACACTTTCGTGTTGACAAACCCCACGTGACCCCTCCCCCACCTCCAGATTTACTGCCAAGAGCATTTGTTTGTCCTGTAATGTATAGATAAATGTCACCAAGTTAAAGCTGTGTCATTAGGAAGACAGCTGAGAGGCTTACCGTTGTTAACATACATGCAAGTGCATCTTTTGAGGAAACGATGTTTTTCCTTCAGAAAAATGATCAATGAAAAAATGGCATCGACATTGTGGTCGGAAGAAGAAGAAGATGTCATACATCTTCATAATTTATGTATTTTTTGCATCTATTACCAACACCTTCATAATTTATACATTTTTTTCATCTATTACCATTTTTCTTTGTGACACAAACCTATGTTAGAACTAACCTCGTCTCAGATCAGTTCTACAACAGCCTGTAGTAATTATTATTTCGTCAGCATAGAATTACGCAGTGGATGGGAGACAAACAGGATGGGAAAAGTACTTGCAGTGACAAATGATAGATTCATATGGAGGGCCATGATTGCCAACGCCATGCGGTAGACACATGATGATGATAATGAGACACAAAGGTAAAGACGATTACATTTGTAGGTTTACCTGAATTATCATTCTTGTAGGAACCAGAAAAAACACGAAAGAAGAATACGAACGCGTATTTAATACAACAAGACAAGACAGGCGCAAATTTTCGGCCAACTGGCCTTTGTCAAGCGAAGCAGGGAAGTTTCAGTCTTTTTCTCAAACCTTTTGTATCTGGTGTTTGTTTGTTTGTAATCTTACGCTCGACAAACGCCAGCTGGCCGAATATTTGCGCCTGTCTTGTCTTGTTGTATTAAATATGCGTTCGTATTCTTCTTTTGTGTTTTTTTTGTTTGTTCCTGTTTGCTTGAACGCGGGCAGTCACACTTGTTTTGGATATCATTCTTGTGTTAAGATACAAAACAGTTAGCGTACTATACTCATACAGACACATACACAGACACAGACGCAGACATACAGACACACAGATATTTATACGCACAGACACACAGACAGACAGACAGACAGACACACACACACCACACACTCTGTCTCTGTCTCTCTCTGTCTCTATGTCTCTCTCTGTCTCTGTCTCTGTCTGTCTGTCTGTCTCTCTGTCTCTGTCTTTGTCTTTGTCTTTGTCTCTGTCTCTGTCTGTCTGTCTGTCTGTCTGTCTCTCTCTCTCTGTGTCTGAGATGCTTTTTTTCCCATACTTTTGCCTCTCCGGCTAAATCTCAACATACTTCATTAAAGCTACATTTCACCCAGCATTGATGTTTTCATTATTACTTTTTCTTAGTGTCCATCCCTCTCCCAAAGAAAGTCTGCATCCGGACATACTCATTATAATACTCGAAGACAGTCAGAGTCTGCAAATGAAGTGTAATGGCATAGCAGCATTAACAAAAATGCCAAATGGAAATATTGCTCGTATTGACTAATATCAGACCCTACCAGACAACGCATTATTTTCATCTTTATACTTTTATATCAGCTTATCTTTGACTAGATCCACCGTCATCTTTTTTCACCATGGCTGCTTTTGTATTCATGTTCGATGTACATTCACCGCTGCCTGATATTATCGAATCCATGTATTTGAATTGATGTATTTATTCCAGTTCTTTTTAGGTGCACACACACATACACTCACACACACCCCACACACACACACTCACACACACACGTACACACACATACACACACACACACACACAAACACACACACACACACATCCACATACATTCACACACACACACATTCACACACAGACACATACACACACATACATACACATACACACATACACACACACACACACATACACACATACACACACAACACACACACAACACACACACACACACAACACACACACACACAACACACACACAACACACAACACATAACCAAAAAAACAACAACAACCAAAACACAACTACCTGAACGCATAATTTTATGAAATCGTATCATTCAATAAGGCCAGAGCAAACAAACAAATTGTTTAGGTAGCCCCTATCACATACTCGGACGTCCGCATAATAGCCATTTGCCACTTCACCCTTTTGCCATTTCGCCCTTTGCCACTTCACCCTTTGCCATTTCACCCTTCTCGTTTCGCCCTTTCCCATTTTGCCTTTAGCTGTTTCGCCCTTTACCATTTTGCCATTTCCAATTTCGCCCTTTTCATTTCACCTTTGCATTCACCCTTTGCCATTTCGCCTTTCTCATTTCACCCTTTGCCATTTGGCCCTTTGCCATTTGGCATGTTGCCTCACCAAGGGCAGTTTCGATCTTTTCCTGTCCTGGCCTGTCACTTTGGTCAGTCGTTGTATTTTAGTTGCCGTCGGAAACACACACACACACACGCGCGCGCGCCACACACACACACACACACACACCACACACACACACACACACACACACACACACACACACACACACACACACACACACAGAGCGAGGAGAGAGAGAGAGAGAGAGAGAGAGAGAGAGAGAGAAGTGAGAAACAAGAGAGAGAGAGAGCGAGAGAGAGAGAGAGAGGGAGGGAGGAAGGAGGAAGGGAGGAGAATGAGAGAGAGACAGAGAGAGGGAGGGAGAATGAGGGAGCGGAATGTGTGTGTGTGTGTATGTGTGTGAGAGAGAGAGAGAGATAGAGAGAGAGAGACAGAGAGAGAGAGAGACAGAGAGAGAGAGAGGAGAGAGAGACAGAGAGACAGAGACAGAGACAGAGACAGAGACAGAGGCAGAGACAGAGAGACAGAGACAGAGACAGACATACATACAGACAGACATTTTACGGATAAAAAAATCCGTAAAATTTGTCTTATGTCTGTATGTATGTCTGTCTCTGTCTCCGTAAAAGAAGCTTGCAACTTGCTCGAATCAGCCTCATGGACTCGATTTCATGAACATTCAGATGAACAGTTTGTGTCACAACAAATGATAAAACTTACCGTTCAAAATGTATGTAAAAAATTGCAGTATTCTTCCATGTATCATTTGAGATCGATTGTTGCTGTTTGTTTTCGTATTCAGCTAAACGCATTGAAAACAAAATATTGTAAAAATGTCAAGTGTATTTGCGGCGAACAGTTCACACTGTTTCACTGTTTATTCTACTGCAAAATGCTACGTTCTTTTTTACCGAAAATGTTTATTCAAGAAAAGTATTCTGAAAATCATTTCCAAAAAATTACATCAGATCAAACTTTGTTAGTTAGAATTTTAGAATCATTAGTTCACAGTCCTGTTAATGCATTACTTTAACTTTATTCGGTTTGTGTTTTAGTGTTACAATTTCCCTTCACGTTGTTGAAGCTAATTGTTAGTGTTAAATTCTCGTTCCATTTTACTGTTCCCCCACCTGCTAATGTCTCTTTCTTCTGTCTTCCCTCTGCCCAAATCCAACCCGTCCAACTATCGTTCTACATTTTATTTTGTTCACTTTTTTTTATTTCCCCTTCCCTTCCTCCCCCGTCTAATATCACTTATAGTGAAAAGACGTTAAATCAAAGAACGAACGAACGAACAGACAGACATACATACATACATACAGACAGACAGACAGACAGACGGACGGACGGACGCAATTAAAGCTTAACAAAAAGCGAGTTGACACACCTGCACAGGGTGAAATGACCCACTTGAATTACCCTTTAACATTTCTTCTCATTTTGCCAGAAAAGGATGAGCTGGGAAAGAACGAATAGGTACTGCCTCTCACGCTATATCAGCGTGACACCAGCGTGTCCCAGGACAGAAAACCGTTAACATGTGCAAGCTCTAAGGTCCAGCAGTGACAGAGACCGAAGGAGGTGGGAGATGGTCATTTCGTTTGTCACTTGACCCGAGGAACTGCCCCAGCATTTTACGGGCATTTAATCACCCTTGATTACTTGTGTGCTGTGGCTAACGTCAGCGGACTGGGATTAAATGTACTTTTCCATTTTCCGCTCCCCATGATACCTCATTGGTGACAAGCCAGAGTCGACCCCTGCTGTTACAGGTTTATTGCTTAGGGCATTTTCCTCCCATAGTGTTTAACCCTTTGACTCACGCGCCCTCTCCACCAACTGCAAAAACTTAACCCTTTGACTCCCTCACCCTATCCACCAGCTTCCTGCAGGAAGCTGGTGGACAGGGTGAGCGAGTCAAAGGGTTAAGTTTTTGCTTTTGGTAGCATAGTTGACAATGCAGGATGCTGGTGGACAGAGTGTGGGAGTCAAAGGGTTAAACGAACCTAATCTCTTCTAGAAGTACGGTAGGAGACAGCAGCAGTTTGTGTTTCTTGGGTATTACTGACCAATTTGAAAATATAGAAAGAAAAATAAGAAGGAAAGATGTGGGACGTATCATTCAGAGTTCATATTCCTGTCAGTCATTACCCGTATCCTTTAGAATAGGTCTCCTATCTCAGACTGAAAAAAAATGATTAAATCGAAAACAGCCTCTGATAATGTTTTGTTAACAGAGGTGCATATGGAGAGAAAAAAAAATGACTGAGCTTCATCTGAATCAATATCTCTTTTTATCCAAAGATGAAATAGAATATGATAAACCACTCCAAAACAGCTAGAATCTTACCCATGAAAAAACCACCCATGAGACTTACGAAACTGTTAGTCCACATATTGAAATACAGTATTGAATAGAACTCTCTCAGTCTGGTAATTCCTCAACGAAAAGAACAAAAGATTGGAAATCGCTCGGCTACCTCTCGTCACATGCTACGTCAGTCTGGCACCAATTTGTCAAAAGAATGAGAAACATTAGCACGTGCAGCTGTCAGGTCAGCAGTGACCGAGACTGAGAGATGGAGATGCTGATTTCATTTGTCTTTTGAACCAAGAAATTACATTAGCACCTATGGATGTCTGTCACCTTTCGTTGCTTGTCCTTTTGCTAACGTCAGCAGATGGAACTACTTGAAATTTGTTTCTGCTTTCTTTGACATATTCTTGGTTTTCAGCCATAAACACCCCCTCCTCGAGATTTACACCTGCATGAATATTCGTTGCTTGATTTAACGTCTTTTCACTATAAGTAATATTAAACGGGTAAAAATGGCATGGAGGATGAAATTAGGGAGGGGGGGGGGGGAGGGGAGAGGGGAACAGATTAAGGGACGTAAAAAAATTAAAAGGAAGCGGCAAGGTCTTTAGAAAAAGGATATGGATGAACAGAGAAATGAAACTAGAACAACGCTAACATCAATAATGTAAAAGAAAAATCGTCATAAAAACAAAACAAAACAAAAATAATCATAATTATAATAATAATCTTTAAGTAACGCATTAACAGGACTGTGAACCAATGATTCTGAAATGTTAACTAACAAAACTTGATCCGATACTACTTCTTTAAAATGCGTTTCAAGATAAAAAGGAACGAAGCTTTCTGCAGTAAAACAAACAGTGATACAATGTGAATTGTTCGCCGCAAATACATAAAACGTTGTTACAATATTTTGTTTTCAACGCATTCAGTTGAATGCGAAAATATGTCATAACAATTAATCTCAAATGATATAACGAAGAATAGTGCAATTTTTTACAGATATTTTGAACTGAAAGTTTGATTCTTTTTTGAGACACACAATTTTTCATTTAAATGTTCATGAAATCGAATCCATGATGCTAATTCTAGCGAGTTATAAGCTTCTTTTACTGAGGTGTTAACATGTAATTCTATGGAATTTTCAGAATGGAGGGCACCGGATTTAGCTGCTCTGTCAACTATGTTGTTGCCATGAAGACCAACATGAGAAGGCACCCAGCATAAATTGATTTCCGAGCCATTTATCTTTAAACAATGTATTAGATGATTTGCCTCAATAATTAAGTCAGGTCTTGTGTCTGTATCAAAAGACTGTAAGGCATATAATACAGATTTTGAATCAACAAAGAGAACTACTTTGAATGACACAGGCCGAAGGCTTATTAAATAATGCAACGCTTGAACAACAGCGACTAATTCTGCTGTATATATAGATACATTTGCCCCAATGAAAAAAGACTTTTTAATGTTAAATTTTGGAACAAAAAGGCTGCTCCAGCGCTCTGAGTTGCTAAGACTGACCCATCGGTAAAAATGTGGAGGTGGGTACGGTACTTTTCATCGATGTGTTCACAAGCTGTGGATAGCGTAATGTTGACATTAACATTATTTTTATTAACGTTTGCATAATCGAGATCAAATGTGGCCTTTAGCATTTCCCATGTAGGGATAGGCGTTATCGTTGGTTTCTCGGCTATTTCATCCATTGTTATGTTGGACTGTTTGATCAGGCCAGATATGTAAGTTGCGGCTGTAATTTGTGATGAAATGGTTTTTGCTCGTTTTGGAAAGTCAGTATCAGACCTGATCTTAATTTCTTTGCTCACAAAATTATCCGCTTGTGAAGTAGTTCTAATTGCAAACTTTGCTGTAGCTAGCTCACGATGGTTGTTTAAAGGTAGAATTCCAGCAACTTTGTACGTTTCCAGAGTAGAAGCATGAGTTGGTACACCTAGTGCAATTTTAAGACTTTTGCAGTCCAAGCTCTGAATCTTTTTTAGTAAATATCTTGGGTGCATTGAAGAAAACTTCTTGCGTGTAGGATAATTTAGACCTGACAGCGCTGTTGACAGATGAATCAGTACATTTGTATCCATTCCCCAAGGTAATTTGCTTATTATCTTTAGAAAATTTAAGGTTTTTCGCGCTTTTGTTAAAATATAATCAAAATGACATTCCAGCTT
>CM060305.1:31741722-31754222 GCA_030674185.1 Monoplex corrugatus | reverse complement strand
ACATTTTTCCCTGTTCATTTGTCTGTATTATCCCAAACATTTTTTCTAACAGTTTTTAATGTGCATACTTAAACGATACACGGCGACAGACGGGCTTTCTGAGGATCCAGAAAACAAAAATGAAGAAAAGTTATATGTTGACATTTGTGTGGATTATTTACATCGATGATTTAAGCTTAATTCATATTTTGTTATAATTTCTAACCCCCCCCCCCTCTTCTGTGTTTAGTTTTATCTTTTGTGGCATACATAACATAGAAGCATGGGACACTAGAACATCTCTTAAGTATGTCAATCTTAGCAAACTGTGTCGATGAAAATTATGTGGACTGTTTTTTTGTGTTTTTTTACAGGTAAGAATACGTCGTCGTAAGTTTGACCGGGGTGTGGTGATGAGTTGGGGCTACACTTGGGTAAGTCACTGACATCATAACTTACTTTGGCCCTGTGCTTGTTTTGCAACCATGAGACATCCCTTGTGATCGGCTAAGCTATAAACACAGACTGGAATTAAAAGTGTTTGAATCCATTCCCCTTTGATACAAAAAATCCATGTGCAGTGCTGCGAAATTATTTCCTTTGAAGAGCGACAGTTGAAACAAACATTCTAAATCATGGAATTGAAGGTGTTTGAATCAATCCCCTTGTGAAACATCAAAGCATCCATTTTATTGTGCAGTGGTTTGAAATTGTTTCGTCTGAGGCCCGACAGCTAAAACGTTCTGAATCCCAGACTTGATCAGTTGATATCAGCTATTGTCGAAATGGTTTTCAGACCTCACATTTTGTTTATTCCTTTAGAGCACACAGACGTTGGACATGCGCTGCCACTTTGTGTGGATCCTGGTGGATATGGACAGATTTTCATGGATGGTTGCGTAACTATTGTTTGCTTGATGAAGCATGACGGGGGAGGAGTAGGATCGATCGTTGTCGTCTTTGTGTGTTTTGATTGTTTCCAGGTATTTTCGTTTCTGTGTAGAACTGGTCGTTCGAACTGTGTGATTTCATCATATGGTATTATCTTCTCGCCTCTTCGTTATCACATATTTTGTATAATGACGGTTTAGGATGGCCATGGATTAGTTGTTTGTCTTTGTCTTGTAATAACATTTATTCCCCCTAAATTACGTTCTCCCTACCTTCGTAATACTTCAATGCATCAGTGCAATGCCACTTTTTCTCCTTTGTGTGTGTGTGTGTGTGTGTGTGTGTGTGTGTGTGTGTGTGTGTGTGTGTGTGTGTGTGTGTGCGTGTGTGTGGTGTGTGAATAGGTATGCATGCGTGCGTGTGTGTGTTTCGTCGTTTCTAGATATCTCATTTTGCTTTATGTTGAGTTGATTATTCTAAAAGTGTGCTATCATTATGTGTATTAATTTTCTATCCTCTTGGTGTACTATTATCGGTTAATGAATCCATTTTATCAGTGATCAAAAAGCACGCACAGGTGCTGTTAGAACCCAGAGCAACAATACCTAACCACTGGCTATATAATCATCTCCGAACTCCTGACACCATACAGTAGCTATTGCAGCAGGCAAAATAAAAGAGTATGTTAAGTTCGGAGTTTAACATTTCTTTTGCCGTTGGATTTATCGTTGTCAGGAAAGATTCTTTATTTTTTCTTTTGATAACAGTACCGCGATTCAAGAGTTCAATCATTGTCACAATACAATACCATTTTTCTGATTTTGTGTGAATCTATGTTTACCTGTTCAACTGATATAACAAACAGCAGGTAGAAAGAAACGAAGAAGGAGACATAGAGTTCACAGATATCAAGAAAAAAGATAGAGAGGAAGAATAATATGAAAAATATAAACCAACGAAACAAGAAAAAGAAAATAAAAACAAACAAACAGTAAAAAACAAAGAAAATTCAACGAAACATGTATCAGTTATGTAGATAGCAGTGACATTGGTTTTAAGACAAAAGTAAATGACTGTATCAATTACTACAGATATTCAGAAAGGAAAACTGTACGTAAATGCAGTCTGGATTCAAGATGCTTTTCTTTGTCCAAACGTCTGAGTCTTACTTCACAAAGTGACTTCAAATCTACAATATATTAGACCCTTTACCAAAAAGCCATCGGTGCAAGTTCAGGTATGAATGCCTGATGTTGTTTATGATCTATACTTTCAGCTTGCAGGTCATCAGTTCATTCATAACATACGGTCATTAAACACATTCTAGCAGTTTACGGTTGTCGTAACGATGGAGACCCCGATGTGGGCAATTGTTCACGGTTCAAGACATCATTATTTGTTACTTGATGAAGCATGACTATGATAGAGTAGGATCGATTCTTCTGTCTTTGTGCGCTGCCCTTGGTGGTTTTCGAGTATGTCTGCCTATAGACTGAGTTGACTGACGACCACATCACTAGTGGTAGTATTGTTGTAGACATCCTTGGAAGCCGTGCACTGATATTAAAGACATTAACTAAGCGCTCCGAGTTCCGGGCTATTTATCTATCTATTATCTATCTATCTATCTATCTATCTATCTATCTATCTACTTCTCTCTCTCTATCTATCTATCTATCTATCTATCTATCTATCTATTTATTTTTATCTATCTATCTTATCTATCTATCTATCTATCCTATCTATCTATCTATCTCTTCTCTCTCTATCTATCTATACTATCTATCTATCTATTTATCTATCTATCTATCTATCTATCTATCTAACTGGTCAAAGAGATCAGAAACAAATGTTCCATGGAAATATTTATGAAAAATTCATAAAATACCAGATACGGATACGTATAGTACATGTAATTATCTAATGTCATATTTGTACACAACTTTTGCTGTGATTATTGTTTGTAAACAAAAGACAGTATTGATCATATATTTTAGAAGTTTACATACAAACGATTCTGGTAAGGATTGAGGAAATCTCAAAATCGGAATGTATCATCTGTGCAAATATTAATTAACTGAAAGTATGGTATTATATTGGTGTTGACGAAAAGGTGCGCAAAGATCCAATACTTATTTCATCAACATTCTTTGAAAAATGTACATTTGTAAATGCAAGTATTTAAGACTGTACAACACGTAACCTCTTATAAATAGGTATCTTGCTTTAAAATGCCACATACAAAAATGCAACGCAAAAACGAATTGGAATCTGCGATCTTTCAACTCAAAATAGCTGTCATATTTACCTTTAACAACAACTGTTGGTTCTGTCTATATATATGTTGTTATACAAATGTTGTCAATGTACGTGATGGAATGTGATAGCGAACCTGATTTCGTATATTAACCCGTGTATGTTGACAGACTGTTTTCTTGTTGTTGTTGTTCATGTTTTATTTATTTATTTTTTCTTCTACTGGTGATTGTGCTTCATATAGATGTATTTCAAACATCAGGATATTCTGCATGAATTCAACTTTAATCTTCATGATCGTATTGCAATTGCACTTTTCTGTTTGTTTTGCAGTTTTTACTTACTTACGATAAATAAAACAAACATTTAAGAAAAACAGAGACTAATATGAGAATAAAACCCAGACTCTTTCGATCCCCTTCCATGTGAATCATCTTACTGGAAACTGATACTTATTATTCTGTCTCTTTTCATTCTATCAGTACATAAGTTTTGTAAACTTGCCCTGAGTTTTGAAAATCAGTCCGGACTACGGGAATGTCATGATCATGCCATGGATATTTTATCACATTGCATGGGCAGTTTTGAGACGTTATATCATCTAGTATATTGTACTGTGTCTTTTTACATTCTTATGTATTGCACCACATCGCTGAGCTAAGGAAGAAACCTTGTATTACTTATTACGGCACTACCCATTCTCTTTCTCCCTCCCTGTCTTTCTTTCTCGGTGTCTCTCTTTCTCTCGTCTTTCTCTCTCTGTGTGTTACAACGTGTCACTCTGTGTCTCTCTGTCTCTATATGTCTCCCTGTCTGTCTCTGTCTCTCTGTCCTGTCTCTATCTCTGTCTTTGTCTTTGTCTTTGTCTGTCTGTCTGTCTTTTCTCCGTCTGTCCTTTCCTCTCCTCTTCTTTCTCTCTCTCTCTCTCTGTGTCAATCTCTCCTATCCTCTCACTCTCTTTCTCTCCTTTCTCTCTCCCTTCTCTCTCCTTTCTCTCTCTTACACGCACGCACACGCATACACACATACATACACACACAACACACAGACACACACACATACACACATACTCATACCCACACACCCACACACCCACACGCCACTCTGTCTGTCTGTCTATATCTGTCTGATGTTTCTGTCTGTCTGTCTGCTCTTCTCTCTCTCTTCTCTCTCTCTCTCTCTCTCTCTCTCTTCAAATTTATTCCAAAACTCGCTTTCTGTTTCCTCTTCCCTGCCTGGCATCGTTCCATGACCTCACTTGTACAGGCAGCGATGTGAAATGGAAAGCGGTGAATTATGCTGAAGTACATCTGTTCTAGCATTGAAAGATCGTTTCTGCAGACGAGAGATCGTTTTCAGGATAAAAAAAGTAAACTCTGTGAAAAGTTTGGGCGGTCAAGCTACGTGAAAATATCTCCATTTTTATAAACCGAGCCATGAGAGAAGTTTCCATTTTATGTTATTTGACCCTTATTGCTAAGTTTTGACTTTGTACCATTCATCACAAACTACGAGGGGAGTTTCAGTTTTATGTTATTTGACATTTACTGCTAACTTTTGACTTTTCTGTGGTGTAGTGGTTTACGCACGGATTACCTACTGGGAGGTTGTAGATAACGGATCCCTGTCAGTTCCTTCAAAACTCATTGTGGGATTTTTCGGCTCCAGTCGGATCCTTCCTGGAGTTCAGCATGCCGAGGGCTCATTGGGAAGACTGTGACCACACACTCGAATCTCATCCACTTTACAGATACATCTTTGGGGGGGGGGGGGGGGGTGTCAAATCTTGGTGTTCCACAAGGATCTGTCCTTGGCCCTGTTCTTTTCACTCTTTACACCTCCCCCCTGTCCACCATCATCAACTCCCACTCTATAAAACACCACTTCAATGCTGATGACACCCAACTTCAAGACAGTGACTCACCTGACAATATACAGCGCCTCCTGACTCGCACCACTGAGTGTTACTCGGACATCAAAAATTGGATGACATACAACAAACTTCAGCTAAATGATGACAAGACATAAGCTATCCTCATTGGCACTCGTCAGAAACTTTCTCAGCTGCCTCCTCTTTCTCTCCCATTATGTAACACATCAGTCCCAATTTCTGATTCAGCTAAAAACCTTGGTGTCTGCATTGACTCTACCCTCTCCATGAACAACTTTGTTTCTCAAACTGCCAGATCTTGCTACTATCACCTCCATCGTATAAGCTTGATCAGGAAGTATCTCTCTGTCGAAACAACTGCAAAACTCGTTCTCTCCTTCATAATGTCTCGCATTGACTATTGCAATTCACTCCTGTCCGGTCTTCCTGCCTCCACCACTCACATCCTACAGCGCATTCAAAACAATGCTGCACGCCTTGTACTCAAAAAGAAAAAAAGCTGACCACATATCTCCTCTCCTGGCACAACTTCACTGGCTCCCTGTATCAAAGCGCATACAGTACAAACTAGACACCATGTGCTACAAAAGCCTCAATAACGCAGCCCCCGATTACCTGTCAAGCCTACTTGAGATCTATGTTCCCTCACGTACCCTCCGCTCTGCCTCCGATCCTCTGACTTTTCGCTTTCCACGCACTAAGCTCAATACCTATGGTCCACGAGCCTTCTCTGTTTCTGGTCCGCTCTCCTGGAACAAACTTCCTCTCTCAGTCCGTCAGCAACCTACTTTTGTCTCCTTCAAGTCCGCTCTCAAAACTCACATTTTCTCCTCTGCATAAAATCCTGACCTCATTCAATCCCCTCTGCAGCCTGTTTCCACTCGGAGGGGAATCACATTGTAATATATAATTGTATATAATATGCTCTCTATAATTTTCCATTGTTTTTATTCTTTCTCCCCATTTATAGCCGTGTGTGTGTGTGTGTGTGTGTGGTGTGTGTGTGTGTGTGTGTGTGCGCGCGCGTGTGTGTGTGTGTGTGTGTGTGTGTGTGTGTGTGTGTGTGTGTGTGTGTGTTTGTGTGCGTGGGTGCGTGTTTCGTTCTTTCTACAGCCAACTCGGAAGACAGGGCAATGCTTCTTCTTCTTTACTTGTCACTGTCTGATTCTCAATTGAATATATATATACATTTCACAGTGAACAGCAATCAGTTATCATTTAAACGAATATCATGCCGTGCTGTTATCCGCACGCTGTTTACTGTCAACACATGTCACATCTCCCTTTCTTTAAGGAAACAAAATCAATTAATCATTTTTCCTATCTTTCAGTCCATACGAAATAAATGTGTTTCCCCTTTGTCACAACATTAACTTAACAAACACTCATTCTCACGCACAGGGCCCAAACATTCATTCACCTCATTTTATCTCTGATCATTATACTATCCATCATCATCATGTCCATATTTCGCAATGCTTTCAGTTTATCTGATTGTGGTAGAGTCTTCAGTTTCATTCATATTTCAGGAAATCTGACCTTTTGCTTTGTCTTCCAGATCTTGTTCTGTAAGGAGAACTAACTGGTTCGGGTTGTCCTGTCCTTGTTTGTTTGATAACTTCATCTGGCTCCTTGATGCTGGTTGTCTCAGACATTTTGATGACTGGTGACTATCAGATGAGTTCTCACGGACAGACGATGCTGGCGTCCTGACATCTGTTCCAGTTCCAGTTTTCTTGTTATCTTCCAGCATCTGTTTTGATGGAATGATGATTTGCTGTTGCTTGCCCGATGTGTCGCTTTCCTGATGTCTTCCAGAAATCATCCTTCTCTGGACAAGTCGTTGAGGGTTGATTGTCTGCTGAAGCTCCGTTTCTGTTGTGTCTCGTAGCTGACGACGATTCCTTCTGTACTGACGTCCGTCCTCTGTGCGAATGTTGTATGACCGGATGTTCACCTGTCGGTCTACTTTAGCGCTGATCCACTTTTTGGATCGTGGAGGTTGGAATTTCACAATCTGTCCCGGACTCAGTTCTGTCAGCTCTACTGCGCTTCTGTGTAGTAGTGCGCTTGCTTCAGTTTCCTTTTCTCAAGTTCTTTCTTGATTGATACAACTGTAGGTTGGAGTAATGTCTTTGACGTCGGCACTTGTGTTCGTGTTCTTCTGCCGAACAGTCTCTGAGCAGGCGAACTGTTTACAGTCTCTGTCGGGATGTTTCTCAGCTCAAGTAAAGCGAGGAAGGGATCTTGATTGTTGTGTTCAGCTTTCTTCATGCACATCTTTGCTAGCCTTCACCGCGCTCTCTGCTTTTCCATTGGACTGAGGGTAGTGTGGTGAGCTTGTTACGTGTTCAAACCCATATGTTTTTCTGAACTTTCCAAACTGGTTTGATGTGAATTGAGTTCCACAGTCTGTTGTCAGGCGTTCTGGTATTCCGTGTCTTACCAAGTGTCTCTTCAGACAGATAATGACCTCTTTGGATTCTCTTGTTTGTAACCGATCAATCTCAAAGAAATCAGAGTAGTGATCGACCGTGACCAGTATTCATTGCCATTATGTTCAAAGATGTCACAAGCGATGTGTTGCCAGGGCAGGTCAGGGATCTCTGTAATGATAAGTGGTTCCTTCTGCTGACCACGTTGGTATGTGTTACAGGCGCTGCATGTTTTGACAAAATCTTCAATGTCCATGTTCATCCTGGGCCAGTAGACTACCTCACGTGCTCTTCTTATGCAGCTCTGAATTCCTGAGTGGCTTGCATGAAGTTTTTCAAGGATGTCTGCTCTTTCGCTTTCAGGTACAATTACTCTGTGGCTTTTGAAGACAAGTCCGTTGTGGACTGACAGTTCCTCCCTGAAAGGAAAATATTGTTGTAACTGTAATGAAAGTTGTTGTTTCTCCTCTGGCCAGCCTTGTAGAATGACAGCTTTCAGGGTTTTCATGGTTGCATCTTCCTGAATTGCTTGCTGTAGGACTGTTCAGTCTCTCTTTGCTGATGGCCAGTTCTTGTAACGAGTGTTTTCTCCAGGTCTGTGAGGAAAACGGCTTCCTTGTGGATGACTTGCTGTTCCGCTTTTCCACAGACTGCTTTGCTGAGGGTGTCAGCCAGGTGCATCTCAGATCCACGCTTGTACCTGAACTTCCTAAACTGGTTCTGAGTAGCATTCTCTGAATCCTCTTAGGTGCTGAGAGCAGGCTCTTCTTGTGAATGGTCTCTAGTGGTTTGTGGTCGGTCTCCACCAGGATGTCTCTTCCATAGACGTATCTCTCAAACCTTTCCAGACCGAAGAGTATTGCCAACATCTCCTTTTCTATTTGAGCATAGCTTTTTCTGTCTCGGTCAAGGCTCGTGATGCGTACTGAATCGGTTGACCATCCTGCATGAGACAAGCTCCAAGTCCAAACTGTGAAGCATCACACTGAAGGGTGGTTGTACGCTTTCCTGAAGAGTCAAAGTAGCGAAGTACCGGTGGCTCAGAGAGTATCTTCTTCACTTTCTTAGGGCTTCTCCGTGGACGTCTTCATCCCATCTGAAGTGGACGTCTTTTTTCACCAGTTCTCTGAGTGGTGCTGCTGCCTCAGACAGGTTTGGTGCAAATATCTGAAGGTATCCGACTACACCGAGTAGTCTCTGCACAGCTGCTTTGTCTTCTGGCACTGGGAGTTGTTGGACAGCGTCCAATTTCTTTGGGTCGGCTTTCAAGCCTTCTCTTGAGAAAACGTGTCCCAAATATGATATCTCTGTTCGTTTCATTCAACCTTCTCCTTGTTGAGTTTGATTCCAGTCTCTCGGCATCGTTGTAGCAAACGGTTCAGGTTGGTATCATGAACTTGTGCTCCTGCTTCGTCGGTTGGTCCTCTGCCAAAAACAAAGATGTCATCATGACCGCCATCACGCCTGGCAGTCCTGCCAGAGCGATGTCAATCCTCCTCTGGAATTCTTCTGGGGCTGGTGAAATTCCAAAGGGCATTCGTTTCCATCGGTATTTGCCAAAAGGCGTCTCAAATGATGTCAGGTAGCTGCTGTCTTCGTCCAGTTCAACGTGCCAAAACCCGTTTTTTCGCGTCCAGATGTGTGAAGTATTTTGCATCTTTGAGGAGAGACAGTACGTCATCAATGGTTGGCATGGGGTACTCGTTTCTCCTGAGGGTTTTGTTCAGTGGCTTAGGGTCGATGCACAGTCTGACTTTCCCATTGCTCTTTGTTGTTACGACCAAACTGCTTATCCACTCTGTTGGCGTATCTACTTTAGTGACCACGTCCAATTTTTTCAACCTCTTCAGCTCGTCCTTCACTTTCTCTTGCACTGCTATCGGCCACTTTCTGCAAGGCATCTTCACTGGAGCAATACTGGGGTCTTTTCTAGGTGTAATCTCCATTCTAGTTTTCCTTCTCCTTCAAAGACATCGTTGTACTTTGTGAGCATATCTTTTGCATTTTCCTCCTCTTTCTGATTCGCCGCTATCGTTGCAATGTTCTCTTCATTGATCGTCAACAATTGCATGTGCTGTACAGCTTTCAGTCCCAGTACTGGCTTACAGTCCGTTTTGGTGATCGCGAAGTTGACTTTGTATTTCCTTCTGTTCTTGGGGTTTTTCACTCGCAGCACTATCTCCCCACAGGCTTCATTTCTGTTCCGTTGAACATCACCAGATTCTTCTTCGTCTCTTGCAGGTGCAGACTTTCTTTCATCTCCTGTGACTTCTCTGTACAGGCTCTCAGACATCACGTTTGTTGTTGCACCTGTGTCAAGAAGAAATGTTACCTGCATCTCATTTATCAGCATTTTTGCTCATATGTTTCTCTCCTTTTTTCTGGTTTTGTCTTCGATCCCGAGGATTTCAATATCGCTTTCAGTGTCAGTCTCTTCTTCTTCGAAGTGCCGAACTCTTGTTTTCTTTTGATTTTTCTTGGGTGTTCTGCAGCATGAAGCAAAGTGATTATTTCCTCCACAAGCTTTGCATTTTCTTTCAAATGCTGGACATTTCTCTTTTGCTCTTGGGTGCTTTCCACCACAATATCCGCATTTTCGCTGTACTCTGGTTTGTTTCCTTTGCTATACTGCTTTGCTGTCTTCTTTTCTTTGAAAGCTTGGACTTCCTGCGTGTCCTGCGTTTTTCTCATCATTTGGATGGTTTGATGTTGACTTGATTCATGCGCTCTGCACATATCAATACATGCAGTCAATGTCAGCTGTCGCACTTCCAGTAATTGTGATCGCAGAGTCTCGTCATGTACACCCAGTACGATTTGATCTCTCAACAGTCTGTCTTCCAGTGTACCATAGTTACAGGTCTTGATCAGTCTCCGCAGTTCTGCTACAAACTGTTCGATAGATTCTCCTGCTGCTTGATGTCTGCAGTTGAATCTGAATGCTTCGTAAGTTTCATTGGTTGAACCCACACAGTATTCTTCGAATTTCTGCAGAACGGTGTCAATGTCATTTCTTTCAGCTTCATTAGCAAATGCCAATCCTTCATAGATGTAAATAGCATCCAGCCCAATGCAAGAAAGAAAAACTGCTGTTCTGTATGTTGAGTCTTCTTCTGTCTGTGTTGTCACAATTTCATAGCTGTCCCAAAGCCTCTTGAATTTCCTCCAGCTGCTCTGCAGGTTTCCTCCATTCACATCAAGTTTAGGAGGCAAGGGAATCTTGGCATGTCGTCGACTGACTTTTTCTCTTTCTTGTTCATCTTCCATGGTTGAAATTTAGTCTTCAATATTCTGGATTTTTGTTGGAGTTCGTAATCACGATTCTGACACCATGTTTCGTTCTTTCTACAGCCAACTCGGAAGACAGGGCAATGCTTCTTCTTCTTTACTCGTCACTGTCTGATTCTCAATTGATCTATATATATACATTTCACAGTGAACAGCAATCAGTTATCATTTAAACGAATATCATGCCGTGCTGTTATCCGCATGCTGTTTACTGTCAACACACGTCACAGTGCGTGTGTGTGCGTGCGTGCGTGCGTGTGTGTGCGTGCGTGCGTGTGTGTGTGTTTCAGCGCTTAGATTTGATTTTATCAAGATTTTGCGCTATATAAATATTGTAATTATTATTATTATTATTATTGACCAACACAGCATGTGTCTATGTCTCTCGGGCCTGACTGACGGTAGAATACGTTGTAGTAGTAAGCCTTGTCACATAGTCTCAATCCTACATGGAACTTTAATAGCATCATGATAATATCATCATCATCATCATCATCATCATCATCATCATCACATCATCATCATCATCATCATCATCATCATCATCATCATCATCATCATCGCATTTCATACACTACCCTTCTTCGGTGGTATTAAGGCGGCATAGAAAATAAGAGAAAAACAAACAAACAAACAAACAAACAAACAAACAAACAAAAACAAACAAAAAAAACAAAACAAAAAAATCAATAGAAGGTGAGTGCAAAAAAAAAATTATGTGCGATGATCTTGAAAGAAATGACTTTATTACAGATTTAGTTTATCAAATTTTTGAATGTCTATATACTATATTGCAAAATTCCCGTTTACCCTTGAGTTGCACAGTTTAAGGTGGTGAAACTGTCTAAGGAGTCTTCATTTTATGTGTAAACTGACAGGTATCGCAAAATTTTGATTTTTGTGATAATCATAGTTTATCGCATTTTCAAAAGGTCCATACTTCGTCAAGAGAAATCTGCGGCCACTTTGGACAGGAAAACTTAAGGAGATCAAATTTTATAAATAATCTCCATTCTAATTTTATTTGACACTTATTTTGAAAAGTTAAGATACTCCATACTTCACCAAGCAAAATATCCGGCCACTTTGGACTTGAAAGCTTAAGGGGAACGAATTGTAGAACTCATTTCCATTCTCAGTTTTATTTGACACTTATTTTGAACAGTTAAGAGGGTCAGTCTCTTATTTTGAACAGTTAAGAGGGTCAGTCTCCGCTTTATGTGTTATTTGACACTTACTGCTAAATTTTGACTTTGTAACAGATATAATTATAAAGTGAAATGTCCGAGCACTTTTAGTTAACGTAAGTGTTTCGTAGCAGAAAATCTAAAACTTCCTCTTGTGTGATAAAACATTATACATCGATCGATATATTCTGTTGATGATACTTTTTTTATTATCTACAAACTCAACAATACTAAGGTGTGTGCACACACCAGATTCAAATCATATACAACTTTCCCTCTCTTGCATGAGTGTTATACCTTAGTGGACACCTACGTATGGAAGCAGTTTCAAGATAAACAGAAAGAGTATGATAAATGTTACATGAACTTTGAAATTAGAAAAACACCTAAGCAGTTTCTTGCCAGCAGAAGTATACAATCCCTTATGTATAGGTGGAAACTTGATGCATTCAAAACAAAATACACCAGAATGTAGTGTGTCTGTGTGGAAAGAAGATAACACATAGTCTTATTCTTTCATGCGTTCGGGAAAAAACGACATATACCTACGCTATCAACGAAGACAGTTTCTGA
>CM060305.1:31701722-31731722 GCA_030674185.1 Monoplex corrugatus | reverse complement strand
AGAAAAGCGTCCGGGGGGAGAGGAGAGAGAGAGAGAGAGAGAGGAGGAGAGAGAGAGAGAGAGAGAGAGAGAGAGAGAGAGAGAGAGAGAGAGAGAGGAGAAAGAAGAGAGAGTAAGAGAGAGAGAATAAAGAGAGAGAGATTAAAGAGAGAGAGAGATAAAGAGAGAGATAAGTATGAGAGAGAGGAGGAGATAAAGAGAGAAGAGATAAAGAGAGAGAGAGTAAGAGGAGAAGAGAGAAGAGAAAAGAGAGAGAGATAAAGAGAGAGAGAGTAAAGAGAGAGAGATAAAGAGAGAGATAAAGAGAGAGATAAAGAGAGAGAGATAAAGAGAGAGATAAGAGAGGAGAGATAAAGAGGAGAGGGAGAGATAAAGAGAGAAGAGAGATCAGAGAGAGAGAGAGAAGAGAGAGGAGAGAGAGAGAAGAGGAGAGAGAGAGAGAGAGAGAGAAAGGATATGTGAATGGAAGTCTGGAGGCGACAGAAAGGTGGACTTTAGTTATATGTGGAGTCACTTCTTTCTCTGGTGATGCACTGCGATTCGATATGCTCCTGTGTGTCTGAGTGTCGTTTAAGTTGTCTTCAGTTCTGGCGCGTTTATCGATTCTGTCAGTGTCAGCGAGGTCATAGCTACAATGCCTGGTCTCGTCCTGGATGGTACACACGCGGAAATAGCACAATAAAATGTGACTAGACTTTACAGACGAAAGGTAGACATATTCAAACATTTACCACAACTAAGTTTGCATTACGCAATTAGAATGTTTCGTGTATTGTTTTATGTATTATATTATTATCATAAACTGATGCATCATTATGTATTGTGATGTGATATGAAAAGTCATAATACGATTTACAGGAACAATACCTTGAATGAAAAAACAAGACCATAGTGTAGCAAAGATTACAAAATATTGCTAATTCGTGTATGTAGCTCTTGATATTATCACAATAGTAACGCTGTTTTGTTTGAAAATGTGGTTACGATTATGACAATAAGAATTTTGAAAGGGTGGTAAAATGAAAAAAAAAGAAGAAAAATAGGACAGAAACATCGTTAATCAACCAATTAATCAATTAGCCAATCAATCAATCAATAAACCAACCATCAATCAACCAATCGATGAACTTAGATACGTTAGAGCAGACAAAACGTAATCTTGGTTTATTGTAAGACATCACGCTCTGAACGAAGAAAAGCCAGTCAGTTAACTAATAGAACGCAGTTTCCTGAGGCGTAGCATAGTTTTGTAGACTGCGCTATCTCAGCAGAAGAGGCATGGCCGACAATGCTAATGACCACTATGAACTAAAGTGACCTGACCTTAAACCAGGTGGTAGCACTATCAAGAGAGGTGGATGGTCGTACTTACTGGCCTTTTCTCTTTGGAATAATGTGCTAAGGAACTCATTAATCGCTCTTACAGATACTAACTCTCATGAGAGGATATGCCATGAGCTTTGGCGTTTGGACTGTGAGCTAGAGTTGACGAATCGTCAATTAGCTTGTATAATTAAATATGCGCTGCTTCTTGTACTGTTGTTGTTATTTTTGTTTGATTAAAGCCCAACCGGCACTGGCTGTGTAGAGCGATATCAAGGCCGTAACCGTTTCAAGGCATACACAATACTTCAACAGGGGAAAAAAAAGAAATGAAAATTAAGTACACATAATCTAATTAGATGTATCTGACGTTGACCACTCTGTCCAATTTATCGGACAAGGGATTTATAAAACATACCTGATTTCAAATTTAAACATGACTCGACTAAGGACAATAAAATATACATAAAAACGAGCCTACGTTTACTAACATTGTTTGCATATCTCATTTCCCTTGAACCAAAACATTAGTACAGGTACCCAATTATCAACCTCAAGAGAAGATATGTAAAACTTTATCGAACAAATACAAGTGAATGGACCAGCAAGGCAGAAAATGATAGGAAGAAATGACAGCTTTTGAATTGGTCATTAACTGAAAATGTGGTCATTGTAATCCTGCTTCTGATTTCACTGTACTGTATTTTTTATCATGCTCATATTGAACATAATAGTCACTGGACTGGCTCTCCTTGTTATGTTGGCTTTGTGAAGGTCAAGCACATCAAAAAAAAAGTATCGCTTGCATATCAGTACGTTCAAGATGTGTTCAAAAAGAAACCTAGTTTAATGCTGTACAGCCCGGATTTTAACTCAAATCATTGGTATGTGAATCCAACAGTCAGCCAGCTGAGCTGTAGAGGCTTGCAATGAAATCAAAGTGCGCGGCAAAAAAAAATGTAAGTCTGCAAGTCATTGATTTCTCACAAAACACCGCAACAACAAATGAACATTACAAAAGAAAGCAGACTATCTGACTATTTCACCCAGCTTGGTGCAGCTTATCTTGACATCGACTGTCCACGAACAAATGTTAATAATTTCAGCGTGTTTGTCTTGTCCATCAGCTGCTCATTTTGGCGGTTATTTTCGTTGACTTAACCTGGTAATTCAGCATGTGTATTTAAGGTGAAGAACTGCAAGTGAGAAGATCAGACAAGTTTCCCGTTAATGTTGGCTTTCTCCAAGCAGGCATTTCTAATAAATTTCTTCCATCTGTCGGCAGAATGCTAGCAAAGGAGCTGAAGCCCAGGTTTCCGGAAAGTGCACACAGACTGCACCTCATATATGTTAACCCTTTCATTCCCGCAGTCTGTCCATAAGCTGCAAAAACTTAAGCATTTTACTCCTCACCCTATCCACCAGCTTCCTGCAGGAGGCTGGTGGATAGGGTGAGGGAGTGAAAAGGTTAAGTCTTTGCTTTGATGTCATGGCTGACCATGCAGGAAGCTGGCAGATAGGGTGCGGGATTCAATGGGTTAAACACACAGCCTGTAATGACCACACTGATCTGAAGGCTTCATGTGACATGTTAGGGCCACAGACACCAGGGAGAGAGGCCAAGCTATTAAAATTATGGAGCGAGGTAAGAGGGGAGGGAGGGGCATACTGGACGTGTGTAAACGGCACTTTCTTCAGAGTGTTACAAGCTGCCTTTTTGCTCTTTTCTTTACATATATCTTCACATAATATATTTGTACTTTTCACTAGTTTTTCAGTCTTTTAACAGTGATATCCAAGAGAAACAATTTCAGTTTTGCGAGTGAGGCAAGTATTACCTGCCTTTACCAAAATTTGAAAGAGTCTAATACGATAAAAAGGACACAGGTACAAAGCTCTGGTCTCCCTACAGATCAGTTACAATGTTAAAAGTCAGCTGTCTCGTTTACCGTCATCAAAATATCCTCTTTTAATGGCTATTTGTGCATCTGCTTAGTACTCATGACTTTGAAGAAGATCGAAAACGTTGTCTGTGCCAAAATCACCTCGTTTACTATCTCAGTTTCAGCTGCAAAGAATAAACAATAGTTTCCCCAACAAGACTTTTCGTTCTCCATTTGTTGTTTCTGTAGACTTTGCTGTTGTTGTAGTTACTATGCTTATTTGTTTCTTCGTGTGACTGGACTTTTGCTGTTTGTCTTTTTTTTCCAGACCAGCAATATCTGTATACAACACGTTACCAAATGAATGTTTATTCTAAAGTGCCTGACACATAGCCCAGAAATACTATCGCGTCCTTTATTATCAAATTGAGGTTGAATGAAACATTTGCATGATCATTTTCATTGTAATCAGGAAAATACGATGTATTCATTCAGTAATTGGATTTATGATTTCTCTTGTCCAGCATTTTTTACTATTTTGAATCAATGATTACATTAATTGACAAGAGGGAATGTTTTCGTTTATAATTTACATGCATGGAACTCATATACATGTAAATATAGCTCACGCTCACGCGTACACACACGTACACAACACACACACACACACACACACACACACACACACACACACACACACACACACACACACACACCACACACACACACACACACATATATATATATATATATATATATATATATATATATATATATATATATATATAGAGAGAGAGAGAGAGAGAGAGAGCACACAATATTATTATTATTATTGTGAATTTGTGCACTTGAAATAATGGGATCGTATAAACTTACAGGCACTCGAGTGGAATGCATTTAAAAGTGCCCGAGTGTGTTGACATCCGTTTGAATACAATTTAAATCTATCATAATCGAGGAAATATCCGACTGCTGTCCTCAATCCACATGGCTGTGAATGGGTACCTGTCCTTTATCAAGGTTGGAGAAGGTAAAACAACAACGAAGAGGAGGAGATTATCTTCATAACAAAAGTTGAAATTTAAACTACCTCTGTACCCTACGACCTCAGGGTTATAGACATACCTTTATATCCTTTTTTATTTATTTGAATTTTTGTTGCAGTAGTAGAAGTTTCATTCGATTGCATCAGTAACTGGAAGCATATAGATTATTATGCGGGTTTATGCACATATGTACATATGTCTGTATGCATTTACGTTTAGTTTTGTGTAGCTTAACTCCACCACCCACTCACAAGCATCATTCCGTTCTGCTATTTCAGTCCTTTTAAATACAACACTGGGCACAATACACTTAATCTTTGTAAACAGCTGCTGAGCTTCATCAAGATGTCTGCTCTCACCATGGTTAAACTTGCACCTTCTCTTTTCCGGCTGAGGCCATCTGTGGCGAGTGGCATTGTGCCCAAATTCGCATCTGCAGTTCTTTTTCCTCTCCAAAGAGGCCACACGATGTGTCAGGCAAGGGAAGAAGGGTGTGAGAGAGGAACCTTGGAAGCGAAAGGAGTTGGACTTCAGTTAGATTGATTTTTTTTCCTCTGGTGATTCAGGATAGTTCCAAGCGTTGCTGTCCTCTGAATGTGGCTTAGTTTGGGTTCACATCTGACAAGCGTCCTTCTTCTCATACGCAATGTCAACGAGATTATAGTAATAGTTTCTGCATTATCTATATGCCTGTCTGTCTGTCTCTCTGTCTGTCTGTCTATCTATCTATGTATCTATCCATCTATCTATCTATTTATCTATCTATCTATTATCCATCTGTCTGTCTGACTATATGTCTATCTATCTATCTGTCTATCTATCTGTCAGTCTGTATGCCTGTCTGTCTATCTGTCTGTATGTTTATATCATATATAGATAGAACACAATATTCTATGGTGTATTCTCGTTCACACCGAGAAGAAGATACCTTAGAATATTATGTTCAGCCTCAACTATTTTGGCAAACATAAATTATCTCTATTAATAAATCGCTCACAAAAGAGATAAACTAAGAGAATAAACGCATAGTGGTCTTCTTTACTTAAGTTGTGATTTTATGCTTTTGCATTGTTTCTGGGAGCAATGAGTTCACAAAGTTTATTCGTAGTATGAGCCATGATAATAATGTTCAAACAACAATGCTTTGAATGGAAATAAGAATACAGTGCAACAACAAAGACTGTGAACACAAATTTGTGCCCACTGCTTTTGATGGTACGAAGATATTTCAGTGAAACTGGTGCTGTTGATGATACTGAAAATGATGGCGAAAGCTGTGGCATTGACAATATACATGCAAACAATGTACGCCAGTGTTCAGTACCAATTACTGAATACAACAATGTGTGCATGCATTCGGTCTCATTAACTACCATCACAATACCGCCCTTTCTTCTTCTTTTTCTAATTCGTCCGTTCCTTCCTTCCTTTCTCTTAATTCCTTGAAGAGTCAGTAGGGTGCTGCACTAAAAACAATAAATAAAAAAATATTCATCAGATTTTTCCAGCTCTGTCTGTTGTACGCCAACACCTGGGTCTCTGCAATTGCTTTCTCTGTCCATTTCTGAATGTTGTCAGACCATCCTTTTTTTCTGTTCTCCCCTCCGTCTTCCTCCCTGAATAGTTTCGCAGAGGACTGATTTAGCAAGACAATTGGATCTTGTTACATGGCTATATCAATGTAGTTTGCTTTTCTTCACTGAGGTCAACAGATCGTTTTGTGGTCCATTTTGCTTCTGGTTTCGCCCGTGTGTTCATTCTTGATTTTGATCAGTGTGTCTGATGTTTGGTATGTTGCAATAACACCTCAAGTCCATAGCTCGGTTTAAGTCTTGCCAAACCTGCTGTGAGGGTCCATGTCTCGTGGGTACACAAGAAAATGGAATATCACCAACGCATATACATACATAAGACTCATTAAGAGCCTGATCTTGTATTTCATTGAGCTGTTCTTGGCCTTCCTTACGAGTTTCAGTCTGGATAATGCTGATGTTGTCTTATGCTGTCTTTGAGAGGATTTGTGGTTTGAATCCCTCATTGCTAATGATGGAGACAACGCAAGTTAATTCTTAAACAGTTCCTATTTTCATAAGTGAATAGTTATATATCAGTAGTGGTAGCAGTGACGGGTACCATTGAATGTGTGATTTTGTGCACAGCCAGCTGGAGTTCCTCTTTGGTCAGTGTAATTATGTGTCTATTAGTAATTTTGTTGTTGTTGTCACAATGGATTTACTATGTGACATTCGAAGTTTTCTCCACGGGGAGAACACGTCGCCTTAATGCAACGCAGCCCTTTGTTCTGTATGCGTGTATTCCTGTGTATCTCTGGAAACGGATTTGTCTACAGAATTTTGCCAGGGACAAATCCTTCATTGCCGTGGGAGCTTTAACATGTGCTAAATGCAAGCCGCACACGAAAATCGTTTATCGTCTCATCCGAAGATTAACATATATATATATATATATATACCTAGACCACTATTGAAAGTCTAATGGAAGGAGGAGAAATAATGCATGTCCTCTCTGTAAATCAAACCCGCGTTTCTCTTACTTTAAGCTGGTGTTTAGCCATTAGACCATGCTCTCCAAGGACAACTTCTATTCCACAATAACGAGTTTCTACACCTTTACCACGTCAGCACAGACGAACAGTAATCACAGATAACTGCAAGACAGTACGCTTTGAACAGAGAGCCGCTGTTTGATTAGCAGAGCGCAATTTCCTGAGAGGTAGCAGATGTCTGAAGGCTGCATTATCTCCAAAAGAATCCTTAGGGCCGGGCATCCTTAATGGCTGGTAAGCAGTTAACTGACCTAACTTGACCGCCCCTAGACCCGGCCACCAGCATTAGCAAAATGAATGAGTGGTTATTCTCACTGGTTATTTCTCTCTTTAGTGCTATGCTAAGCAAAGATAATAATGACGATTTGTAGAAAGCAATATCCCGGGGAAAAGCTTGTTAGCGGTTCTGCACTTTGAATCAAATTTTATGAGATACAAATGTAAAACAATAAACCCATCGCATAAACATAGTGTGACATGAAACAAGAACAGAAAACAACTCATACGCTCATGAGACAAAAAGAAAATTTTACGCATACATGAAAATGCTTCCACATAGACAGAGAAACACACACACACACACACACACACACACAGCACATACACCACACACACACGCACATACACCACACACACACACTATATATGCACACATTCACACACACACATACATACACACAAAGAGAGAGAGAGAGAGAGAGAGAGAGAGAGAGAGAGAGAGAGAGAGAGAGAGAGGCGCATGCATGCTCTGAAGCGTGCACACACACACACACACACACACACACACACACACACACACACACACACACCACACACACACACACACACACACATACACGCACGCAAGATGTACAAAACAAGCATCTGCAGGCACTCGTGCTGGCAAATACATGTGCACATACACAGGGGCATTGCAATCTATCGATAAAGAAACACAAAAATAACATTTTCCGATACAGGTTAATCAAACCAGCATGCTATGCAGAATAGGGTGAAGAGGAGACATGGAAACGAGAGGCGAAACTAATAAGATACCGGTGGTAACAGCATTGTTGGAAGATACGGGCTTTTAGAGCTTTTAGATTATGCCCGTACAGAAATGGATTGTCAGGATAAAAGACTGTCGTGAGCTTTTCTGCCTACAGTACTGTGTCGCTGAAACTGCTAGAAGGCTGGTCTATAGCCGTATGCTTGTATTATTAATGCGTTTGACGGCTTGTCCAGCAATCTGAGTAGTAATGGTTATTAATGTAATGTTTGTTCTCTACAGTGGTTTTAGCCTCCGCCTAACACCCACCTGCACTAAGACATACTCACACTAGCAAGAGAGAGAGAGAGAGAGGGGAGAGAGAGAGAGAGAGAGAGAGAGAGAGAGAGAGAGAGAGAGAGAGAGAGAGAGAGAGAGAGAGAGAGAAGAGAGAGAGAGAGAGAGAGAGAGAGAGAGAGAGAGAAGAGAGGAGAGAGAGAGAGAGAGAGAGAGAGAGAGGAGAGAGAGAGAGAGAGAGAGAGAGAGAGAGAGAAAATCGAGTAGGGTATTCTTGTGTAAAATGTTGAGAAAAAATGAATAACATCACAACTGGAAAAAGAATTCATTAATGAAAGAAACAATCAAGGAAAGCAACTAAGTGAAACTAACAATATACTTGCTAAAACAATATACTGGATAAACACGACGATTATCACCTGAGTCACAAGGAGTTATACAATTAGCAGTTGGGTTTTTGACAGACTGACAAACAGTATGCACGTTGTAAATGTTCGTGTTATTCATTAGCTAGACAGCTGGTTGCTTTGCCAGTCTTTGTGCATTTACTGCAAATAAAATCCTGTGTTCTTGTGAAATGGAATGGCGATTATCATAACTTCTTTCTAAAAAAATCTCCCTCTTGTCAAGTTTACTCACAGTGCTTAAGTATACGTAAAACTCTTGGTAGTACACAGAGACGATATCTAGTTAAACGTTAAGGTAAGACGTTAATTCAAGTAAGAAACGATAATGATGGCTTTAAAATTTAACTACCACACGAATGAAAATGTATAGTTATTGTTTAGGTATGTGACTTATTTTTTACTTTACCTAAGTAGTTGTTTAATCATGTGACTTATTTTTACTTTACCTAAGTAGTTGTTTAATCATGTGACTTATTTTTTTACTTTACCTAAGTAGTTGTTTAATCATGTGACTTATTTTTTACTTTACCTAAGTAGTTGTTTAATCATGTGACTTATTTTTTACTTTACCTAAGTAGTTGTTTAATCATGTGACTTATTTTTTTTACTTTACCTAAGTAGTTGTTTAATCATGTGACTTATTTTTACTTTACCTAAGTAGTTGTTTAATCATGTGACTTATTTTTACTTTACCTAAGTAGTTGTTTAATCATGTGACTTATTTTTACTCTACCTAAGTAGTTGTTTAATCATGTGACTTATTTTTTACTTTACCTAAGTAGTTGTTTAATCATGTGACTTATTTTTTACTTTACCTAAGTAGTTGTTTAATCATGTGACTTATTTTTTACTTTACCTAAGTAGTTGTTTAATCATGTGACTTATTTTTTACTTTACCTAAGTAGTTGTTTAATCATGTGACTTATTTTTTACTTTACCTAAGTAGTTGTTTAATCATGTGACTTATTTTTACTTTACCTAAGTAGTTGTTTAATCATGTGACTTATTTTTTACTTTACCTAAGTAGTTGTTTAATCATGTGACTTATTTTTTACTTTACCTAAGTAGTTGTTTAATCATGTGACTTATTTTTTACTTTACCTAAGTAGTTGTTTAATCATGTGACTTATTTTTTACTTTACCTAAGTAGTTGTTTAATCATGTGATTTATTTTTTACTTTACCTAAGTAGTTGTTTAATCATGTAACTTATTTTTTACTTTACCTAAGTAGTTGTTTAATCATGTGACTTATTTTTTACTTTACCTAAGTAGTAGTTTAATCGTGTGACTTACTTACTTTACCTAAGTAGTAGTTTAATCGTGTGACTTACTTACTTTACCTAAGTAGTTGTTTAATCGTGTGACTTACTTACTTTACCTAAGTAGTTGTTTAATCGTGTGACTTACTTACTTTACCTAAGTAGTAGTTTAAACATGTGACATTTACTTTATCTGAGCAGGTGTTTAGACAGCAGCAGAAAACAATAGCTCAGCAAAACGAAACAACAACAGCATCAACAACAACAACTACAACAACAACAACAACAGCAACAACAACAACAGCAGCAGTAGCAGCAGCAGCAGCAGCAACAACAACAACAACTACAACAACAACAACAACAGCAACAACAAACAGTGTTGTGCCCAGATCTCTTCCATGTGTAACTGTGCAAATACCACATGGCTTATTCTTCCCTGGTTTACGTCTGTTTTCTCCATCTATTGCTGGTTTCGGTGGTGAAACAAACACATGGTGTACACTTCATTCTTCACAAATGTTGCACTGACAGACACTTGACCTTCCCTTCATTCCCCATGAGCAGAGCGTTAAGGAGCAAGGTAAACGACCAGACTAAAAAAGTCATGCCTACTTGACGGGCATATGTTTGATTCGGCATATTGGATTTGAGAGATACTGTATTTGATCTCTAGCTCATTCCTTACAAATGCAGTTGCAATCACTAGCACTTCATAGTACTCGTATATTTCATTCCTATATTTTTAATGATAAGATAGTTAGAGACTAAAACATCTTGTCTGACCTTTCCACATAGCTTAGTGTCTCGTGTTGTGGGATCGATCGTCTGTGAACAAAGGCCGATGGTTTCAACGCCTGCGTCTTCTCCACCAGCTTGTTATTTCCGCAGTCATTTTCCCTGACTTAACTTTCCGATTTAGCACTTACGCAATGGAGGGGACCTGCAGGAGAGAAGATCTGAGACTGGTAGCCCCCTAATCCTTGCCTTTCCGGGGTTAGCTTCGCTAGCAAATTTCCTCCATTTGTGGCCAGACGGCAAGCAAGGAAGCTAAATCCCAGGTCATGTGAAGGTGTGGATGGTCTCTAACTCAGAAATGTCAGGCGCACAGTCTGTAATGACCAGCTTAAATGAAGGCTTAATATGATATATGGAGACCAGAGCCTCTTAGGAATGTGTCCAAGCCTTTAAATTTGGTAGGAACTGAACGCGATATTCTAGAATGAAAATGGGAGATAACTGTCCCTCCACTAAATTTTAGAACGTAAAAGATAATAATGGGGAGACTAGTTTTTATTTTCAGGTCTCAAATCCGACTTGGTAGACAGTTGTAAATGTCAACAGTAAAATGGTATGGAAAACATCCATTCATTTATTTAATTTGCCAGAGTTAAAAGGAAAAATGGAAGGAGAAACGTCAATTCATTTAATTTGCCAGTGGGAAAAGGAAAAACATAGAAGGAGAAATATCCATTAATTTGTTTAATTTGCCGAGTCAAAAGGAAAAATGGAAGGCAAACATCCATTCATTTATTTAATTTGCCAGAGCCAAAGAGGAAAAATGGAAGGCAAACATCCATTCATTTATTTAATTTGCCAGAGTCAAAGAGGAAAAATGGAAAGGGAAACATCCATTCATTTAATTTGCCAGAGTCAAAAGGATTATATCCAACTAAGGCACTTGAAAATATTCGCTCAGTAAACGTTCATCTGCTATAATGTGCGTGACTTTTTCTTTTGTATTGGTAATACACGTACACACACGCGCATACACATGCGCGCGCACACACATACACCACACACACACACACACACACACACACTTACACACACACACACACACACTTACACACTTACACACACACACACACACACACACACACACGCACGCACACACACACACACACACACACACACACACACACACACACGCACACACTTAACACACACACACACGCACACACACACACTCGGTATATATATAAGTATGTCTCTTTCCTGGTTTGAGCAGCCTAGTAGAAGAAAATGGACTTGGATGAGTCCAGGAGATAATACCAAAAATCAGATTGACTACATCCTACATCCTGATTAATGAAAGATTTAGAAATTCTTTACTGTCAGCTAAAACACTACCAGGCGCAGATTGCAGCAGTGGCCACAATCCTGTAGTGGGAAGATTAAGGCTGATATTAAGGAAAAGGAAACAGACCAAAAGCAACATCAAACTAAATCTTGGACTCTTAAAGACAGATGAAGTGATACGAAAAAAAACAAACAATGTACATGTTCGAAACAGGTTGAGTGCTATGGAAGACGTTAGTAATTAATAGTGAGGAACAATGGACAAAGTTGAAAAATTCGATAAATGAAGCTTGTGAAGAAATCCCTGAAGTAGATAGAAAAGCAAGAAAGAACTGGATGTCAAAAGAAATGTTGGGCTTGATGGAGGAACGGAAGAAGGTAAAGAGAAACGAGGAGATATACAGGAAGATAAACACAGAAATCAGGAATAGGTGCAATGAAGCTAAGGAAGCTTGACTGAAAACAAAATGCAAAGAAATAGAAGACCGACGCGAAACGGATCCTCAGGGTATGTACAGACGAATTGAAGAAATTGTCCACAGGAAAATACATGCACATCAACTGGTTGCTTAAAATCGAAAGATGGTACACTTATCATGGAAAAAGACAAAAATATTAGACAAATGGGGAGTGTACATTAAAGACCTTTTTGAAGATGACAGAAACGAAGGACACATTATAAGAAAGAACTTTGAAGGACCACCCATAATGAAAGATGAAGTTAGAGCAGCACTAAAAAAGATGAAACCAGGAAAATCCCAGAACAGACAACATTACTACAGAGATGATTGAAGCCCTGGAGGAATTTGGTATTGAAAAAATAACAGCCCTCCTAAATGAAATTTATGACACTGGAAAAATCTCAAAAGATATGTCAAAATCAATTTTCATTGCACTTCCAAAGAAGACAGGGGCTATAGAATGCGAACTTCATCGCACAATCAGTTTGATGAGTCCTGTAACAAAACTCCTATTAAGAATAATCATGATGAGGACAAGGAATAGAATCAAAAGAGAAATAGCAGATGAACAGTGTGGATTTGTGGAAGGAAAGGAACTATTAATGCCATATACATCCTAAGAACTATCATAGAGAGGTCAATCGAGATGAGTAAGGATTTACATTTATGCTTTGTTGATTATACCAAGGCTTTCGATCGGGTAAGACATGAAGAATTGATCAACCAACTGGAAACACTCATATTGATGGAAAAGGTCTAGATAGAAAACAATATAAGCTCTTGCCAAAACATCAAAAGAGGAGTCAGACAGGGTTGTGTTTTGTCACCAAATCTGTTTTCACTTTACAGCGAAAACATCATGAGAAACCTAGAGGAAGACCCTGGATTAAAGGTTGGAGGGAAAATGATAAGCAACATTCGGTACGCAGATGACACCGTGCTAATTGCAGAAAATGAAAGGGACCTACAAAACCTTGTGAATATACTAGAAATAGAAAGCAAAGGTAAGGGGTTGGAACTAAACAGCAGGAAGTTTGAAGTCATGGCGATCAGTAAAACACATGAAATCCCCTCATGCAAAATAACTGCAAACGGCACAACCTTGAGACAGGTTGATAAGTTTAAATACCCGGAACGATCATTTCACCAGACCGCAGAAATAGCCAGCAGAATCGGCCAAGCCAAAACAGCATTCAAGAAGATGAAAGCCTTCTTACCAATAAATGCCTATCAATCAATTAACATCAAGAAGAGAGTTCTTGAATGTTACATAGAACCAATACTGTTATACATGTACGGTTGTGAAGCGTTGACAGTCAACAAGCAAAGCCAGAGCAAGATTGAGGCAGCCGAGATGTGGTTTCTAAGAAGAATGTTGAGAGTTCCATAGACAGCAAAGAAAACAAACGAGACAGTCTTGATGGAGGCAGACACAAGAAGTTCATTCATAACGAAGATTAGGAAAAGACATGCAACATTTATAGGCCATTTTACGAGGAAAGGGGAATCGGAGCGCCTGGTCACAACGGGAAAGCTGGAGGGAAAGAGAGCACCAGGTAGACCCAAGGAGAAGATACTAGACGGACTTGCAGAGTGGCTGGGGGCAAAGAGGGTGGAAGAGATGCTTGAGGCAACAAGAGATAGAGACAGATGGAAGTCCATGATCGCCAACGCCATGCGGCAAGGCACCTGATGATGATGATGATGATGTCTGTTTCTGTATACACACACACATGTACACACATACACACACACACGCACACAAGTACACACACAGTGTGTGTGTGTTGTGTGTGTGTGTGTGTGTTGTGTGTGTGTGTGTGTGTCGTGCGAGTGTGTGTGTGTGTGTGTGTGTGTGTGTGTGTGTGAGTCTTTATCTATTTATATGTATAAACATCATACTAAAATCTCATTTTAAGCTTACTGGCAGATAGAGACTGACTCATCGCTAGCACTTTGACGTTTTTCTTGATATGTTTAGTATCAGGGAAGATTTCGTGGCTAACATAAGGAATCATAACAATTTGTATATTTGTCTGATTGCACGAACAGAAATAAAAGCTCTCTCTCTGTGTCTCTCTGTCTCTGTCTCTGTCTCTGTCTGTCTGTCTGTCTGTCTGTCTGTCTCTCTCTCTCTCTCTCTCTCTCTCTCTCTCTCTCTCTCTCTCTTACTTTGACTCATTTTATTTGAATTGGTCTGTTTCAAAGTTTAGCAGCTTCGTATTCAAAAACTAAACCGAAATGTCAAAGTGGAAAAGAACTGCTATCAGTTGTGCAACTGATAACACTTTCAGCGTGAATCTCAGACGATAGTTCTCTTTTTTTCTTCTTTCCTTTCCTTCTTTCCTTTCCTTTCCCTGTGTGTGTGGGAATGTGTGTGTATGTGCGTGTTGTGTGTGTGTGTGTATGTATGTGTGTGTGTTGTGAGAGAGAGTGTGAGTGTGTATGTGTGTGTGGATGCGTGTGTGTGTGTGTGTTTGTGTGTGGTTGTGTGTGAGTGATGTGTGTGTGTGTGTGTGTGAGAGTGTGAGTGTGTATGTGTGCGTGCGGATGTGTGTGTGTGTGTGTGTGTGTGCGCGCGCGCGTGTATGTGTGTGTTGTTGTGTGTGTGTGTGTGTGTGTGTGTGTGTGTGTGTGTGTGTGTGTGTTGGGTAACAGACCTGTTGCAATATACCCAAGAACAACATAGTAAATGGAAACAAAAGTAGTGTATACCGAAAAAGTGGAAAGCAAAAGACGCTTAATCTGGCATATTATTTTGATCTTAGTACGGCGACATCGCTTATAATGATGATGGTGCCTCTACAGCAGTCTGGCTGGTTCTTTAGATGGCACTGTATGACTAGACTTAAGATCCTGAAAGGAACTAGAAAAACACAAAAATAGAATCAGAACGCGTATCTAATACAACAAGACAAGACAGGCGCAAATTTTCGGCCAGTTAAGCGTAAGATTACAACCAAACACCAGATACAAAATTGCAATGTGTTTGTGAGTAATGGTAAGAAGTGAATTACTCACAAATACATTGCAATTTCTTTTAGTGCCTTTTCTGCAACTGGACGAAGCAACAGGGAAGTTTCAGTCTTTTTCACATAATTTTTGTATCTGGTGTTTGTTTGTTTGTTTGTAATCTTACGCTTGACAAAGGCCAGTTGGCCGAAAATTTGCGGCCTGTTTTGTCTTGTTGTATTAAGTATGCGTTCTGATTCTATTTTTGTGTTTTTTCTGGTTCCTGTTTGCTTGAACGCGGGCAGTCACACTTGTTTTGGATTAAGTCCTGAGTTCAGTTCCAGTCTTCAGCATTAAAAATTGGCCTGGTATCTGCCCACTTTAATGTTTCCATAATTCTGTGGCTGTCAGCTTAGCGTTTCATAGGTTTCACTCCCCTCCGTCTCCCCCATCACATTTCAAGACCTTGCCAACACATAGGGTTTGTGCAGTCTCAGGGAATCTGAGAGATAACTGCAGGCAGATCTGAGTGAGGCGCACATGACATTGACCGGGTACGAAGAATCTCTGTTGAACAAATCGTAAGCTTAAGTTTCTGATAATAAAATGAACACGTTGATAATATTCACAATGGTCCAAATATCATATACACCTGATTAGTTTGAATATCAGAACAGTATCAGTTACTGAGCCCAGAGCAAGTGAAAACATGAAAGGAGCACAGAAGCAAAGAACATCTTTCCTCTCTCTCTCTCTCTCTCTCTCTCTCTCTCTCTCTCTCTCTCTCTCTCTCTCTCTCTCTCTCTCTCTCTCTCTCTCTCTCTAAAAAAACAACACTACTTTGAACCCCCATAAAAGCAACTGTGTAGATCTTAGATATATCAGCGCGGGCGACTGGTACTCTCAGTTCATTGCCAGCTATCACGCTCTGGACAAAAAACAGGCAATTAGCTGATTAGCAGAACGTCATTTCTTGAAAGGTAGCAGAGGTCTGAAGACCGCATTAACTCAAAGGATCAACTGTGCCGGGGATGGCTAATGGCTGGTAAACAGCTAAGTGGCCTGACTTGAATGCCAATGAAGCAGGCAACCAGAACTGGCTAAATGGATGGGTGGTCATTCTAATTTGCCGTTTTCCCATCCTCTGGTATGCTTAGGCAGAGATTCTGCTCTTACAGCTATTAAGTCTTGGTGGATGGGTTGTCACGAGCTTTTCTGTCGTTATGATGGTATTGTTTGCGCCGCAGGCTCTGTGGTCTTCACAAAATTGGAAGTAGTGTTGATAGACCATTCATTTGTTAGGGTAAATTTTACATTAACAATTGGCTGTTAGACGTATGTTTGCTGTGTCCATCCTTTTGCAATTCTTGCATGGTTATACATATTGCATTCAATGTTCAATGATGACAAACCGGCTTTAGTTTCTGCTAGGTAGACCGAGTGACTGGCTGACTGACTGACTGACTGACTGACTGACTGACTGACTGACCGACCGACCGACCGACTGACTGACTGACTGACTAACTAACTAACTAACTAACTAACTAACTAACTAACTAACTAACTAACTAACTATCTAACTCACTAACTAACTAACTAACTATAACTAACTAACTAACTATAACTAACTAACTAACTAACTAACTAACTAACTAACTAACTAACTAATTAACTAACTAACTAACTAACGAACGAACGAACGAACGAACGAACGAACTAACTAATTAACGAACGAATTAACTAACTAACGAACAAACGAACGAACTAACTAACTAACGAACGAACGAATGAACTAACGAACGAACTAACTACGAATTTGTGTGTGCGGCTCCTTTCGCGGAAACCTTACCTTCGTCTGTGGTATCTATCTGAAGTAAGACACTTTTACTGTCCTCCTAAACTGCCACTTATATCAATGTAGGTATCTATGAAAGTTTTTTTTTTTATTACTAACCTTAAGATCTCGTGTCTTTAATCAGTCTTATGTCTGTGTGATATAAAGGATGAAGATAAGTTTACATAATTACTCTTCGCATTTTTCAGATAGCAACATGCACTTAGCCTTTGCTGAGTTCCTCAAGAAAAGACAGAGAGTCAGATAGATTACTTGCACAAGAAGTCAGTCCCACGTAATCAGTAAAATCTCATAAAGACATGATTTATGCTTGACCACCAATATATTTTCCCTTATAAATGGTGCAACGACAAATACTTGGCCTTCACTGAATTCCACAGTATGAAGAAAGAGAGTAGCAGACACGAAGCAACCTTTTCGCGCAGTGTACTGCACCGTACGCTGGGATCGATCGTCCATGGACACAACGTCGATGGCTTTAACGTGTGTGTCATCTCCAACAGTTTCTCATTTCCGCAGTCATTTTCTCTGACTCAACGTGTGATTCGGCACTTATACAATAGCTGGAACCTGCTGGAGAAAAGGTCAGAGACAGGCAGACAGCTAACGCTGGCATCGCCAGGTCCAGATTATCCAACAGATTACCTACATATTCCACCAGAATGCAAGCAAGTGAGGTAAAAAGTTCAGTGCTGACGTAAAGTGTTAAAGGATTCTAGCCAAACAAAAAGTCAGACTCAGAAGTTGTAAGGACTATACAAAAACAGGGGCTTGGTGTGGTATCATTGTTATGGGGATTACTTGGGAAATTAACCAAAGCATTAAATTTGGAGCGAACATGCGGTTTAAAGTAAGGTTTCGGAATGAAGATGAAAGGTCTTTTTTGCTCCAACCCATTTTAGGGGCCCCAAAAAGAACGGGATTGGATTGGGCTCTTCCTCAATGCCATATCTAGCCTGCAACGGTGAACATGGGAGAGAAAGCATTCACACTGTATTTTAACAAATGTTGACAGAGAATTTCTATCAAATCTGACGCCTTTACACACTAAGACCGGTTAAAAGTTCATATGATATGCGTATTTGACAATTGTTCATTTGTTTCATAAAGTACTATGCTTCAAATGCAAAAAACATGGCGTATGTGAAAAACCACACTCATTTCATAAGATTTTAGTAAGACTTGGATCAAGTGTGTAATAGTTATTGTCTGGTTATGTTGAGAGTCAGTTTGACTTTTAGAAGTGTACTACTACTTTATAGTTCCATTTTATATCCATTCTGAATCTAATCATATACGCGACAGTCACTCCTGTTAAGATTAATTTAACTTGTATGGTCATGAGCTGAAGCAAATCAGAGAAAACTGCAATTTTTACTCAAATTTGATTTGCTTTTGTGTCGTTGTTATATAGTTGTCTAAACTCTATTTCTTTTCCGTGACACATGTTTTCAAACTCTACTCTGTGAATGCTTCATACTGGATAACTTGGTGTGTTTTATTAATGTTGTAGATTCAAATTTGTTTCTTTGATGAGAACCCATAAGAGTTTATAGAGTTTATATGTATGCTTGTTTCGCTAAACATGCAGACGTGCAGCTTAACAAATACTACAGAAGACATAATGAACAGAACTCGTTACATGGCGTCAACGCTTTAACAAATTTGACTTCTCAAGAACTCACTTTACGTTTTATACTCGACGGAATGCCCGAGCCAAGAAAAACCAAAGCATTGTTTTAAAATGCCTTTTGCATTTCCTTTCAAATGACAAATTATCAAGCCTCAGAGAGTTGATAGTCTTTTTGACATTTCCGATCATGGTCCAGCCGCTTCAAGAACGTGAAACTACCATGACATTTTAGCTTTTCATTTGTGAAGCTCTTTAAGAGAGGAAGAAAAACTTGTCTTGGAAGAAGAAGAAGCAAAAAAATGTATATACAAGGAATCAAGGGATCATCCTTTGTCTTCGGTTGTTTCATTGTTGGTTCTGTCACACTATATTTGGAAAATTCAGTATCAACTTCTTTCGTCTATTTTTGTATTATCTGACTTCTTACCATCATGACTGTTGGGGAGAGAATTAGTTCCTGGTCAGCTGTGAGCTGGTTTGCCTGTTAATGGAGAAATACCAAGTGGTGTCAAGTCATTTTCACGCAATTAACCTTTTGACTCCCACATCCTGTTCACCAGGATCATGCACTGCCAACCACACTAGCAAAGCAAAAACTTAATCCTTTGATTACCTTCACCCTATTCTGCAGGAATCTGGTTGGTAGGGTGAAAGAGTCAAAGTATTAAGGTTTTTTTTTTGCAGTTGGTGGATAGGGTGCAGGTGCCAAAGGGTTAATCTAGGTCTTCTTTGATATGCATCTCGCTTGAAATCTGGACACATATTCGTTACATGCTTCTTGAGTCGGCCGGTGGAGTTGCATTCTGGACGGATGACCACATCATTTAATTCGCTGTTGGTGAATATGATAGCGGGCCTATGTTCTTTCCTCCGTCTATCTGATGTTAGTGTTTCTGATTATGTCGTGTCTGGACTTGTTCACAGCTTTTATCAAACAAAGCATCCCACAAATGATGATATAAAATTTGATGCTAAAGACCCACGCCCGTAAAGATTTACAGCTTAAAATAGACGTCCCTCACTACCGATACCACACACACACACAAACACACACACACACACACACACACACACACACACACACACACACACACACACACACACACACACAACACACAAACCACAAAACAAAACAAACACACACACATGCACACACACACACAAACACAAAACAAATTAAAAAAAAACACACACAACCACACACGCGCACACACACACACACACACACACACACACACACACACACACACACACACACACACACACACACACACACACACACACACACACACAATAACAACTAACAGACCAAACAGCCGACTATACAATCTTAGAAATAACCAGTAACCAACTAATGAACAACCAACTAACCAACCAACCAGCCAACCAACCAGTCATCCAATAATTCAAACGCAATTAATTATTCAAACTACCAGTCAGTCAGCCGTCCTTCCAAGCAAGCAAACAGCAAGCAAACACACAAGCAAGCGAGCAACCATGTAGCGAACCAACCAACCGAAGAGATGAAAAACCAACCAACGAATCAACTATTCAGCTAGTAAGAAAAAAAGCCTATTTACAATTTACACGTGTATAGTATGATATCGATAAGAAATTAAACATCCGTGTGAAACTCAAAACATAAGATAGTGAGCAAGTTCTCGATGGTGCTTACTCCACATAAGATTTGTTTATATTGACATGCAAAAAGCTCTTACTTCCAATATCAGTCAGAACTAAAAGAAAAAGAGGTCACAAGAGCATGCTATTATAAATAGAATGGTACCTTTTTCTTGAACAAATATTACTAGCACATTCTTCTACATCGCTAGACTAAACACAATAATTTGAATATACCGTGCAGTTTATTTTATTCAGAATCGGACAATAATACCTCTAAGTATAAAGACAACAATGAATACCTCTGTGTATAACGGCATATAATTGCTCTACCAGTGTCTAGGTAGTAATGAGGCCTTCAACTCGACAATCGACTTGGTTGTGAATGGGTTGGGGTGTATGAATGACACTTTCTTTTAAAACTTCAACAGTGATCATATAACATCATCAGAGTTGTTTCAATCCGCTCCTGACTGTGCGAGCCCTGAAAAGATCATATACTCTTACAAAAGTCTTTGTCTGAGATAACTAAATATACAGACATTAAAGCGACTTATTACCACTTAAGCTTTCTAAAGGTAACAATGATTTCCCAGAGAAACAAAGGTGAATTCTTATACAGGAAGCAAGTACAATTTGAACGTCTTTTGCATAAACCTTGATCTTAATGCAAAGGATACAATGAAAAAAAAAAGTGGGTGCGAACTTCTAGTTTCATTACAGGTCATTAGCATTTTAAAAGCCAGCTGTCTCATTTGCCCTCGGCAAGATGGCCCTAATTCCAAGGACGATTTTAAACACTCTCGTATTCATGACTTGGTTGATGCTGAGGGAGACAGTGTTGTGTGTCAACTCATCTTGCCCTCTCCCTCAGCTTTAAACTGAGGGAATTCAGCATCTTGGAACTAGTTTTTCAATTCCTCGTAGTTTTTTTTCTCTTCAACAAGATATGCAAACGAGTTACGTATAACATAATTTTTATTATGATTCGATGTGAAAAAAGAAACTAATAACATTTGTTTGAAATGAAATTAAACAAAGGAAAAAATCATCATCGCTAATTTTTGTTTATTTCATTTCTTGCTTCAGTGTGTTTTACAAAAAAAAAATTGGCTCCTGACTGTGGTACTTGCAAATGTCAACGAGGCATGTGGAATAAAAATTCTATGATCTACAATTTTTTTTTACCAATATTTAAGTAAAGACCGTCAATAAATAATTCAGATACTGTTTGTTTACGTTATTTATTTTTGGCACATATCCAGTGACTAAGTGTTAGAAAACACGTCATTTAAACTTGAGCAGCCATACTACAAGATCAAGAGTTTTGTCAAATCAACCCTGAAACAGAAGCATTCGTGTGTTTGCAGTCAGACAGCTAGCACTATACATGTACAATATTGCATCAACGCCTTGAGGTGACTTGAATTAAAGTCATCATCCAAGAGTTCGTTTGCATGCTCTCAATCTCTCTCTCTCTCTCTCTCTCTCTCTCTCTCTCTCTCTCTCTCTCTCTCTCTCTCTCTCTCTCTCTCTTTGTGGCCTAAGGCCGATGTACATTAAACAATTCTGAGTTCTGAGTTCTGAGTTCTCTCTCTCTCTTCTTTCTCTCTCTCTCTCTTTCTCTCTCCTCTCCACACACACACACACACACCACATACACACGAACTCACGTGCATACACATATATATCTAATCTATCTATCTACACACACACACACACAACACACAACACACACAACACACACAGATACACACAAAGACACACGCATATATGTATACACGCACGCACACACACACACACACACACACACACACACACACACACCACATGCATACACATAAATTTTACTCTTCTGTTAATAAACAGGAAAACAGAGGAGAAACAAGAATCTGCAGTCGTTAAACAAGGGAGGCTACTGGTTGGTTAACGACTTCAGTTTTCTCCCTTCACTTTGCTTTTGTTAACCAGGAAGTCAAGCTTGGAGGGTAAGCTAACAATCTCGAGCGGGGCTTCTCAGACACTGTTGGGATCTCTTAGGCGGTATGAGGGAATCCTTTCTGGTCAGCTACTGTCTCGAGGGAGGAGGGGTGATAGTATGGGGAATATTGACCCATCACCATGGTGGTCATTGGAAGGGGAGTTGCTTGTCAAGTAAACCTAGCTACCGACCGAACGTTGCGGATTCGGACTGCAGAAAGTTGTATTTCTGAAACTGTTTTTTGTTTGTTTGTTTAGTCCAGACTTTAGTTTAAAACTGAAAATGTCATGTTTGTGAAACTCAAGCGATTTAATTGTCTATTTCTAAGTCTCAAAACAAGGATTGGTGTGCTGTTTTGATTTATTCTGATTTATTTTCTGTCTTGACCATCTCCTTCTTTCTTTTTCTTCTCCCATCCTCAAATCTCTCTTCGCCTCATTTTTTTTAAAGGATCTCTTTTTCATATGAACTGAGTTTGTGTATGCGACGTTTTTCCATCTTGTCTCTCTCTCTCACTCTCTCTGTCTCCACCCTCTCCTCTCTGTGAGTGTGCGTGTGTGTATGTGTACGTGTATGTGCATATGTGTGTGTGCATGACACATGAACTGGTACACTATGCATACATGCATAATACATATGTTTGCACGCAGATGGATCCATGAACAAACATGTGAGCGTACGTGCACGTAGTCATCTTCCCTCAAAATCAGCTCACAAACTTCTCGAGTGTACTTATCCGCATTGTTATAAAGTTGACAGCAGCAGCAGCACCATTAGCGGCGGCACCAGCACCAGCTGCAGCAGCAGTGCCACCATCACCACCACCACCACCACCACCACCACCACCACCACCACCAGCAACAACAACAATAACAGAATCAACAAAAACAACAAATACAACAAACACAATATGAACAACGACAACATCAACAACAACACAACTAGGACGCTGACTTCCATCTCAACTGATATCTGTCTAATCTTAAAAATGATCATGTCTGATTTTTGCTCTGATGCGTTTTCGGAAGTGATATTTCTGATTAAACCCTTTTTTTCTCACAGCCCCCTCTCCAACGCACACACACACTCTTATTTTTCCTTCCAAATCATAAAACGTTTTTCCATCTTGTCGACATGCCATATTGCCCGTTGCCTATTAACTGTGTTCTGAGGGTAACGGTGCTGGCATTGACCCGGCTGTTTGATATTGTTATTCAGAACTATATTTCTCAGCCAAAAAAACTGTCCCTTCTGTTCCAGTCTTCTGTTTTCTCGTAAGAAAACAACACCTCCTATATAAATCATTCTGCAGCATAACTTTCGTGTGGTGATTGACATCAGATGGTGAATTATCGTGAACTGTATACTTTTATTACATTGTTGCAGTTAGAAAATGTTGAGACGAATGCGTGTGCGTGCAGGCATGTGTGCAAGTATTTACATTCCAAACACACCCAGGCACATGGTGGAAGAGGTAGAGCAATAATGATGGCTGGTTAGAGGAGATGGGATGAAAATCATGCAGTTGTTGATTATTGTCATGTATTGTTTGTCAACTGCCTTATTGCTCTCCAAGTTTCTTAACTTGTGGTATTAATGGATCATTGCAGTACGGCAGCAGAGTTGTGTTGCATGATAGGTTTGAACTACTGTCGATAGGAAAGCCTTAAGAGACTGGTACTATGCTATTCGCTGTCACATTGAGTCACCCAGAACAGATGGATGGCTGTCATTTTGAGTGTGGGCTTGTTTGCTTAACTCGTTCCACTACGAAATGCCCATGGGTCAGTATGGATTGTCAATCGATCAGTATCAGACCAACCTATTAGAGGCTTTTAGGTACATGTGGCCCACATGGTAGTCGACCACATAGAGATATAAAGACGTATATTTTACTACAATGGAGCCTAACTTGTTTCAATGTTAAATTTGATACAAGGTTAGACTGAAAAACCATACGCTCAAAACAAAACAAAACAAAACAAAACAAAACAAAACAAAACAAAACAACAAAACAAACAAAACAAAACAACAACAACAACAAAATCTCAAGACCTTGCCAGCGCATAAGGCTTATTGCGCTTGCTATGATCATTTTGGATCTTATCTATTACATGACATCTGCAGCGTAAGTGCATAATTAACCCTCTCACTCCCGCACCCTATTCAGCAAATGCAAGAACTTAACTCTTTGACTCCCTCACCCTATCCATCAGCTTCCTGCTGGAAGCTGGTGGATAGGCTGAGGCAATCAAGGAGTTAAGTTTTTGCTTTGTCAGCATGATTGACAATTCAGAAACTGGTGGACAGGGAACGGGAACCAAAGGGTTAAGGAATTTATTCCGAACGCGGAACGCTATCTTAAGAAACTGAAATTGAAAGTGAAACTGCATATCTTCTTTGCAACAGTTGTCTTTCCAACGTGAGCTGATCTATACAGAACGGACAATCCGTGTGTTGTGTTGCGTGATACTATAAACCAATCATCATATTATCTTCTATTGTATTGTTTTGTGTAAATACATTTCTTCATGTATACGTAATATTCAATTTGATGTCTCCAAGACTGCGTGGCCATGTCCGCCGAAAACTTCTCCGCAGGATCCCAGCCCACAGGGTGCCCACTGCTGCAAGATAGGAATGTCTGCAAACGTGACCAGCAGCCCACTGACATCAGAGTGGACGCTTGGTGGAAACGACAGCTATAGATTATACTGTGTTAGGCGACAAACTGCATGCACAAGCATCGCCACTGCAGAGGAAAAAAATCTTATTCGACCGTGGTTAGACAGATGAGAGAGAAGGAAACTTGCGGCCGCGACCACCCAGCCATAGTCGTCAGTCTTCGTGTATATCAGCTGTGCCAAGGCTGTCTTATAAGAATGGGCTCGTTCAGCTTCAGCTAACTGGCCATCTCACTGTCCCATCTTCACATCATTGTTGTTCTGGTGGTGTCAGTATAGGATTAGATAAGTCCCACCTTCCCCCACATCCCTGGGATGGTTGTCCCCGTCGGCCATATTACCTGAAGTATGGTGTCGACGTAAAAACTGAACCAAACCAAACCAACCAAACCTTCAGCTAACGTTGTACCATATTCCACTGAGACTTCAACGGCACATCCATTGTTAATCTGACAGACGGAACCATCGTCATGTATCCAAGGCTCTATCTATCTATCTATCTATCTATCTATCTATCTATCTATCTATCTATCTGTCTATCTGTCTATCTATCTATCTATCTCTCTAGCTATCTATCTGTCTATATAGCTATCTATCTATCTATCTATCTATCTATGTATCTATCTGTCTATCTATCTATCTATCTGTCTATCTGTCTATCTGTCTATCTATCTATCTATCTATCTGTCTACCTGTCTATCTGTCTATCTATCTATCTATCTATCTATCTATCATCTATCTATATATCTATCTGTCTATATGTCTATCTGTCTATCTTCTATCTATCTATCTATCTATCTATCTATCTACCTATCTATCTATCTATCTATCATGGCAGATGTGATACATGTATAATGTATGAGGAACATCTTTTTTGTGGCAATATTTTCTTTAGCAAACTGAATTAAACCGGCAGTATTAACGCAGACAAAACAATGATTAATTGATCAGTTGCTTGTTTGCTTGCTAGCTTCCTTTCGTGATTGATCGATTGGTCAGTTCCATTTTCAGGAATTATAAATGAGTGTTTATTTTCACAAGAAGAAATGCTTTCATGAAAAATGAAACGGCATAGGCCTACTCTCTTTCCCGTTGAGAATCAAGGTCACCATAATAAAGCAAGTGTCCACATTCTGGATTAAAAACAAATCTATATATTTCAATCTCTAGATCACAATAAAGTGGTAAAGATGGTAATTCTTGTCTCCGTTTGATTTGATTTCCATCTCCGCTTTTTGCCTTGGGCTAAGTCGTTGTCTTTCTTCAGCTTTAAATGTTAAATGTCCTACGCTCTCAAATTTTGAGACATAATAGAATTTTTTTTCTGCTAGTCTGTCTGTTTGTCTGTCAATCTCTTGTGCGCATACACTTGTTTCTGCTTGCAACGTAGTTGAAAACAGAACAAGACGGAAATCTAGTTAGACCAAACGTACTAAAAGAAAATCAATAGCAAAGCAGTGACAAGCAAGATGACCAGTAAAAACAATATTTCATAACCTCAGGCTTCACACGTACACCATCTGTCTGTCTGTCTGCCTGTCTGTTTGTCTCTCTCTATATTTCTCTGTCTCTCTGTCGCTGTCTCTCTCTGTCTTTCGCTCTCTCTCTCTCTCTCTCTCTCTGTATGTCTCCTCGCCCTCTCTCTCTTTCTTTTGCCCTATGTCTCCTACCCCCTCTCTCTTTTTCTGTCTGTCGGTATTACAAACACACACACACCACACACACACACACCACACACACACACACACACACACACACACCACACACACACGCACGCGCGCGCACACACACACACACACACACACACATAGACATACAGAGAGAAAAAAAGAGAGACAGAGAGAAAGAGAGAGAGACAGAGAGAAAGAGACAGACAGACAGACAGACAGACAGAGACACAGAGAGACCGACAGAGACACACAGACAGACAGAGAGAGAGAGAGAGAGAGAGAGAGAGAGAGAGAGGAGAAGAGAGAGAGAGAGAGAGAGAATTACAGAAAGAGAGACAGATACAGACAGAGAGACATAGCACCGAAATAATGCAATAAAACAAATGGGCAGAGCAGCGTGCAGCAAAACAGCTCACTGCCTTTCAATCAAGAACTAAGGTGCAGCAGGGAAATGATACCAGAGAACCCCGCCAGATACACAGTGGGGCCAGGGAGCATTGTCTTTCTCTGATAGATGAGGTTCTCAGCAATGTCACACTACCACAGCATTTGTTGCTTGACCCACCTCTCTTTCTCCTTCCTGTTTGCTGTTCACATGAGAAAACCTGAAAGCTGAGAGGGCAACCATACAAACAAACACGGATACACAAAGCCACGGAATCGACTGTACTTTATGCATTTTCCAAAGGAACAGTTAACAAAAAACCCCATAAAAAACAAAAACATAAATATCAAAAGAAGGAAAGAAAGGAAGAAAGAAAGAAACAAACAAACAATAAACAGACAAACACACAAACAAAGAAATAAAAAAAATAACAAACACACAAAGAAACAAAGAAACATAAAACAAAGAAACAAAAAGCATGCAAACAAACACACAAAGAAAGAAAGAAAGAAAGAAAGAAAGAAAGAAACAAGCAAACAAAAACCAAAATCAGACTTCAATTAGAGAACATGTAGAGTTGCGAGAGAAACAGCTTCCATTATTGACAATTAATCTGTTGGTTCCACGCTTGTTACTTCCCTTGCAAGTGCATGCGTGGCTGCATTGCGATAACCAGAAAAAAAAAACAGAAAAAAACAAAAAAAATAACAACAGCAAAAAACCCTCCTCCACAAAAAAAACGGCCTATTCATTCAAACCTGCACAGTCTTGATAAAGAAATGTTGACAAGACTAAAATGTCACAGTCCCAACGACTAGAGGCTTAATTACGAGGCAGCTGGTACAACTGATTTGTGTCTCTTGTATTTGTTTGCAAGGCTTCAGAAGTCACTTCCCCCTTCCCCAAATTCAGGACCTTGCCAGCGCATACGATTTTGCACAGGCAAAGAGACTCTGCCAGGTGATTGCTGGATTTGGGTGGAGCACAAATAAAGTTGTCTGAGTGCGATGAATCCCACTTGAACAATTTCCAAACTCCAAACTGTATGCAGATTATACAACAGTGGCCCTCTGTACTGCTTGGTGGCTTTGCAGCTTAAGAATACAAAAATAAACAATCAAAGCACTGAACTTGGCGAAGTGGTAAGCGCGACAGTATGATGACTGTGAAGTCGTGGGTTCGAAATCCCATCAGTCACAAAAAAATACTGTGAGATGTAACGTTCCCAACCAGTTTCTACTCAGAGATGAGCATGCTACGGGCTCATTGGGGAAAAAAACTGGGACCGTACAATCCAATCTTATTGACTTTGCCGTCGTGCAGTGTTGCTCATAATTCCTGACCAACATCGAATGTGTCTGTATTTGGCATGCTTGAAATACGCCGGGGTACTTTATGAAAGTAAGTGCAAAATAGGGCCTTCTTATGCAGTATATATCCAACATGAAATTCCATGGTATCATCATTGCATTTTCATTCTTATCATCATGGCATTGTGTAAAATCGTCCAAGAGTTTGTAATCCTTCATGCCCTGTTCTCACATGGTGACTTCCTTCAGTTTCCACTTGTGTGGCAGTATGTTGGAGAACCGAAATCAGTTATTTGGGGTAGTGATACAGGAAAACAGTGCAGAACATGAGACAACAACGTGAACTAAGAAAATGAATACAGCAATGGATAAGAAAACAAAGAAGCAAGCAACAAAAGAATCAAAACTTTGGGATAAGCTCACATGCGATCTTTTGTCACGAGCAGCTTCTCGTGGATTCAAGTCCGTAGAATAAAATAATGTGTGATGAATGGGATGTGATTCCATTCACAGTCTTCTAATTTTAGTAAATCAGAAATCGCCTCTGTCAAATAGGTCAAGATTCAGATTAATCTTCCTGATGCTAGTAATGGATAATTGCGATCGTACTCAAAACCAGTATGAATTATTGTTATCCCTTGTTTGTCAGTAAGATGAATCTATCCACGTTTGTGAAACTAAACCAAACAACAATAAATGCCATTCGTTAACGTAACGAATACTTCTGAATTTCTTTGGGAAAGACAAACGAATAAGAAGCATAAACACTGGAACAAAAACAACAAACAACAAACAACAAACAACAACAACAAAGAAAAAAAAAGAAAGAAAAACTCCCACGTATGAAAAGCACAACTGCAACTGGGAAAAACATTCTTTCTAATTCTGAATATCATAGTCGGTCATACATTCCCAATTCCGTGTGTGTTTTTACTCCATTCCAGCTTCTGACACCCTCTTGGAGCCAGAACTACTTTGTCATTCACTTCCATCACTATTTTCCTCCCCCCCCCCCCCCCACACACACATACACACCTCTCCAATATCCAGAATTACCCCTCCCTCTCACATGCACACTCATACATCTCGCCTACATTCTTTCTTCATCTTCCTATCCCTGTCCCTGTCACCGCAGTCACGTGTATTGAACGGTGTGGACGTTATGAAATTACGTTGTTGTCTAGATTTAAGAGCTTATGTAAAGGCATTATGCTTCTCTGTCTCTCTGTCTCTGTCTTTCTGTCTCTTTGTCTCGTCTCTGTCTCTGTCTCTCTCTCTCCCTCTCTCTCTCCCTCTCTCTCCTTTTCCCCTTTTGTCATACACACACCGTCACTCTCTCTCACTCTGTCTGTCTGTCTGTCTCTCTCTGTCTGTCTCTCTCTCTGTCTGTCTCTCTCTCTGTCTGTCTGTCTGTCTGTCTCTCTCTCAATCTCTCTCTGCCTCTCCTTGTTTGTCTGTCCGTCTCTGGCTCTGTCTTTCCGTTTTTGTCTCCGTCTCTCTCGTCTGTCTGTCTGTCTGTCTGTCTGTCTGTCTGTCTGTCTTCTCTCTCTCTCTCTCTCTCTCTCTCTCTCTATCCCTGTATCTTTCTAGTATGTACAGCTAAATTTGATATCAAAGGCCA
>CM060305.1:31689222-31691722 GCA_030674185.1 Monoplex corrugatus | reverse complement strand
AGACTTAGAGCAGTCTTGTTTCTTACAGGGAGACAAGTCTTGTTTCTTACAGGGAGACTCTTGTCTTCAGGGAGATAGTCTTGTCTTACAGGGAGACTTGTCTTGTATCTTACAGGGAGACGTCTTGTATCTTACAGGAGACAGTCTGTATCTTACAGGGAGACTTGTCTTGTATCTTGCAGGGAGACTAGTCTTGTTTCTTACAGGGAGACTAGTCTTGTTTCTTACAGGAAGGCTAGTCTTGTATCTTACAGGGAGAATAGTATTGTATCTTACAGGGAGACTACTCTTGTATCTTACTGGGAGACTAGTCTTGTTACTTACTAGGAGACTATGTCTGTTTCTTACAGGGAGACTAGTTCTGTTTCTTACAGGGAAACTAGTTCTGTTCCTTACAGGGAGACTAGTCTTGTTTCTCAAACTCCATGTACACTATTGCTTATTTTATCTGCTTCTATTTGATACTAGATTTTTTTCCCTCAAGATTTAACTAAGATGTTATCGTATGAATTATGATTAACTAAATTAAAATCTCAATTGTAATCAATTGTCAATGAGTTCATTGAAAACAAACATACTCTACCAGCATGCGGATATTTGTCTGCATTTAATGTACAGTACTCCAGTCCTACTGTGTAATTCATGCCCACGATAAGACGTTTTTCAAACGCATGGTTTCCAAGTTTCCGGAACCGCCGTGTTAATTACCATAGTGCTACAACACTAGCTGTGTTTTTATAGCGGCGTTTGCATTCATGAGGAATTAATTGGTACCGAAGCTTAATGTCCTGGTACTCTGCTACTGGCCGTCACTTTGGGTCACCAAGATCTAACGACTAGCTGCCAGTATGAGTGAGTGTGGACATGTTTGCTAAACTCTGGCCATTACAGTTTGTCCTTGGGTCAGTATCGATTGCCGATCGATCATCATCTGACCGACTAATTGAGGTCATCGGGAGGTCAGGTTGTGCGTCAGCTTCTTGTTGTTTGCGGTCAGCGCTTACCCTTTCTGCCCCGACTCGGATATAGGGAACGGAGATTGTGTGTTAATTGTGAAATGTTGTTATGTTTTTTTGTGTGTGTGTTGTGATGTAAAGTTAGCTGTTCTGTGTACTGTAAGCTACTATTATATGAAATCTAAATCACAAAGCAAATATGAACCAGAACAACATTAAACAAATCGGAACACTTATTCAAAACAACAAAACGAGACTGGCGTTAAAACAAAAAAAACAAAACAAACAGAAACTAAAAAAATAAACAATAAGAATAATAACAGAAACTTAACAAACAAAAACAAATCAAATGAATCAATCAATGAATAATCAATCAACACCAATCAATCAATCAATCATAAATTTAATCAATCAAATAATCAATCAATCAATCAATCAATCAACAACATCAATCATCAACAATAACAACAAACCTCTACAACAAACCTCCTTCTTCGTCTTTTTTTTTTTTATTTCTATTACGCACGTACACAAACATGCAGAGAGAGAGAGAGAGGAGAGAGAGAGAGAGAGAGAGAGAGAGAGAGAGAGAGAGAGAGAGAGAGAGAGACAGACAGACAGAACAGACAGACAGAGACATAGACATAGACAGGGACAGAGAGACAGAGACAGAGAGACAGAGAGAGAGAAAGAAACAGACAGACCGAGGCACACAGACACACACAGACGGAAACAGACAGAGAGACAGACAGATAGAATGACAAACAGACAGAAGGACAGACGGAGGCCGGCATGCACATGCTCACTTGCAGAAACTGTTGTAGATAGAAGGGTAGCGTTGTTTCCAGTATGGCCTGGTCAGTTTGCTCTGTAAGACTGTATTCCTCTGCGCGAGACATGGGTTTCAGAAGACATTTGTCTCACCCGTACACGTTGTGAGTATGAGCAGAAGGTCCATGAGTTTGTAAATTTGACCTATATTAGGTTAAACTACAGTCACTCTTCAACAGATACCATTCTCTAAGGCCTTCTTTGAAAGCATCCAATGGTCTAGTAGATTCATAGTTTTATATACTTCTGTATCACTGTGTTGAGGTGTTGACTTTCGAATTCTGTCTTTTTATATATTTTTAACCCTTTTGACCCCCGCATCCTATCCACCAACTGCATAATCTTAACCATTTGATTCGCTCTCCCTATTCGCCAGCTTCTTACAGGAAGCTGGTGCATAGAGTGAGGAAATCAAATGATTAAGTTTTTGCTTTGCTAGCATGGTTGGCAATGCAGGATGCTGGTGGACAGGGTGCAGGAATCAAAGGGTTAAAATGAGACTAGTTTTTACTCATTAGTAGTTAAGATGTGGAAGAAGCTTATCTGGTTCACTGTTTTACAGTGAGAATAAAATAAAAAGTTCTTGCCGCGTTTGGTGACGGACAAACTTTGTCGTTTCTTTCTCTCCGGGTGGATATGTATTTGGATTCTGTTTAGGATAAGTTTCCATTGAAATTACTTTGATGTGGATGAACTGAAGATGTGTTCTTTGA
>CM060305.1:31664222-31671722 GCA_030674185.1 Monoplex corrugatus | reverse complement strand
CAACTCCTTCATCTTCCATTTTATCATTGCCATCTCCCCCCACCCCCATTTACCCACCTCTCCTATGCTCACCCCGCCTTCTTCTGTCTCAGATGTCACGTGTGTTGGGACATTGTGCGATGAATTGGTGAAGAAGGAAGGGCTTATATGAAACAATTAATGCGTTTTTCTGTCTCTGTCTCTGTCTGTCTGCCTGTCTGTCTCTCTGTCTCTTTGTCTCTGTCTGTCTGTCTCTGTCTCTGTCTCTCTCCCTATCTCTCTCTCTCTCTCATCTTGTCTTTCTTCTTTCTCCTCCTCCTCCTTCTTGTTGTTCTTGTTCTTGTTCTTGTTGTTCTTGTTCTTGTTCTTGTTCTTCTTGTTCTTGTTCTTCTTGTTTTGTTCTTCTTCTTCTTGTTCTTGTTCTTGTTCTTCTTCTTTTCTTCTTCTTCCTCTTCTTCTTCTCTCTCTCTCTCTCTGCTCTCCCTCTCCCTCGTCCCTCTCTCTCTCTTTCATCATCCCTTCTCTTCTCTTTCTTTGTCTGTTTAAGTGTCGAAGGGTGTACGTTCGAACCAAGGATGCGCTTCATTAAACTGGCTTTCTTACTGCTCATCTGTTGTTCTGGTAGTGTCAGTATACATGTATGATCTAGATTGCCCTTGGTTTTTCATTTACTCTAAGAAAACATATCTGATCCCAAAACTATCCATTTTGAGAATGTTTCCGTGAATGCATTTTTTTTACAGTATCGAACCTACACGTTTCTGAAGTTAAATTTACATTTAGGACAAACTTTTCTCATGGGAAATGGTACAAATGTGTAAATGTCTCCGTTTTGATTTGATTTATATGTCAAGATTTAGGGCATCGTCATCATCATTATCATCATCATCGTCATCTATATTATCATTTATTTATTATTGTTGCTACTATTGTTATTATTAGTAGTAGTGGTAGTAGTAGTAGTAATATTTTGTTGTTGTTGTTGTTGTTTTGTAGTTATTGTTATCATCATCGTCATCACCATCCTCATCGTCATCATCATCGCCACCACCACCATTATCCTTACTATTTGTATTAGTAATAGTTGCAATGGCAGTGTTGTTGTTGTTGTTGTTATTGTCATTATTATCATCATTAATGTTATCATTATTATTATCATCAGAACGCACTTCTATCAAAAAGTGTGCAATGTTATCGTAAAAGAATAAATATGTATATGTTTCATTATGCTGAATTTGATATATTGTGAGTTTAGACCGTCTATGAGCAAAATCACAGGAAAGAAAAAAAAAATCTTTTTATTCATACTGCACTGTTACATCATATATATAACGTGTGTGTCATCATCTCTGCCACCATTGAAACCAGTGACGGTGAGAGTAAAAGGATTTGGCTGTATGCACTGTTTGTTTGTTTTGTCCTGGGAGAGTTCAAAGGAGGGGAGAGGGAGCAGGGGGCGGGGGGGGCATGGGGCAGGGGGCAGGGGGAGATTACATGGCATGGCTTGCACCTCGCTACCTACCAGTTGATGCACCAGGGACGGCTGGTTCATTTGGCGTCTGTCTGTCGTGCAGGGTCTTGAACTGTATGTACGTGCGAGCGTGCGTGCGTGCGTGCGTGAGTGCATGCGTGCGTGCGTGTGTGTGTGTGTGTGTGTGTGTATGTGTGTTCGTGTCTGTGTGTATGTGTGTGAATATGTGTGTGTGTGGGGGGGGGACGATAGGGAGCGAGCCAGACAGAGAGAGCGGCAGTGCGAATGAGAGAGAGAGCAAGAGCGAGCGAGCGAGCGAGAGAGAGAGAGAGAGAGAGAGAGAGAGAGAGAGAGAGAGAGAGAAAGAGGCAGACAGACAAACAGACAGAGAGAGAGAGAGAGAGAGAAAGAGACAGATAGACAAACAGACACAGAGAGAGAGAGAGTGAGAGAAATAGAGAGAGAGAGAAAGAGACAGAAAGAGAGAGAGAGAGAGGGGAGAGAGAGAGAGAGAAGACAGACAGACAGACAGACGAAGAGTGACTGAGCATGTATATATTTATATATGTGTATGTGCGTGAGTGCGTGCGTGTGTGTATGCATGTGTGTGTACGTGTTTGTGTGTGTGAATGTGTGCGTGTACTTAAAAAAAGACAGAGACAGAGAGAGAGAGAGAGAGAGAGAGAGAGAGAGAGAGAGACAGAGACAGAGAGACAGAGAGACAGAGTGAATGATGAGCATGTGTTTATGTTTGTATTTTTTTAAACGATTTTAACAGACTTATGTAAATGAATTCATAACTGGTCTGCAACGTGATCGAAAGTTTACTCTTAGAATTGAAAAAGATGTCAGTTGGAAAAAGCTTACCTGCAGAAGTGAAGAACAGTGCAGTCAGTAGAAAGCTGACGCTTAGAAGTGAAAAGGCAACGCAGATTGGCAGAATCTTACCCTTCATCATCAAGTGCCTTGCCACGTGGCGTTGGCGATCATGGCCTTCCATCTGTTTCTATCCCTTGTTGCCTTGAGTGCAATCTTAACCCTTAGAAATGAAAAATAACGCAAATTGTCCAAAAAGTGTACACTTAGAAGTGAAAAACAACGCGCTTGGCAAAAGCGTACTTTTAGAAGTTGAAAACACTGCATTTCCACAAGCACATCCTTAAAAATGAAAAAGAAATTAAAAACAAAGTAAAAACGCAGTTGGCAAAAGCGTACCCTTAGAAGTGAAAATACAACACAATTGGGAAAAGCGTACCCTTAGAAGTGATAAACAACGCAATCGGTAGAACGCTGACTTTTAGAAGTGAAAAAGAACACAGCTGGTCGAAAGCTTACCCTTGGAAGTGAAAAAAAAAAAAGCAGTTAGTCAAAAGGTTATCATTATAAGTAAAAAACAACGCAGCTGATCAAACACTTACCCTTGAAAATTAAAAAACCCAACAATAATGTGATTGGTTGAAAGTTTAGACTTCGAAGTGAAAGACAAGGTAATTGGTTGAAAGTTAAGCCTAAGCAGTGAAAAGCAAGGTAATTGATTGAAAGTTAAGCCTAAGCAGTGAAAAGCAAGGTAATTGATTGAAAGTTAAGCCTAAGCAGTGAAAAGCAATGTAATTGGTTGAAAGTTAAGCCTAAGCAGTGAAAAGCAAGGTAATTGGTTGAAAGTTAAGCCTAAGCAGTGAAAAGCAAGGTAACTGGTTGAAAGTTAAGCCTAAGCAGTGAAAAGCAATGTAATTGGTTGAAAGTTAAGCCTAAGCAGTGAAAAGCAAGGTAATTGGTTGAAAGTTAAGCCTAAGCAGTGAAAAGCAAGGTAATTGATTGAAAGTTAAGCCTAAGCAGTGAAAAGCAATGTAATTGGTTGAAAGTTAAGCCTAAGCAGTGAAAAGCAAGGTAATTGGTTGAAAGTTAAGCCTAAGCAGTGAAAAGCAAGGTAATTGATTGAAAGTTAAGCCTAAGCAGTGAAAAGCAAGGTAATTGATTGAAAGTTAAGCCTAAGCAGTGAAAAGCAAGGTAATTGGTTGAAAGTTAAGCCTAAGCAGTGAAAAGCAAGGTAATTGATTGAAAGTTAAGCCTAAGCAGTGAAAAGCAAGGTAATTGATTGAAAGTTAAGCCTAAGCAGTGAAAAGCAATGTAATTGGTTGAAAGTTAAGCCTAAGCAGTGAAAAGCAATGTAATTGATTGAAAGTTAAGCCTAAGCAGTGAAAAGCAAGGTAATTGATTGAAAGTTAAGCCTAAGCAGTGAAAAGCAAGGTAATTGGTTGAAAGTTAAGCCTAAGCAGTGAAAAGCAAGGTAGTTGTTGAAAGTTAAGCCTTAGTGATAAAAGAAATCCCAAATGTCTAAGGTTCAGTTTACAATGTATATTAAAAATTACAATAAAATGACGCGCACGAAGTATAAGGCAAGCAAAGTAGAAGAATTTCCAGAAGGGCTTCACCATTTTAAAAATTTGCTGTGCCTGTCATCATCTCTGTTTTGTTTTTGCTGCTGACGCTGCTGTTATTGTGTTGTTTTGTGGTGTCTATTTTTCATTTCTATGTTTTTATTGTTGTTGAAGGCTTTAAGGGGTTATTGACAACGTCATCTTTTGCAGACACGAGGTAAAACTCAATGCACAAAGTGCGCATTGCTCAGGATGTTATGTGGCTCTATTTCTACGGAACAATGTTTCTCATGAGGTTGCAACACACTGTTCAGGATGTTATGTAGCATAAATTTAAGAGAAGCAATGTTTCTCCTGAGGTTGCACCACTTGTCCAAGTGACGCCCCTGTCATTAAAGGGACATTACCAACCCAAACAGTACAAAACAACACACAAAACAAGACGAAACAAAATATAACACCCAAGCGTGTACAAAGCGGGCAGGAAAAAAAGTCATGAATTAGGAGTTCCGGCAGCAGCCGCTTCCAGTCGCCATTGGATAAAAAAACTGGTGAACCAGATATCGATTTTTTGTTTCAAAAGAAGAATAGGCAAATGCTGGCAAGAAAATACAAAAGCGTAAAAATAATTCAGGATCGCACAGATCTCTGTCATGCCTTTTAAAAGGGGAGACGCAAGAATGAGACGGAAAGAAAGAGAGACAAATAAACAATGTAAAACAAAGAAAGAAAGCAAGTAAGAGAGAGAGAGAGAGAAGGAGACAGACAGACAGATAGAGACAGATACAGAGACAGAGACAGAGAGACAGAGACAGACAGAGACGGAAAGAGAAAGAGTTAGAGAGAGAGAGAGACAATGACAATGACAATGACAATGATGCTTTATTTTTCAACGGTAAAAGCTATTGGCTAGAAGCCATTTTTCAACTTGCCGTTGCTATTCTATACACATGACATTTGTTTACAGTAACAAATACAGCTTAAGGAAAATACATGTTGAATACTAAAATTAAGATACAATGAAATCAACAAACGTACAGTCACCACTTAGAGATAGGTAGATAGATAGATAGATAGATAGATAGATAGATAGATAGATAGATAGATAGATAGAGAGAGAGAGGTAGATAGTATAGACAGATAGATAGACAGATGAGCAGGTAGATAATGATAAGTAAATAAAGAAAGAAAGATAATGTTGATAGTGATATTAATAAAAATAAGACGAAGAAGAGGAAGAAGAAGAAGGAAGAGGAGGAGGAGGAGAGGAAAACACAGTAAACAAAATAGTAATAAGATAAAACAAAAAAAAATGAAATAGAGGGAGAAGACTAACATGTGAAACAAATAATTATAGAAATAAACCCAAGCGTCAAAAGCAATGTTTTGAAATTAAGCCTAAGAGATGAAAACAAGTTTGATTAGAAAGTATAACACTTGTTACAAAAAAATTACCCAAATATCTAAGTATACAGTACTAACAATGTATATTAAATGATTAAATAAACGAGCGACAGAAGATATAAGGAAGGGCAAAGCTAAAAATAATTCCTAAGGGCATTCACCATTATTAAAAATTGCTGTGCTGTAAATCACTCAATGTATTTGTTTTTTGCTGCTGAGGCTATGATATTGTGTAATATATTTGTAGTAGCTAATATCATTATCATAATCTATGTTTTTTTGTTGGAGAAGCCTTATACGGTTATTGACGAAAAGTCACTAATGCAGACAGAGTAAACCAAGCACAAACGACATTGGGCTCAGATTGATGTGGCACAAGTTAAGCAAACAACAATGTTACCATGAGAATGCAAACAAACGTTCAGAGTCATAGGTCACAACAATCATTTAATACAGACAATATTCTGTTGAGTTGAACCACTTATTCAAGTGACTGTTAAAGGAGACATTAAAAAAAGAAAAACAAAAAAAAAAAGACGAAAAAAAAAAAACACGCAACGTGTGCATAACCAGAAACAAATCAGACACTAGATTCCGGCACACCGCTACCATCCCATATAAAAAAAAACATGTGAACTAGATATCGATTTTAGGTTCAAAAGAAGAATAGTGCTAACTGCTGGTAATAAAATACGTAAAGGTAAAAAATAATTCAGGATCGAGAGTATTGCATGTTTTATAAATGGGGGAGAGTGTCCATAGTGGACGAAAGAAAACGATAAACAATGTATAAACAAATGACGAAAGAATTGAAGAGAGTGAGATGACGACATTCGATAAACATTTGAGAAGAATAGGCGGAGACAAACAGAGACAGAGACAGAGACAGACATGAACAAAGAGTAGATTTAGAGGAGAGAGAGAGAGAGAGAGAGAGAGAGAGAGAGAGAGAGAGAGAGAGAGACAGAGAGACAGAGAGAAAGAGAGAAGAGACAGAGATAGCGAGACAGAGAGAGAGATAGCGAGACAGAGAGGCAGACAAAGAGACAGATAGACGGACTGGCAGACAGACAGACAGACAACAGACAAACAGTCAGTCAGACAGACAGAATAAATGCTTTTATAAATTGCTTTTTATCCACTGGACGAGGCGGCAGGGAAGGTTTTAGTCTTGTTTTTATTATCCGTTGTTTGGTGTTTGTGATCTGTTTGTGACCGTGCGTTCGCGCTTGACAAAGGCCGGTTGGCCGAAAATTTGCGCTTGTCTTGTCTTGTTTTGTTGAATACGCGCTTGCATTGGGTTTCTTGTTCTTCTGGTTCCTGTTTGCTTGGGCGCGGGCAGTCGCACTTGTTTTGATCCAGAATAAATGTGAGACAAGAAAGAAAACCAACAAAAGGACAGAAGGAAAGAAGAAGCAATGTATGCGCATAGACTGTTAGCCCTTTCTTTCCACTGTTTTTTTCAAATGCCCTTTCTTTGTCTGCATTTTGCTTTCCTTTGTTTGAATAATTCAGAACTAGTTGTGCATAAATTGGCTGCTGTATACGACAGAAAAACTGTAGACAAATTTAAAAAAGAAATGTCTGGATGCAGCTTGTCATTTCGATGGTCGCCACGACTTTGTTTTGTTTTCATTTGCTTAAAAAATTGGGATGTCTAAGTGTGTGTGTGTTTGTTTGTGTGTTTGTGTGTGTGTGTGTGTGTGTGTGTGTGTGTGTGTGTGTGTGTGTGTGTGTTTGTTTGTGTCTGTGTTTTGTCTGTGTTGTGTATGCGTGGTGCGTGTGTGCGTGTGTGTGCGGTGTGTGTGGTGTGGGGTGGGGGGTGGTGTGCGCGCGTTTGTGTGTTTGTGTCTGCATACGCCTCCTTATTCTATACCACAATATGTGCCTCATCTCTTTTCATCTTCATGTTCATAATTATTTGTTTACGTTTTATTCTCATTTCTCTGAGCTCTTCTTTTTTAAATATATCTTTCCCGTACTTATCTATTATTCGTCTATCTCTAATTATCTCTCAGTTAACATATTACCAGTTTATACTTTATGATAGTGATAATGGGAAGTTTTTATATTCTCTCTCTCTTTCTCTCTCTTTGTCTCTCTCTCTCTTCCACTTTTCTCTTTCTCTCTATCTCTGTCTCTCTCTCTTTCTCTCTTTTTTCTTCTTTTCCTCTTTCTACTCTCTTTCTTTCTCTGACGCACGCTCACACACACAGACCCCTTTCACTCACACAAACACACGCTGCACACATAAACTATAATTTCTTA
>CM060305.1:31651722-31659222 GCA_030674185.1 Monoplex corrugatus | reverse complement strand
AAATCCTGTCTCATCATTTCCAAGAACACTCACCCCTCTCTGCTAACATCCTTGGCACATTTATGTCACATTAATCATCTCCCTTGGCCAACTCGATCTGTCTGTCTCTCTCTCTGTCTCTCTCTGTGTCTCTCTCTCTGTCTCTCTCTGTGTCTCTCTCTTTCTCTGTCTCTCTCTCTCTCTCTCTCTCTCTCTCTCTCTCTCTCTCTCTCTCTCTCTCTCTCTCTCTCACCGGATTTCCATTAGCTTCTTTTGTGCTTAAGCGTATTATTCACTGCCACTGTCTGTGTGAGAACAAATACATAATCTGGATCCACGACTTTTGTTTCTGCAACGGGCCTGTATTTTCGTGACTTAATGAATATGCCTGTGTTAAATGCAGAATCAATAAAACTAAACAGTATTTGAAACTTTTTGACGTGAACTGAAGCACAGACGCTCGATAGAAAAAAAAATACGTTCATTTTATAAAGCAAAACAAAACAAAACAAAACATCAAATTAACAAAACGGGGTTGCCTTATTCCGCTTTAGTAACAGACTAAATTTCTGAAAATCCAAAATGGATGTGACCGCCCTCGTTCAAACAGATGTCTGACTAAAGGCTTTGCCTTCGGGTACATGACCACTCGTGCATTGTAGAATTCTCACTTCCCCTGATACATCGAGTTGCCTCCCTTCTTCACAGCTCCCGCTACTCACAAATATATGTCTGCTCCTCCAGAAACGGGGGAGTTAGTTTTTTTTCCCCCGTTGTTTTTTATGTTTGTTATTTGTAATTTATTATTTGTAGTCTTGACAAAGGCCACTTGGCCGAAAATTTGCGTCTCTGCACATTCTGATTCTATTTTCGTGGTTTTCTGGTTTCTAAATTTCTCTGTCTTAAGAGTGAACACCACGAAAACTCGAATTCTACTTGTTTTCACGATTAGCTCCTGATTACTGTAGATGTATCAAACATAAAGAAAAACACCACAGATAGCATACTACATATGAAAAGTACACGCTTACTTTTTTCAGTGTTAATTTTCAAAGATCAATCCCTTTTTACAATTGCACTCATGAAATTGTGTTCTAAAACTTCAAAATGCTTCATAGACAGCATGAATCTGATGGCAAATGCTGGTTTAGTATTACAAGTCTGTTTACCAGTCTGCTACATCATATTTTTGCGACATCAATATTTATACGCCAGCTCGCACCTTGCGCTCAGCTTCAGGTACTCTTTCCATTCAGGTCCCTAGATTTAAACTATCAATTATTGGCCAGCATTTTTTACTGTCTAGACCTCAGCCTGGAACAGACTTCCGCTTTGCCCTCTCCTAACACCTACCCTTTCTGCTTTTAAATTCAATTTCAAAACTCATCTCTTTTCCCAACAATAAATTCTACAACCACTTCTTTCCCTCAGTTTGTGTACTGTTTTTTTTTCAAAATTAAGCATTGCCAGGTAGTCTTTGTCGATTGTATACGTATGCTTGGTGCGTGAGTGCGCTTTGATTTGAACTGTCAAACATTGGCGCCGAAAAAATATTGTAATTATTATTTTTTACTATTATTATTATTATATTATAATTATTATTATCATTATTATTATTATTGTATTATATTATTATTATTATTATTATTATATTGTTATTATTATCATTATTATTATTATTGTTATTATTATCATTATTTTTGATTATTATTATTATCATTATTATTGTCACTATTATCATGAGATCACGAGACCTGGTTTTATGATTGATCAGACACTGACCTTGCTACGCTCATCATCACCCTCCTCATCATTATCATAGGATTGTGGAGACATCCAGGATGCTGTGGCCATTGATATAGCGTAAAGAATGGGATAGAAGGAATACAAAAAAGGAAGAAGAAAAGTTAATCCAAGACCTTTCACACCACCACCACCTCCTGTTCTCAAATCCCTATGTGGGTGCTGTTAGAAGTAGCAATATAGCAGGACTTCCACTGTCTTTGCAGCTTTGGCCTCATGGCAGGAAGAAAGAAAAGGTGCTAACATATTTATGATCCTAATGGCTGGCATTTGAGATCGTCAGCTTGCTCTCTGATGTGACGGTGCATTAACGAGAGATAAGCTTATTAAAGTTTGGGTGTTTCTTTGCGAAGCGTCGCTTTTCTCTTTTACTTGATAACAATGCGAAGTGACAGTTTTTCAAGAGGAGTTTTTAATGTATAGTTCAAATAGAGTTATTTGGGGGATGGGGGGGGGGGGGTTATAGCAGAGAAAGGAGGTAGTGGTTTTGACCTTGATGTGTCCATGGCTCTGTGTGTGTGTGTATATGTTTTGTTTGAGTATGTATGTGTTAGTGTGTATGAGTGTGTGTGTTGTATGTGTGTGTGTGTGTGGATGTGTGTGGTATGTATGTTTGTGTGTGTGTGTGATTGAGTTTGAGAGAGAGAAAGAAAGAGAGAGAGAGAGAGAGAGAGAGAGAGAGAGAGAGAGAAGAGAGAGAGAGAGAGAGAGAGAGAGAGAGGGAAAAAGGAGAGACAGACATGCAGATAAACAGGCAGACGGACAGACAGACAGACAGACAGACGATCAGGCAAGCATAGACATAGACAGAAGAACATTGCCAAATCACATCGCCAAATGCCTGATGACCACAGAAGCTGGGAGCGATCCAGCTTACCTCCTATGTCCCTGCAAGTAACCTTACATAACCCTTCTCCTCCTCCTCCTCTCCTGTCACATCTCCTCACTGTCAAGAACACTCAAGACTCTCTGCTAACATCCTTGGCACATTTATGTCACATCAATCATCTCCCTTGGCCCCTTCTCTGTCTGATCATATTTTCATATGCCGGTTTCGTGCAAAATGTACTATCCTCTGGGACATGTGAAGACAGACAGTATTGCTTTCTTATTCTCGTCTGAAAACCGATCGTTAATGTAATTGGCTTTACAGGAATATATACAAAATGACTTTATAACACGTGAGTGGTTCAGAGTTCAATTTTCACAAAACGGAAGAAACTGTTTCTTATGTATTGAAGCATAAGCAGTTTCGCACAAATAAGGCATTGAAACATTCAGTCCATCCTATGTTTTACATGAAGCTATGTCTTTTAGCGTAGTGTGACTATATCAGAAATATACATCTGTGTTTGCCTGCCTACAACAGCAACAAACAGGATCCAGTAATGAAAATGTGTAAGGAAGCCACGTCTCTGTTCGCATTTCGTAAAAAAAATATGACAACAACAAAATGATGTCCCATTAACACATAGATCAATACTAGTCCATAACAAGAGCAATACAATTTTTACTAGGGACAAAAGCTTTTAAAGAAATAATACGTCTCAATTGTCTCATTTTGTGGAATCAACTGAACAAATCAAATCGATGTTTGCTACATGTTCATCAGTTTTCTTTTCAGGGGGGTAAGAAATATGAACCTTTCTGGGACACTTGATCTCATAGCGATCGATTCTTTCACCGAGTCAGCAAGAATTATCCACACTTCATTCCTGCACTGGAGGATAAGGATACGAGTGACTTATGCAGTCTGCATTTGGTAGTGAAACTGATGGTGTGGCTTTTAATGATCTTGTTTAGTCTAACCGTCACTGTTATCAGTGTGGTTCTGATGTAGAGGTTTGCTGTCCAGCTACCGTCTTTCACAAGAGTGCCCTCTTGGTAATTGAAACTGTCTGCCTTTTCCATTTTCTGGACATTCATATAAACTTCATTACAGTATGACTATGGCTTGCTTCTCCCCGCTATGGACAGTCTTTCCATAGGTATCCCCTGCGTTATCAATGAGTCTTAATGCTCATGTTGTTCCTTACATCAGTCGATGACATCAGCAACTATAGCAGTTGAATAGACTCTCGAGGACTTAGGCTACTTTTTTTTTTTTTCGCAGGCACCATCACCACATCTTTCACTACCGTCGTAGTTCACATGTGCAAATGATTCGCAGATTTACAGAGGCTTAGCAGGTTCGCTATTTAATTAAATAGGTTTCGCCTAGAAGCCCGCGCTGCTTTCATAGTGCAGGTGAATGTTCAGAGAGAAGAGACAATGATCGAGAGAGAGTAGAGAGCGATCGAGCAGAGTGCAGAGAGACAGACATACAAGAGAGAGAGAAAGGAGAGACAGCAGACCGACAGACTGGTTGGAGGATAGTAGAGAAACCACAGAGAGAAACAGAGAAAAGAGAGAGATACAGAAAGAGACAGGGAGACAGAGACAAGAGAGACATAGTGGGAGTGAGAAAGAGAGAGAGAGAGAAAGAGAGACAGACAGACAGACACAGACAGGACGATGACAGACAGATAGACAGACAGAAACAGAAACAGAGAGATAAGACTGAATGACACTGATATGCAGGCAACAGACAGTTCTTTCACATGGTGGGAAAGAAAAGACGAAAAATAACAAGACAGAAAACAACTTAGAAACGAAACAAGACAGGAGAAAGACGGAGCAGACATGATATAGGCACAAAGAGAGGGGAGAAGAGAAAGATACAGAGACATTAGACGAAAAAGACGAGAGAGAGAGCGATAGAAAGAGAGAGAGAGAGAAGAGAGAGAGAGAGAGAGAGAGAGAGAAGAGAGAGAGAGAGAGGAGAGAGAGAGGAGAGAGAGAGAGAATGAGAGAGGAAGACAAACAAACAAAATTAATAAGCATGTGAACCGACTATTATATACAGAGACAATTAATGTTAATCAAATCAACACACACACACAAACACACACACACACACACACACACACACACACACACACACTCACACACACACACACACACACACACACACACACACACACACACACACGCACACACACACACACACACAATACGCACACACACACACATACACACACACATACACACACACATCCCACACGCAACATACAATCAGGTACCGTATTAGTAGGCCTCTAGTTATATTAACCTTAAAAAGCATGGCGCTATCCTTTCCAATACATATCAGTAATAAGGAAAGAGCTATCATTCCGTATAATAGGCTTCGCATGCAGAAAGAGGAAGTACAAAGCCATAATTATGCATGCTTCGTCGAGCCGTATTTTTCACTCATTTACTTCAAAAGGCCGCTCTCGTGTTCGTCCCGGTTTCCAAGGGAAGAAACTCGCGTTGAAGAGACGACGAAGGTTTCCCTATTCCCTCAGCGAATAGAACTAAATCTCAATCTCCAGTGTTTCTGGATTAGAGTTAAACTTAGAATATTCGTTCAACACAGATTCATCGTGCTTGGACATTCCCATACATGCGCTTCGCCCAGATCTGCCCTACTCTTTGATCCTGCGCTCAGCGTTAAGCGCTTGCCAGATCTTGAAGTGGGAGAAGCCAAGGAGACTGATGATGAAAACACTAAGCTGATACCAGCATAATAATAAGAGTGTTAAGATGGGTAATGAACAGGCTAAGTTTATGAGTTTTCAGTCCTATTGAAAAACTTTGCGGAGGCTGAATACGACGACACACTACATATAAACAAAACGAGAGAGAGAGAGAGAGAGAGAGAGAGAGAGAGAGAGAGAGAGAGAGAGAGAGAGAAACAGAGAGACAGAGAGACAGAGTACAGAGACAGAGACAGAGACAGAGAGACAGAGAGAGACAGAGACAGAGAGACAGAGACAAAGACAGACAGAAAGAGAAAGACAGAAAAAAAGAACTAGAGACAAAAGGAGAGAGAGAGAAACAGATAGAGAGAGATAGAGAGAGAGAGCGAGCGAGCGAGCAAGAGAGAGAGGGAGAGGGAGGGAGAGAGAGAGAGAGAGAGAGAGAGAGAGAGAGAGAGAGAGAGAGAGAGAGAGAGAGAGAGAGAGAGAGAGAGAGAGAGAGAGAGAGAGAGAAAGTTTAATCTCTGCCTCTGTTTGTCTGCCTGTCTGCCTATCTGTCTGTCTGTCTGTCTGTCTATATGTCTGTCTGTCTGTCTGTCTCTTGCTCTGTGTATCTGTATGTGTGAGTGTGTGCAAAAGTGTGCACGCACCGGCAAGTCTGTATACGCTCGCCTGTACATGTATGTGTGTATGAATGTGTGCAGGCACCTCCCTGTGTTTGAGTGTGACTGTACGCTTACATGTCGTATGCATGCTTACATGTCGTATGCATCGTTCTACACACCAACCGTAAAGACATCCATCACTTTTGTGTTCAAAGCCGCAACGAGACACCGACCCATACATAGTCATGAAGGAGATCCCATATGCAAAATGGGTTGCCAGGGAATTGAGAGATGGGGGGAGAGAGAGAGAGAGAGAGAGAGAGAGAGGAGAGAGAGAGAGAGAGAGAAGAGAGAGACAGACAGACAGACAGAGAGACAGAGAGACAGAGAGACAGAGACAGAGACAAGACACAGAGACAGAGAGAGACAAAGACAGACAGACAGACAGACAAAAAAGAAAGAAAACAGAAAAGAGACGAGAGAGACAAGACAGAGGAAGAAAGAGAGAGCAGAAAGACAAAAGGACAGAGAAGAGAAGAGAGAGAGAGAGAGAGACAGACAGACAGACAGACAGAGACAGAAATGAGACAGAGACAGAAGGAGAGACAGAGACAGAGACAAGGCACAGAGACAGAGACAGACAGACAGAGACGGACAAACGACAGACAGACAACCGACATACAGACATACAGAGACAGACAGACATACAGAGTGAATCAGATAGGTTGATAGAGAACGAGAGAAAAAAAAAAGATGTCAGACAGACAAATAAAGACAGATTGAAAACAGACAGACAGACAGAAGAATAGACAGACATACAGAAACAAAGGCAAATAAGACGAAGAAAAAGACAGACGGCTATAAAAAATACGCAGCACCGTTGATGAAATTCCCTCCATTGGATGCATTTGTCTAGTAGTCTGACTTGTCCGCTTCTAATGGAACCACCATTTTCCTTATCACATCCTGGTGGACAAGATTCGAAAGAGAGAGTGGAGTGGGCCGGATCTGTAGTGTGAATAGGAAGGACTGAAAGAGCAGCAATGTCAGTTTAACAACCACTTCTTTGGTCAACTTCACACATGTTGTATTGACATAATGGTCTCAGGGTGGTTGTACTTTCCAGTCACACGCCTTAGAAATTCTCGACTACAAATTTAATCTCGCACCCAAAACCTTCTCCTTTATGGTAATGCTGTTTCCTTGTGGGGTTAGGGTGCGCGCAAGTGTGTGTGTGTGTGTGTGTGTGTGTGTTGTGTGTGTGTGTGTGGTGTGTGTGTGGTGTGGTGTGTGTGTGTGTGTGTGTGTGTGTGTGTGTGTGTGTGTGTGTGTGTGTGTGTGTGTGTGTGTGTTGTTTTGTGTGTTTCGTTGTGTGTGTGATTCGTTGTGTGTGTGTGTGTGTGTGTGTGTGTGTGTCTGTCTGTCTGTGTGTCTGTGTGTGTCTGTTATGTTGGTGTTCGCGTGAGCGTTTGTGTGTACACACATGTAAGTGTGTGTGTGTGTGTCTGTGTGTTTGTGTGTGTGTGTGTGTGTGCGCGCGTGTGTGTGTGTGC
>CM060305.1:31636722-31644222 GCA_030674185.1 Monoplex corrugatus | reverse complement strand
AGGACCTGCTCCTGCAGGAAGTATGACGTGCTGGGGCCAAAGCCGAAAGGAAGCTTCAGTGCAGACAACCCTTCTGTCGACCAGAACGACCACCACCATCGGTACATGGAACATCAGGACCATGTACGAGGCAGGGAAGGCAGCACAAGTGTCAGCAGAGATGCGCCGATATAACATCACCCTGCTCGGACTGAGTGAGACGAGATGGCTGCAAGCCGGACAATCAAGACTGACTACAGGGGAACTCTTGCTGTACTCAGGACATGAAGAGGAAAATGCTGCACACACTGAAGGAGTAGCAATCATGTTTTCAAGTACAGCACAGAAAGCTCTTACTGGATGGGAAGCACATGGTCCAAGGATAATAACAGCAACCTTCACGACCAAGAAGAAGAACATTAAGATGAACATAATCCAATGCTACGCACCCACCAATGAATATGATGAAGAATCCAAAGACCAGTTCTACAGCAGATTACAGGCAGTCCTAGACAAGCTAAAGGACAAAGGCATCAACATCCTCATGGGGGATTTTAATGCGAAACTGGGATCAGACAACAGAGGCTACGAGGAAGTGATGGGACAACATGCCCTCGGAGAGATGAATGAGAATGGGGAGAAATTCGCTGACCTCTGCGGACTGAACAACTTTGTCATCGGAGGCAGCATCTTCGCCCACAAGAGGATACACAAGGCCACCTGGGTATCGCCTGACCATATTACCGAAAACCAGATCGACCACTTCTGTATCACCAAGAAGTTTAGACGGTCTCTTCAAGATGTACGAGTGAGAAGGGGAGCAGACGCAGCATCAGACCACCACCTCCTGACTGCGAGACTCAAGCTGAAGTTGAAGAGAACTGACAGGCAGGCAGCAGGCAGGGCGAAGTACAATGTGAAGCTATTGAAAGATAGGACAACTCAAGAAACCTTCACCTTCAACCTCAAGAACAGATTCCAAGTGCTGCAGGAGCTTATCAACGAAGACACCGATGCCAATGACCTTTGGAAGAGAACAAAAGATGCCATCACAGAAACATGCCAGGAAGTGCTTGGGCCAAAGAACAACCAACACAAAGACTGGATCTCAGCAGACACCCTCCAGAAGATCCAAGCAAGAAGACTCAAGAAAGAAGCAGTTAACTCGAGCCGTACAAGATTAGTTAAAGCGACAGCCCAAGCAGAATACGCACAAGCTCACAGGGAAGTGAAGAAGAGTGTGAAGAAAGACAAGAGAGACTACATAGACAGCCTGGCTGAAGAAGCAGAACAAGCAGCGTACCACGGGAACATGAAAGAGCTGTATATAACCACCAAGAAGCTTGCAGGCAAGTACAACAGACCAGAACGACCAGTCAAGGACAAGCTAGGACAGACCATCACAGACACAGATCAGCAGCTTGAGAGATGGGCGGAGCATTTTGAGGAACTTCTCAATAGGTCAGCTCCACAAAACCCTCCAAATATCGCAGAAGCAGACAATGATATAGAGATATGCTGCGACCCACCAACAAAAGACGAAATCATCCGCGCCATCAAGAAGATGAAAAATGGCAAGGCAGCCGGCCCAGATGGAATTCCAGCAGAAGCTCTCAGGACAGACGTAGAGACAACAGCCGACCTTCTACTACCGCTTTTTGAGAAGATCTGGGAACAGGAAAAAGTACCAATAGATTGGAAAGACGGACACATCATCAAACTGCCCAAAAAGGGAGACCTCAGCATCTGCGAGAACTACAGAGGCATCACACTCCTATCAGTGCCAGGAAAAGTGTTCAACAGGATTCTGTTGGAGAGGATGAGGGACGCAGTGGACGTCAGGCTCCGAGACCACCAGGCAGGCTTCAGGCAGGACAGATCCTGCACAGACCAGATTGTCACGCTACGCATCATCGTCGAGCAGTCCCTGGAGTGGAACTCCTCATTGTACATCAACTTTGTAGACTTCCTCAAGGCTTTTGACAGTCTGCACCGTGACACCCTGTGGCAACTCCTCCGACACTATGGAATCCCAGCCAAACTGACACGAATCATCAAAGAGTCATATGAAGGGATGGCATGTCGGGTCGTTCACGGAGGCCAGCTGACGCGTCGCTTTGATGTAAAGACCGGCGTACGTCAAGGATGCCTGCTGTCACCATTTCTGTTCCTCCTCGCCATCGATTGGGTGATGAGACGGACAACAGATGGACAGAGGAATGGCATCCAGTGGACCCTATGGACTCAGTTGGACGATTTGGACTTTGCCGATGACCTCGCTCTGCTCTCCCACAAACAGCAACAGATGCAGAACAAGACTTCAAGCCTGGCCTCCCATGCGTCCCAAGTCGGCCTTCACATCCACCCCAACAAGACCAAAATTCTGAAAATCAATGCTTCCAGTACAGAGGCAGTGAAGTTGGGAGATAACAACCTGGAGGAGGTCGAGACCTTCACTTACCTTGGGAGTGTAGTCAATCAGCAGGGAGGAACAGATGCAGACGTGAAGACCCGCATCGGAAAGGCAAGAGCATCCTTCTTGGCCCTCAAGAACATCTGGCGATCCCACATGATCACACCCCGCACTAAAATCCGCCTGTTCAATTCAAACATCAAATCAGTTCTTTTGTATGGAGCAGAAACGTGGAGAACAACTAAGACCACTACTAGAAGAGTCCAGACATTCATAAACTCGTGCCTACGCAAGATACTGAAGATCCACTGGCCAGTTACCATCAGTAACACAGACCTCTGGCAGAGAACTAACCAAGTGCCAGTAGAAGAAGAAATCAGAAGAAGGAGATGGCGATGGATAGGGCACACCCTGAGGAAACCATCAACCAACATCACCCGCCAGGCCCTGACCTGGAACCCTCAAGGGAAGAGAAAGAGAGGCCGACCAAAAAACACCTGGAGAAGAGAACTGAAGGCGGACGCCAAGCAGACCGGCTACTCCTGGCGAGAACTTGAGCAAATAGCCCAGGATCGTGGACGATGGCGGGCGGTTGTGGATGGCCTATGCCCCTCCTGGGGCTCAAGGCCTAAGTAAGTAAGTAAGTGTTATACCTTTCGCCATTCACAGCAGTATTTCTTTTCTAATTTCAGTGTTAGATCTCGCCATTCGATGTGAGATTTCATTTCTTAGCTTCCCTACATTCTCCCATAGTGACATCGTTCCATTTGGATCCATAAAAATCTATCAATAAAAAGGCAGTATGTTATACATCAGTTGAAACTGCAAACATTTCTGAGTGTCACGGTGTTTAGTTTGATAATATCATCATTATCATCATCAGGTGCCCTGCCGCATGGCGTTGGCGACCATGGACTTCCAACCATCTCTATCTCTTCTTGCCCCTAGCATCTCCCCCACCCGCCTCATCCCCAGCCACTCTGCAAGTCCGTCCAGCATTCTCTCCCTGGGTCTACCTGGTGCTCTCTTTCCCTCCAACTTTCCCGTTGTGACCAGGTGCTCCAAATCCCCCTTCCTCATAAAATGGCCTACAAATGTTGCCTGTCTTTTCCTAATCTTCCGTATGAGTGATCTACTTGTGTCTGCCTCCATCAAGACTGTCTCGTTTGTTTTCTTTGCTATCCATGGAACTCTCAACATTCTTCTTAGAAACCATATACCACATACATCCCAAGAATATGCCACATACATAATGGGAAATTTTATGATAATATAAGTTATAGTATCAGTTAATATTTGATAAAAGGGCATGTTTTCTGATAAATGTACAGTCAGTTTCGTTAAAAAAATCATAACAAATCTCATAACGGGAAAGAGTTTTAATCTAATCTCTGTTGTTCTACTCCATGTGGCACGTCTCCTCTTAGCAGTTTTAAAACAAACAAAAAAAAGACGATATGCAGCGATGTGGTTTATGGAAAAATTGTATGACTCTCAGAATCTATACCTTGTGAACATTACCATTAGCTGTTGTAGTGCTCTATGTCATTTCCTACTCCTGCTTGCAACACAAGATTCTTGTGTGAGTTGTTTTACTAAACTTTTTTTAAATTTTATTTTGTACGACACTCTGACTTTCTTATGTATTTCTCGTATTTCTCTTGTTGTATGAAACCTTACTGTCAATCAACAAGTCAGGAGCATATACACGCAAACCATTACTTCACAGCTTTGTTGATAAACACTCTATGAATACAAGAAACACAGGCAACCGGAAAAGGTATCTACGCTTTGCATTCTTACAAGATTTAGTACACAAGGACTGGGGGATGGTTCAAAATGCCCTCTGATCTTCTCTTGTCTGAGAGGAGGGCAATTTTGTGTGGCTATGCTATTCACCACAATTTTACAATAGTATTATCCTGAACTGGTCTGCGACTGAGACGAAAGGACTTTTAACTGCTCCGCAATCGGGAAATTTTCACTAATAACAGAAAATGCCAGCAATCAAAGTCAGTTTTCTGTCCTCCCCCGCTACCAACCCTCTCTGTTTCTCTCTGACAGTCTCATTCACTGTCTCTCTCTCTTTCTCTTTCTGTCTCTGTGTGTGTCTCTCTCTTCCTCTCTATCTGTCTCTTTGTTTCTGTATCTCTCTTTGTCTCTGTCTCTTTCTCTGTCTCTCTCTGTCTGTCTCTCTTTCTCTTTCTGTCTTTATTTCTGTATCACTTTCTCTCTCTCTCTCTCTCTGTCTGTCTGTCTGTCTGTCCGTCTGTCTCTCTCCTTCTCTCTCTATCTTTGTCTTGTCTGTCTCTGTCTGTCTGTCTCTCCCTCTCAGTCTGTTTGTCTGTCTGTCTCTATTTGTCTGCCTATCTCTGTCTCTGTCTCTGCATGTCTGTCTGTCTGTCTTTTCTCTCTCTCTCTCTCTCTCTTTCTCTCTCTCTCTCTCTCTCTCTCTCTCTCTCTCTCTCTCTCTCTCTTTTTCCCTCTATTTTTTTCTTTCTCCTCTGAAGTCGTATTTTATGATACCAACAAGTTACAATGATCCCACATTAAGACGAAATCTAGACATCCGATTTTAGTTTTATGATGGACGGAAGACTATTTTTCGGTCCCTTTTGTGGAAGAAAAAAAAAGAAGACTGATTCAGACTAAATTGTGACAATTGTACTCTTGTTGCGTCTGGTTACACTAGTGCTTTTAGCGGACATAGAAATAAACAGTTCCAGTGATTATCTTTCTCTGTGTCTGTCTGTCTGTCTCTGTCTCTCTGTCTCTCTCTTTGTCTCTCTCTCTCTTTCTCTCTTTCTTTCTCTTTCTCTGTGTTTTTTACAGTCTCTTCTCCTTTCATTATCTTGCTCTCTCTCTCTTTCAAACTCTTACTCTCTCTCTTTCAATCTCTCACTTTCTTTCTCTCTCTCTCTCTCACTCTCTCTTCCAATTTCTTAATGCCTCCCTCCTCTCTCTCTCCCTGTGTGCGTGTGTGTGTGTGTGTATGTGTGTGTGTGTGTGTGTGTGTGTGTGTGTGTGTGTGGTCTGTGTGTGTGTCTGTGTGTGTGTATGTGCGTGCGAGCGTGCGTGTGTCCGTGCTTGTTAAAATGTTATTGTGATAGCAATGATTTCTTAAATGCAATAATAACCTACGGTATTGAAGACGTCCAGATATGACCAGATACCTAGATTTTACAATCCTGACTTAACAATAGTTCTAAATCTTTGTTCATTTCCCTGTAACTAGAGCTTGCCTATTTTTGACGTCGATTCTAGCAAATGCTGGAAAAGGAGTAATATCATTTGTCATTGTTTCTAGAGTCCGGAGGTGGGGGTGGGGGGGGGGGGGTCCTTGTTTGCATATGTTAATTGTCTCCTCTGGCTGGCAACAAAGGCACTAAACTCGATAAGAGCCTCAGAGAATGAAATGGCCTTCTTTGTTATTCTTGTGGATGTTGAATTTCCTCCTGTATGAGAGGATAATTATTATGTAGCAATCCACTGATGAACTCATCATGATTTTTTTTCATCACTTTTCTCATTGATAATATGTATCTAAAAATGTTATGACCATCACGGAGCAATAGTTTGTGTCTTGTGTATGATCGGATTTTTCATACGTAGTTTCTGCAGGGATGTCTGCAAGGATGTTTTTTTTTTCTCTTGCTTTTCTTTCTCGAAAATATTTGTTTGAAAATTCTGTATTGAGCAGCACACACACACACACACACACACAGACACACACACACACACACACACACACACACACACACACACACACACACACACACACACACACACACACACACATACACACACACACACACACACACACACACACACACACACACACACACACACACACACACACACACACACACTTTCTGATTTGACACGTTTCCCTGTTGATTGGAGGATTAAAAGATTTATGGTTCAAAGGACTGGCCCTAAAGGAATTACAAAAATACAGTCATAAATAAAAATAAAAGGACTGTGGTGACCCATTACTTGGGTCTTGATAATGTGGTGTACTGACAATAGCCCATAATACTAAATAACAAAACACTGCGTTTCGAGTCAGAAATTTTGCTTGGCCCAGCCCAGGTATACATACACCTATAAAAGAGTCCACAACAGCGTTGTTTTTTTTTCTTTGTGGTTTGTTTTTTCCTAATAATATCATATCTTACATAGCAAATCCGGCAGGTATATTTTTTTTATTGCTTTTTATCAGTCACAAATGCTTGGAATGTGAGTGCGTTTTTATCGGATACCATTGCTTTAAGCAACATGATGATAATGATGATAAAGGTAAAGATAATGATAATTTAGAAGAAGAAGAAAAGAGGAAGAAGAAGAAGAAGAAGAAGAAGAAGAAGAAGAAGAAGAAGAAGAAGAAGAAGAAGAAGAAGAAGAAGAAGAAGAAGAAGAAGAAGAAGAAGAAGAAGAAGAAGAAGAAGAAGAAGAAGAAGAAGAAGAAGAAGAAGAAGAAGAAGAAAAAGAAGAAAAACAACAACAACAACAACAACAACAACAACAACAACAACAACAAGATGATGATGATGAAGAATGAACAAGAAGAAGAAGTAGAAGAAGTTAAACAATTAAAAAACGAAGGAGAGGCGGAGGAGGATGGAGAAGAAAAGGAAGAAGAAAACGGAGAAGAAGGAGAAGAAGAAGAAGAACAAGAACAAGAAGAAGAAGAAGAAGAACAACAACAAAAACAAGAAGAAGAAGAAGAAGAAGAAGAAGAAGAAGAAGAAGAAGAAGAAGAAGAAGAAGAAGAAGAAGAAGAAGAAGAAAAGAAGAAGAAGAAGAAGAAGAAGAAGAAGAAGAAGAAGAAGAAGAAGAAGAAGAAGAAGAAGAAGAAGAAGAAGAAGAAGAAGAAGAAGAAGAAGAAGAAGAAGAAGAAGAAGAAGAAGAAGAGAAGGAGAAGAACAAGAACAACAAGAAGAAGGAAAAGAACAAGAAAAACAAGAAGGAGAAGAGCAAGAAGAAAGAGAAGAACAAAAAAAAAAACACATGAACTAGAAGAAGAACAACAAAAACAAGAAAACGAAGAACAAAATCATTTCTTCATACAGCGGTATTCTCCAAACAGATTCGGACTCACTGCGCAT
>CM060305.1:31629222-31631722 GCA_030674185.1 Monoplex corrugatus | reverse complement strand
ACCACCACTGTTATTGGTTGAGATAAATAAAATGAATAAAGGTAATGACACAGAGACCGTCAGAAGGGAATGCCTTCAGTTTTTCCTGCTAGCAAATGATTTTGATGACAAAGGACTTAACTCTTGTATAATATCTGTTTATACGAAAACAAGTTTTTGTCTTCTAAACCTGCGTTTTTTTAATGATGGCCCCCCAGCACAAGATCATGTACTCATTTTGGTTACGTGTAGACTGGAGATCGTATACACAACACTTTTTCCCTTCAAACTGAAACCCGTGCACTCAGACTGAGAGGCAAGAATATTACGTTTACACCAAACAGACCCTCATATTTTACTACATTTTGGTCAGAGAGGACGTCTGAGTGATACAGGGGTATTTGAAAACAAAAATGTTGTTGCCCCCATTTTCTGCATTGCTTTCTGTATCAATACCACCAGTTTCGGCTCAGGAGCATACTTTAATAGCCAAGCTAATAGAAGTCACTATAAGAGCAGGATATATGAAGAGCCACAGAAGCTGGGACAATTTTTCATAATCATAATTGTGTGAGTATGACGATTTTCATTTTGAATTGAGACTGAATGAAGGCTGTGCTATTCGCTTGTATGCTATTTTTTTTTCTACAGTGTAACCTGCAGGCCTAAGAGATACAGACATCTGCGGAGTTGATGAAGAAATTTGAATCAGTACCCTCAGTGACCCTTCCGTAAAGTTGATCATATCCTCAAATATGTGGTTCCGGTCTGCCCAGCAAGCCAACAGCACGCTCAGCTTTGAGTAGAAGCTGGTCGGGGCAGAACAATCCTACAATAGATAGGTAGATAGGTAGATAGCTAGTCAGATAAATAGATAGATAAATAGATAGATAGGTAGATAGGTAGATAGATAGGTATATAGCTAGCCAGATAAATAGATAGATAGATAGATAGACAGATAGATAGATAGATAGACAGACACAGATAGACAGACAGACAGATAGATAGAAAGATAGACAGATAGATAGATAGATAGGTAGATAGCTAGCCAGATAAATAGATAGATAGATAGACAGACAGACAGACAGATAGACAGATAGATAGATAGATATATAGATAGATAGATAGATAGATAGATAGATAGATAGATGGATAGACAGATAGATAGAAAGATAGACAGACAGACAGATAGATAGATTGATAGATAGATAGAAAGAAAGATAGATAGATAGACAGACAGACAGACGGACAGACAGACAGACAGACAGACTCCCAGACTCCCAGACTCCCAATTATTTGTGGTTCCAGTCTACCTAATAATCCCAGCACACTCAATTTTGGGTAGAAGCTGATCAGGGCCGAACATTCCTATGACAGCTCGATAGCCAATTATATATACATGTATATGCATACAGAGAGCGAGCGAGAGAGAGAGAGAGAGAGAGAGAGAGAGAGAGAGAGAGAGAGAGAGAGGGAGAGAGAGAGAGAGAGAGAAAAGGAAGGAGAAAGAGAGAGGGAAAGAGAGAGAGAGAGACAGACAGACAGACAAAGACAGAGAGAGAGAGAGGGAGGGAGGGAGGGAGAGAGAGAGGAATGGAGGGAAGGAGAAGGAGAGAGATGGGTGGGGGGTAAAGTGTATGACTACGGGGGTTAAAACCCACGAGCTCTTTTAGTAATAACTGGATTTTGTTGTTGTTGTCTTGTTCACCCGAGAGTCCAAATCGCATTAAGTTATGAGGGGTGGGCTGTGTACAGGACACGACGAAATCCCCTTTGGGAAATGGTTTGGCTGCCAAAAATAAGATGACACTCTCATCTCTTTATCCAGAAATCGGCCTGAACAAAACTGTCTTGTTATGGTTCACTTCATATCTTTCTGAGAGATCTCAAAAAGTTCTTGTCCGGTCTTCATATTCGAAAGAAACACCTCTTCTTACAGGCGTTCCGCAAGGATCGGTCCTCGGACCTCTTCTCTTCTCTCTATACACAAGACCCCTGGCTTCTCTGATTGAACAGTTCAATGTTGACTTTCATTTCTTTGCGGATGATTCCCAACTCTATTCCCGCCTTCCCTCCGACAATACTCTCGCTCTTGAATCAAAGAAAAATGTTGAATTGTGCTGTCTGGAAATAAAACATTGGATGTCTGCAAACCGGTTGAAGTTGAATGAAGAGAAAACTGAAGTTCTGCTGGTCGGAACTGCTCCTAAAAGAGAAATTGTCCCTTTTTCTTCACTTTCGGTCTGTAGTGCAGACATCCCTTTCTCGAAGAAAGTAAAAACACTAGGAGTGTTTCTGGATGCTAATCTCTCGATGCGTGATCAGATCAATTCAATCATCAGAACTTGCTACTGCCATATCCGATCTCTTGGTAAAGCCCGCCAGTACTTGACTATTCAAGCTGCTAAGACTGTTGCTGTCACACTAGTACTCTCAAAATTAGACTACTGTAATAGTCTACTTGCTGGTCTCCCTCAGGTGAAAATACAGCGTCTGCAGGCTGTACAAAACGCAGCTGCCA
>CM060305.1:31596722-31609222 GCA_030674185.1 Monoplex corrugatus | reverse complement strand
ATAGACACACGCTCTCTCCTTCAAGCACACACACACACACAGACATACGCTCTCTCTTTCACACACCACACACACACACACACACACACGCGCGCAAACACGCAAACAAACACACACAGACACAGACGCAGACATAGACACAGACACGACATAACACACACACACAACACACACACACACACACACACACACAACACACACACACACACATAACACACACACACCGCGCGCGCAGCGCGCACACACAACACACACACACACAAACACACACATACAACACACACACACTCTAACACACACACACACACACACACACACACACACACACACACACACACACACACACACACACACACACACGCGCGCGCGCGCGCACACACACTAACACACACACACACAAACACACACATACTAACACACACATACTCTAACACACACACACACACACACACACACACACTGACACACACACACACACACACAGAAGTCTAGAAGTACGTAAAGTGGTATTGATTGTGATGTGGGAGTTAAATGCCTGATGCTGCTTTCGGAAGTTTCTTGTTATTTGTCACTCTGTCTCCCACTTTGTGCTTCTCGCTCTCTTTTCCCCGGTCTGTCTGTCTGTTTGTCTGTTGCCTGTCTATCTGCCTGTTTGTATGTTTGTCTGTCTGTCTGTCTGTCTGTCTGTCTGAGTCTCCCTCTCTCTCTCTCTCTCTCCCCCCTCTATGTCTCTGTCTGTCAGTCTATCTCTGTCTCTTTTTATCTCTATCTCTTTCTCTGTCTGTCTGTCCATCTGTCTGTCTGTCTGTCTCTCTCTTCTCTCTCTCTCTCTCTCTCTCTCTCTCTTTATTTCTGTCTCTCTCAGTCTTCTCAAATTTCGATTTGAATTGTGAAACATACGCCGAATGTAGAAGTTGACACGTGTCTTTGTGTATACCAGAACAAGAGGATAATAGAAAAAAACCCAAAATAAATTGAATGTACACTTTACAAAATTGTCGATATCATAGTGTATCTTGTCAACTTTTTAAAATTGTGATGCTGGGACAGAACTCTTAAACTGATAATCTGCATCTTTTTGCATATGTATCCATTCTTGTACAATTTTTACTATACATATGTCATAAATACAACATTTTGTGTATTTCAGCGGATGATATGCTTTTATGCCCATGCTTTTTTGTGTATTTGAGCGTGTACACATGCGTACATACATACTTGTATGAATGTGTGTCCGTTCGTGTGTGTGTGTGTTTGTGTGTTTGTGTGTCTGTGTTTGTGTGTCTGAGTGTGCTGTTGTATGTGTGTGGTTGTATGTGTGTGTCTGTATGTGTGCGTGAGAGAGGGAGAGAGAGAGAGAGAGAGAGAGAGAGAGAGAGAGAGAGAGAGAGAGAGAGAGAGAGAGAGAGAGAACATGACACAGTATGTATTTCCATATGTTAACATCTCATTTTCTTTATATCACTGTCATTGCTCAGCCTTGGTTGACATTTGGATGCTGGGTAGCTCTTTACACTGTGACGAATCATCGTTTAAAATTACTGTTCTTATTCTATTACATCCATCTGTAGCCACAAGCGTTGCCCTCATAATGACGATCTTCAAGAAACTCCAAGGTCTCAATCAACTCATTCCACTACTACCTAAAGGTCATAAGACAATGCTTACCTGGGCCTTACCCCCACCCTATCTGCCCAATGAGTCTACCTATTACTGTCCTGACGAGTGATAGATTTCACTGGCCACTTCTCATGGTTCATTCAGGTTCCAGAAAGACTCCCAACGACGCAAATGAGGAGTGCTGGAAACTGGGAAACCCCAGCTCATTACCAGCACGTTGAACTGTAGTGTCTGACCTTTTGCTTCACGCAGTCATGTTGGTGAATGTGCTTTGAGATAGTCCGCAAAGCTCACTCAACTTTTTTGTTATAATTAATTACAATAACTTTCTGTACAGTTACAATGTTGTTTTGTTTCTTTGTTTGTTTGTTTTTGATTGTTTTTATGACTTGACCACTCTGCCACTACTTCCGAGTGGGATTCTGGGGGCTCATTCAGTATCAATAGTATCTCCACCTTCTGCACATTCTATGTCAGAAATTTCCCCTTTTCTGTCACTTTGTTTGTTTCTGTTTTGCTCCTTTGCTTTCTGTTATCTCGTGTTGCTTATCCTTTTACTTATGTTCTATAAAAATCTCTACGTATTTTCTTTTAGGATAGATTAATTAGTTTCATGTATTGCCTGCATTTTTTTTTAGCTGTAAAGAAATGTGATTTGCAGAAGCAATTTTAGGTAATTTTTGGCCAGTTTTTATACATGTTTCAGCGTCCTTAGTTCAATTTATGTTTGTATTCAGAAAACTCTTTGGTAATAAACTGTGTAGAATGATTAACACCAGGGGCATATTCTTAGATTATGTGCACGAGTGCACTGATATATATATATATGTACATGATATCTTTCATGGGCGTTTTTTTTTTCAACGAGTTGTTATGTAAGTTTTGAAATGGCTATAGGCCTGATAAGGCTCTGTGGAGTCGGCTGTACTTTAAACAATGAAATAAGAATGAACTCAGCTACTAGTTCCTTATCACAGTGTCAGTTCGATCTTACTCATGATAAACTTTACCAACGGCGCCGGTTATAGTGGCAGTGGCGATATTGTCGATGGTGATGGTATAGAAGATGGCAGATGTAAGACCAGAAGGTAGTAATATAAAAAGCATCAGTGGAGTTGGTAGTAATAGTGATTATAACAATGTTGGCAGCAGCCAATAGCGGGAAGTAATGGTTATACTAGTAGTACTTGTTGTTTTGTTTTCTGCTGTTGTTGTTTTTCTTTTTGTTCGTTGTAACTTTTTAAGTATTACATTTTGGGGGCTGTACCATCAGGTTTTTGCCGAACAGATTGAAAATCGTGATAGGCAACTAACAACTAACAAAACTGTTACCAGTCATAAGAACCGTAGGTTATCTCAAAGAGACAAATTAAAGAATTATTTAGATAGATTGCAACTCTCAACGGTTTACGATATGAATGAAAGATCTTGCAATCTGGTTTGTTTACGATATACATGTTATGTAGTTTTATGTCTAGTTTATACCCAAGACATGTAGGGGAGAGAGAGAGAGACGATAAATATTTTGAGTAAACGGGTCATTGACACAAGTTTTGCATCGATCACTTGTGAATAACCATTTGCCATGCATCTATTCACTAAACATAAAGAAGTCAGAGACTTGGAACTCTGGGGTCTAATAGAGAGAAATTCATCGTGTTGGGACAAATCTATATACGGTCAACCTTAAGCTGCCAGCAGTCATCTCGCAGATTCCTTGAACCTTTGCAAAGCCTTTTGTTCTGACAAGGTCTTCATGTAAGGAGGGGAAAGGTGTCTATGACACGCTTGCACAACAAAAATGACTTCCAGTGTTAAGAAGGGCAGCGAACAAGCTAGCTTTAATGTTTCAGGATAGGATTGAACACGAGACATAAAATCTTAAAATCCATTTTTTTTTCTAAAAAAAAGGGGGGCAACCAGGGCATATACGTATGGTTATGGAAACAGAAAATTAAAGAGACGAAGCAGTCCTTAAAACTACCAATCTTGGACAGCTGTTTCTAGTGTTACCGTCCTCCTGGCAAGTCATACCAGTCATGAAGACCAGCATGGTTTATTGGGTCCCAGGACGACTGATGATGACGCCCAAGGGAAGTGCTGGAAACTAGATACAGCAACCAATTTTCAGCACATTGACATGCCCTGCCTGCTGCAGCACTGACCTTTCTCTCTGGTCGTTATTTTGGGTGAGGTGTTTACGAGAAAGCTACCAGAGGTGTTTACGAGAAAGCTACCAGACTAGGTTGCAAGAGTGTTCCGTTACCTTATGGGGACAAGTCAGGTAATCTTCCAGGCGAATTATTGAGATAGGTATAAGTTGTGAACTGCTTAGAATATGAAGTGAATGCGTATCGTATCGTATTGCTTTGTGACTTGTTTATTCTGAGAGGAGTAAAGGTGATATCTAAGTTATTGAACGGATCATTGATACGAGTTTTGTATTGAAAAACAAAAATTATTGGTCTGAGCGACAGTAACCCAACGCTTACTGAGTCTGTTGCTTTGGCAACTGCTTACATTTTTTTCACACGTGCCGCATAAAATTATGCCTAAGCAAAACATTTACATAGTCATTGAGTCTGATTAAACTGAACATATTCCCCCATTCAGTAATGGTAATACATGATTCTAAGAAAAACAACATAGAACCTATTTTCCTAATTCCAGACCCTGAATATCACCTTCAACAGTTGTGACAATTGGCTTACATCTCTCCAACGTAAAACATAATCACATGTGTCAGCATACTGTTAGCTGTTCTGACCGTAAACAGAGGTAAGGATGATAATATTCATGGATTTTAGTCGTACATGGATCGTTCATTAAATCAAACATGTTGTTGACACTTACTTCTGAGTTTTAACCTGCAAAATGGTTGTGTGTGTATGTGTGTGTGTACATGTGTGTGCGTGTGTGTGTGTGCGTGCGTATGTTTGTGTGTGTGCGTGCGTGTGTGTGTGTGTGCGTGTGTGCGTGCGTGTGTGTGTGTGTGTGTGTGGCGTGCGTGTGTGTGTGTGTGTGCGTGCGTGTGTGTGTGTGCGTGCGTGTGTGCATGCGTGCGTGCGTGTGCGTGCGTGCGTATGTATGTGCGTGTGTGTTTGTATGTACAAGTGCGTAAGAACTATCACCATTATTATCCTGACATGTGATAGTAGTCACTGGCCATTCTCATGACTTATTCAGTCCCGGGAGGACTGGTGATGACCACCCGCGGTGGGTACTGAAAACTGGAATCACCCACTGGTTTGTCCTCACTGTGACCTGTATTGTCTGATGATGCATTGAGCGTTCCCTGTGGTGGTCCTGTTTACCACATACCTGCCAGAAAAAACAACAACAACAACAACTGCCAGACATGAAGTAAACTGTAAGAACATTTGTTTTGCTATTGACACCAAAGACATTATTTTGCTATTGACAACAAAGAATTTATTTTGCTATTGACACCAAAGAAATTATTTTGCTATTGACACCGAAGAATGTATTTTGCTATTGACACCAAAGAATTTATTTTGCTATTGGCACCAAAGAATGTATTTTGCTATTGACACCAAAGAATTTATTTTGCTATTGGCACCAAAGAATGTATTTTGCTATTGGCACCAAAAGAATATATTTTGCTATTGACACCAAAGAATGTATTTTGCTATTGACACCAAAGAATATATTTTGCTATTGACACCAAAAGAATGTATTTTGCTATTGACACCAAAGAATTTATTTTGCTATATTGACACCAAAGAATTTATTTTGCTATTGACACCAAAGCTGCATTTTGTTTTCGTGTCTTGTTTATCTTTGAGATCTTTAAAAAGGGAGAACAATTATGAAATAAACAAACAAAACAAAAAGCTGATAAACATGTCGTTCATGCCAATTTTGCTTTAATCATTGACAAATATGATATCTGAAGTGCACATATGTATTCCTAATTTGTTGTTAAAAACCTGAAACTGCAGGTAAAAAAATTAGCTATAAGATTGCCGCTTTTTGACCAACGCCCTCTGAATTGTAAAATTTAGATGTCTAAATGTTTGCCGAACAAGCATAATTTCAGTTTCAGTTTCATTTGGGTCATATTATGTGCGGGACACCACTCGTGTCGTGTAAACAGCATCAGATAATCTAAAATAAGCATAGGAAATCATATATCGTTGTGGCTAAACCAGTTATGCAAACAGAAAATATAATCAGCAAAAGATCAAACCAGAGGAGAAAAAAAGCCCACGACAACAGAAAACACAACAAAGAAACAATTAACACAAATGAAAAGTATCAAACACACACACACACACTCACACACACACACACACACACACACACACACACACACCACACACACACACACACACACACACACACACACACACACACACACACACACACACACACACACACACACACCCCACACACACACACACACACACAACACACACATACACACACACACACACCATACACACACACCACCACCAACAACAACACCACCATCACCACACACCACACCACCACACGACACCACCACCACCACCAACCACTACCACCACCACCACCGGCAACAACATTGGTGACAGACGGACGAGAGCAGGTGTTTCCAGCATTGTATGGTCGTTGACCTATGACCAGTGACTTTTCTGGGAACATTGATGACCGGCTCAAAACACCATAAAATGTACTATAAATCATACTGCAAAATTAATCAGCTCTACTTGACAGCCTGTGATTTGAGTGCTATTGTGTTCTGTACTGGTTTAATCTAATCAAACACCCCAGAAACTAGAAACAGATCATGCGAGCGGGCAAGGCAAGATGGATACATTAACGAACAGGCAAGCCACCAAACACTCAAGTGATAATTATTCCTGTCTTTTATAAATTCACACATTCCAGTGCGCTGTTTTTAGCAAAACCATTGCCGTCGAACATTTTTGAAACAAGGCAATGCACTTCTAATTGTATGTACATATATGTAATGCCTATGAAAGCCGAGCTGAGGGGAGAGAGAGAGACGAAGGAGAGAGAGAGAGAGGGAGAGAGAGAGAGCGGGAGAGAGGGGGTGAGAGACACAGAGAGAGAGTGAGTAAGTGTGTGAGTGAGTGCATGTGTGTGAGTGAGAGAGAAAGAGAGAAGCGGAGAGAGAGGAAGGGGGGAAGAGATAGGCAGACAGACAAACAAACAGACAGACAGACAGACAGACAGATACAAAGACAGAAAAATAAGGAGAGCGTAACAGAGAGACGGACAGACGAACAGAAGGATAGACGGATATAGACGTGTGCAGACGGACATACACGAAAACAACCGGGAAACAAGCACATATAAACACAGAAGTAAGGCATCATTTTCATCGCAGCACGCCTGTTATTGACCAGCTGCCTGTACAACATGCACTTACATGTATCTTCATATTAATGATAGATGCCGGTTTCAGCTGCCAAGAGGAACGTATCTAGCGAGCAGTTCGAAAAGACACGTTGTACGTCACAACGGGAGTTCACTCGGGAATGTGAAGGAAAAATGGCCATGCAGAGAAAAAAAAGCAAAAACATTCACATGTTTAGTGCGTAATTAATTTGTTTGTCTATTTATCTGTTTACTTACTTCTTTTCATTTAATTTCATTTTGTTTCATTTCTTTCATTCATTCATTCATTCATTCATTCATTCATTCATTCATTCATTCATTCAGTCAGTCAGTCATCAGTCAGTCAGTCAGTCAGTCAGTCAGTCATGTCAGTCAGTCATCAGTCAGTCATCCATTAAGTAATTAACTCATTCATTAATTCATATCATTTATTCATTCATTCATTCATTCATTCATTCGTTGCTTCGTTCGTTCATTCATTCATTCATGTTTTTCTTTTTTTCATTTTTAGGAACCCTCCTCTCTCTCCCTACTTTTTTTTTCTCTCTCCCTCTCTTCTCTCTCCTCTCTCTCTCTCTCTCTCCTCTCTCTCTCTCTCTCTCTCTCTCTCTCTCTCTCTCTCTCTCTCTCTCTCTCTCTCTCTCCTTCTTCCATTGTTATTTTTTGTTGTTCCATAACTGATCTGCTATGCGGAATTTACGTTGCTCTTCCTCAGGAGAGCCTGTGTCGTAGTGCAGCACCACTAAGATTTTTATTTGCTTGTCGTTGTTTTGTTGTTGTGATTTGATTGTTTGTTTGTTGTTGTTTTATCTAATATTCGTTTGTTTGTTTGTTTGTTTGTTTTTTATTTGCCTTCCCCAGACCCCTTCCTTAAGCCCAGGGCAAGGTATTCATCTTCGGTCACACACGGTTTAACCTTCCTCAAACTTGGCCAAGGATAGGTACCATTCTTACTTATTCAGTTTTCATTATGCCAATAGTATGTTGGAAACAACGCACATTCTCCATTCTTGTCTTGTTCTGGACCATCCTCTGTCTTTCCATTGTTCGTCGTCTGGTGTCGTTGATTCTTAGTGTCTTGAATCTTTCTGTTCATGTCTAAAGGATAGCAGTCCAAGTGATGATATCCTGCTTTCTGCTGATGAATAGTCCAGCACATCTCTATCGTCTTGTCATGATGAATGGAATCTATATGCTCTCGGTTGCGTTTGTTACCATCTGATACCATCATTATGTAAAGACGATGTAGATGCAATCACTAGGCAGCCATCGTGAAATGTTGCCCACTTGCACAAAGATTCCAGCCACAAAGTTTTCAACGCGCCCACCGGATTGTGAAATGGGAACTTGTTTTATTCTCTAACCAGGCTTCATCCCTATAAACGGTGCAATCGTTGTCCACATGCTCAACATTTCCCATAATTCAGATTTGAACATAAGCATCAGATTGCAAAAAAAATGGGAGCTTGTTTTATTCTCTCACCGGGCTTCACTCTTATGAACATTCGAAATCGGTAATTTTCCATATGGTCTTAGGCGGTTGACAGACTACCAAACTGTTGCCAAATCTACCGCAGACAGCTGACAGTTTTTTACTGGCGTGGGCGCCTGATGCTGACTTTTTCACCAGACACTTACAGTCTATTATTATCCCTGGTACACGATAAGTTTGATTTCATCTGATCGCTTTGTAATTTCTCAGCAGCTTGCAGAGGTACAAAATCTGGATTTTATGTAATACTGTTTGAAAGAAAAGGTGACGTTCAGAATGACATGGCGATCTTGGCTTTTTTCGTTTGATGTTGTTGAGGCTGCTTTTTCCCCCTGTATGTTTGCTAGCTGTTTTTGTCGAAAAGGCAATCAAAAGCAGGAGTGTAAGCATGGTGAGCTGTTTTTGAGCAAGATGACTACCTTTTAGTTTGACACGTAAGCTAGACTATCTTTGTAGATGACAAGATCATCACTCTCCAGGAGTCATTAGGGACCTTTTATTCAGTACAAGCATTTCTCGGATGTTTACGATCAAGACCAGTCCATGTCCTTTATGTCTCTTTGTATCAGACGTAAGGACAGCATTCTGTTGCCGAAGACAAGCATGCAAATATATATAAAAAAAACATGCATAAGCCAATCATTTAGCGATAAAACCAAGCAAACAAGCAAGGAAGGAAGTCAGCAAGTCAACAAGCAAGAAACAAAGAAAGCTCAGAATCAAACACGCACAAAATACCAGCAAATAAAAAGAACAAATAAATAAAACAAATGAACGAACCCCCGGCGATCAGAAACTCACGCGCGATAAATCTTGTCTATCTGTTTTAGTTTCATTTTTCATGAAAGCGTTTTTTTGCGCTCGGAATATATTCATACGCTGCAATGCCACAAATGGAAAAGATCCATAACAATCATGGCATGTCAAAGCTGTCATAAGCACTATGCTTCTGGAAAAATCTTGAGATCCTACCTAGGTATCAGTATTGTGTCTACCCATTCCTCAATCTGTCACAGCAACAGCTTAGGCTACATTTTAATGAAACATTATATCTCCATCTGTACTGCTCCATGGAGAAAAAAAGAAAGAAAGGAGGTGGGGGTAAAATAGATGAAATTAGTACGCCAACTCAAAAATCAATGTAATCATTGAAACCAGAATCCAAAAACAACAGGATATACAGCTCCTTTCTACATACAAACACAACCGTCCCAATCACCTTGATTCCATCAGCTTATTTTCCATCCCCGAATTAAAAATAAGTGTATGCTCTGCCCTCCAGATTTTTCCTCGCTCTTTTTACAATGCTCTATCTCGCCAACAATCAGTGACAGATTTTATATTTCCAAGAAACATGTGCGTGTCTGGGTGGCCATAATAACGTGCTGACCTTTCCAAAGAGGAAATGCCTTTCATTGGACAGTTACTTGCAATCTGTACTGAATGGTGTCAGGCGTGGTGAGAGGTAGAGTGCGTGCGTGCGTGCGTGCGTGCGTGTGTGTGTGTGTGTGTGTGTGTGTGTGTGTGTGTTTGTGTATGTGGGGTCTTTATCTTGACATTCAAGCTATGGTCTCACAAAACCAACTATTTCCGCAAAAAAACGAAACGCGAACCTAGGACAGACAAATCTAGTCATTTGGGTAGCCAACAGTTACAGCAACATCCCGATGATCCTATTACAGTGGTTGCAGTCCATTATAATTTTCAGAATCGTAAATCTCTTTCCGCATCTTGATAGTGTTGAAATGTTAGTTCAACTGATTTTACTATTATCACACGTTAAGAAATGGACAGGGTCTCTTACTGCAGGGATAGTGTTTGCATTTGGATAGATAAAGTGACAGCAGTCATCCTGGTCTTTGGTTGATTACTGGGCATCTGGTTTGCATGCTTTTATTTCTTTATTGCTTTTGTTGCTCATTGATTTGCTTGCTTGTTGATCTTTTGTTTGTTGTTTATTTGTTTGTTCACTTCTGCAGCCGTTCGGTTATTAAGCCTCGTTTTAAAAAAGAGTACCAAATAACCGAAATGGAAAACCTGGATTAACAAAAGAACAAAAACACTTATCGATTTCAGTAATCTGTGTCAGTAAACTCAAATATGACTTAACTATGAATTCCTTGTTTTATATTATCAAGCATTAAACTCAGAACACATCATGAGCCATTGGCGCCTTTGTGTTTCGTGTCTGATTGAAAGGTCACGGACCAGAAATCCAGTCCTCACTAGTTTTAAATGACGAGGGCAGACATAGATGGAACGTGCCAATGGGCAAAGTAAAGAGTACAGGAGATATTGATCGATTACTGTCCTCACCCATCCCCACCCATCCACTTCCTCCACCCTATCTCCACTCCTTCCCTACTTCAGGCTGAGACAGTGTCACCACCATTCAACCCTTTACTCTTCTCTTCCCAACCCTTATCTGCATCTCCACCTCCTCTTTGCTCTTCGGTACCTAATATTTCCAACATTTGCCTCCTCTCCAGTCCCCCTCCCACCCCTACTATAACAGAGTCTATACCATTTTTGTCTTGTTCTCAAGGGGATTGGGTGAGCTGAGTTTTGACGAGATCATTACAGCCATCACGATAGTGGGGACCTTCTAATGGCCTTTTCTCAGAGGCACAACGCCTTTCTGGGCATGGCAGATAACAGCAAACAAAAAGGAGTCCCCAATTTCTGAAACTGGCATCAAGTTCACTGACTGAAATCATGGGACTATTTTGATGTAATCATGAATTTTCATCGTGGTAGCCAGTGTCCATCTTTCTTCCAAGCAGATGCTAATGTATACGATATCATCATCATCATCATCATCAGGTGCCTTGCCGCATGGCTTGGGATCATGGACTTCCATCTGTCTCTATCTCCTGTTGCCTGAAGCATCTCTTCCACCCTCCTTGTCTTCAGCCACTCTGCAAGTCCGTCTAGTATCTTCTCCCTGGGTCTACCTGATGCTCTCTTTCCCTCCAGCTTTCCCGTTGTGATCAGGTGCTCCAGTTCCCCTTTTCTCATAAAATGGCCTATAAATGTTGCCTGTCTTTTCCTAATCTTCGTTATGAATGATCTTTGTGTCTGCCTCCATCAAGACTGTCTCGTTTGTTTTCTTTGCTGTCCATGGAACTCTCAACATTCTTCTTAAAAAACCCATCTTGGCTGCCTCAATCTTGTTCTGACTTTGCTTCTTGACTGTCCACGCCTCACAACCGCACAACAGTATTGGTTCTATGTAACATTCAAGAACTCTCTTCCTATGTTAATTGATAGGCATTTGTTGGTAAGAATGCTTGTTACCTATATAGATGATAGAATGATATTGCACGACGTTTTTGCTTACAAATTGGGGGTGAGGGAGTGTTATACATGATTTATACGACCTTGTGAAACTGGTTATTCTTAATTCTAAACTGTCAATGTTTGTAGTGTGGTTGGTTAGTGTAGTTTAAGCTATTTGCGAGCGGTAACGTTTCTATTTTTTTTTTCTTCTTTTTTTCTCTCCGAGGATTATTTGATTGACTGTTGTTTCTCAATGTGTTTGTTTTAATCATTATTTAGATTTTAATATGAATCTGCCAATATTGTTGTGCTGGCGTTAGTGCAGCCTGTTATTACTTGGGAGTGAAATGTCATTTCCGTCCATTTCGACCACATTATTTCGTTGTTATCGTTATTGTTTATTTAAGAAAATGTTTCAACATTGCAGATGGATATATATATTTTACTATGTTTCAACATTGCAGACGGATGTAAACATTTTACTATGTTTCAACATTGCAGATGGATATATACATTTTATTGTTTCAACATTGCAGATGGATGTATACATTTCACTACGATTTAGCCTAGGTTGTTCCAGTGAAACACTGTTACAAAGACAGACACAGAACCTCTACGCTAAGTAGGACATCAAAACCTTTGTACCGTATAGGACACGTGTGTAGGCGTATGGCTTGTGTTATGGTCATTTCGGATTCTCTTCACTTCGTGGAATCTGTGGCGTAAGTGAGTTCAGAAATTG
>CM060305.1:31586722-31589222 GCA_030674185.1 Monoplex corrugatus | reverse complement strand
TTTCTTCTTCTTCTTCTTCTTCTTCTTTTCTTCTTCTTCTTCTTCTTCAAATCTTTCTTTTTTCTTCATCTAATTCTTCAAATTCTTTTCAAATTCTTCTTCTTCTTCTTCAAATTCTTCTTTCTTCTTCAAATTCTTCTTCTTCTTCTTCTCTCTTCATCATTCTTCTTCTCTCTTCTTCTCTTCTTCTTCTTCTTCCTTTGTCGTCATCATCTGTCTACTGTTCTTTCTCACATCTTTTGATTCTTCTTTTTCTATAACAGCATGTGTCCTATTTTATGTCTTTTCTCTTTTCGCTGTTTTATATTAAATATTTGCAACGTTTTACGTTCTTTCATCTTTCTCTGGCAGTTTTGTTCTTCTTTTTCGTTGCTTCTTTTTTCTTTTCTTTCTTTCTTTGCTGTTCTGTGTCTTGCTTACCTTTCCTTTGTGGTCCTTTTCTGTCTTTCTATGAACTTTTTTCTGCTGCCCGCGTTTATTTTCTAAAATGGGTTCCATTTTAATTTACGGTTGTTTTTCAGTTTTGTCTCTTCCTTTATTTTTCTTTCTGCCTTTTCCGTCCACTTCTTCATTTTTTACCCATTTCCTTCTTTCGTGGTTTTGTATTTCTTTTAAATTCTTCTGATTTTTGTTTAGTCTTGTTCTCTTTCACTATATTTTCATTCACTTAATTTCGTGGAATATGTCGTCTTATATCTCTCCCAAATTTTGCCTGTTATTGTGTATCTTTCTGATGGACAGTGTTTTCATGTGGCACTGGGAAAGTTATAACATGCATGTCACTTGTTGGGCGATTACAAGACACCAAAAGCAAAACTTTTTTTTTTTTCAAAACATTATGCTTTTTAAACCACAGGTTTGCAAATGTTAGAAGTATTTGAACACGAAAGAGACAATGGCTGTGGTAAATGGGAACGAAGTGAGAAGGGTTGAACGAGAAAATGCTAACAAGACAATTACCCAATCAAATTTTCATAATACAGTTTGGGAAAAACATTTTCTAGGAAACAAAATCGATGAACAATTTTTCCCTGCTTTATCATCACAGGAACCCATCAGCGTCCGTGTAGTATACGTCAGATAAAAAGGCCAAAGGTATCGAGTCTGGTACTCACGCAGAACGTGCCAATGGACAAGAAAACAGTACAGGAGAGATCGATCGATTAATGTCCTTGTGTCCTATCTCATGCTGAGAAAGTGCCAGTTCCATTCAAACCTCCAGCTCCCGTTCTTGTTCACGAGGTACTGCATCACATCTGATGCACCCAGAGAACGTATGCCAGTCATCTTTCTCTCCATTTTCTGTATTGACAGTCACATATTTGTTACAGACAAAGAGGCTGACCTTGCAAAACTATCACGATGTTGTGTGTGTGTGTGTGTGTGTGTGTGTGTGTGTGTGTGTGTGTGTGTGTGTGTGTGTGTGTGTGTGTGTGTGTGTGTGTGCGTGTGTATGTGTGTGAATGCGTACATACTCGCACTGAAACACAAACACACTGACGCACGAACACACACAAAAACACACACACACAAACACACACACACACACACACACATGCACACACACACACACGCACACACAAATACACACACACGCACGCACACACACACACACACACACACAAACATATATGCATATATGCAGTCTATACCATTTTTGTTTCATCCTCAGGGGGTGGGGGTTGACATATGACCACCCTCTGACACATAATCTGGAACATTTTCGTCTTGTATTTAAGGGCTGGGATGGGCAGAGTTTTGACGAGATCATTACAACCACCAGGTGGTAGGGACCCGCTAATGGCCTTTTCTCTGATACACAATGCTTTTCTGGGCATGTCTGGAAGCCCTGAGGAAAAATTAATCCATTGCCTGAATGTGACGTCAAATCACTTAACGACGTTAGAATGGCTGTTTCAGTATAATTTCCTTCATCGTAAACAGTTACTTTTTCTTTCGTCTCACGCGAACAGGAAGATGGCAATTCTATCATACAGAAAATATGATGACCTTGGTATATTTTGATAAACTGATAGAGAAAGTATAAAATATAATATTTTCAGTGAGCAAGTACAACTAAAGAAACAGAACGTGTTTGTGTTTCTTTTTGAATCCACCTGGGATTTTTTTTTCTTGTTTACATTCAAAATATATTTAGACAGTGATGTAATACCCACCACACATACAAACACACACAAAGGCACATCGCACACACAGACACACACAGACACACACAAGCAGACACACATCGCGCGCGCTGGCCCACACACACACAAAGGTACGTACACACTTACACACTCATACACCAACACACACACCAACACAACACCACACACACACACACACCACACACACACACACACACACACACAAGGTACATACTCACTTACACACGCCAAAACACACACACACACACACACACACACACACACACACACCACACACACACACACACACACGCACACACACACACACACCACACACACACACACAAACAAAC
>CM060305.1:31576722-31581722 GCA_030674185.1 Monoplex corrugatus | reverse complement strand
ATGCCGACTTTACATTACGTGCCAAAATGCATGTCAACCCTAAACAATAACAACGAGAATAAGAACAACAGAGTAACATTACTGCTATTGGCTTTTTTTTTATAATTTTGTCTTAAAAATAAGGACGTAGAGTGAAAGGGGGAAGGAGGAAGTACACAAGCATTAAGAACAAACAATGTGGTGAGGGGGGGGGGGGAGAGACATGTCAATTAATGCAATAGTAATACTAAGTACACTAAAACATATACCACGTCATGGAAGTTTAAGAAAAGTTCGAAAGAAAAAATTCATTTCCATGTATATGTCAGTCGAGCACGTGCATTAACAAAAGCATTAGATACAGGCAGATAAGCCAACAGGATATACGTAAAGCAAGCAAGTAAGTACAAGTCAATCTATGATAACAACAATGTTGGCCTATATTCTCGGATAATACTATGGAAGTATAGGAGAAAACAACGTAAAAAAGAATAAAAACAAAGTGGGATTGGAGGCGAAAACCCACACCTTCTTCATATGTGTTCTGACATTAACCAATCATGCAAACAACCTTCGTTCCATGTGAGTCTGTCTTAAAAAATGGCACCATTTTCATGCATGCTATATGGTCCCTTGTTGCCCCCCACCACCACCCCCTTCAGACTTGGCACGAGAGGGAAATTCCTCCCCTCTTTCCATGATGTATATACACAGATAATTGAATCAGGCTTGCTCGTGGCTCTTCCCTATTTTCCTCATCCACCGGAAATTACGATTGGTGCGAAAGTCTGAATCAGTAGTGTTTTTCTCTTTTTGTTCTCTGTGTGTGAGTGTGTGTATGTATGTGTGTATGTTTCGTTTCTATGTCTGTCTCTGTATCTCTGACACACACTCTCTGTCTCTCTATCTTTGTCTCTGTCTCTGCCTGACTGTCTGTCTGTCTGTCACTCTGTCTCTGTCTCTCTCTGTCTCTCTGTTTCTCTGTTTCTCTGTCTCTGTCTCTGTCTGTCTGTCTCTCTCTCTCTCCTCTCTCTCTATCTCTCTAAATCTGTTTCTCCATCTGTCTCTGTCTCTCTGTTCTCTTTCTCTCTGTTTCTGTCTCTCTGTGTCTCTGTCTCTGTCTGTCTGTCTGTCTGTTTGTCTGTCTGTCTGTCTGTCTCTCTCTCTCTCTCTCTCATTCTCTCTCTCTCTCTTTCTCTCGTCCGGCATTTGTTGGTTTTCATTTCCCTTTGCCCTTCTTATTCCTTCCTCCCTTCCTTCCTCCCTCCCTCCCTCCATCCATCCATCCATCCATTCATCCATCCATCTATCCACCTTCCTTCCTTCCTTCCTTTCTTTCTTCCTTCCCTCATTCATTCATTCATTCATTCATTCATTCATTCATTATTTCATTCATTCATTATTTCATTCATTCATTCATGTATCCATCCATCTTTCTATCAATCTATCCATGCATCCATTCATTCATTCAGTCTGTCTGTCTGTCTGTCTGTCTGTCTCTCTGTCTTTCTTTCTTTATCGTTTCGTTCGTTTATCCATTCATTCATTCATTCATTCATTCATTCATTCATTCATGTATCCCTCCATCTTTCTATCAATCTATCTATGCATCCATTCAATCATTCATTCTGTCTGTCTGACTGCCTGTCTGTCAGTCTGCCTGTCTGTCTCTCTGTCTTTCTTTCTTTATCTGTTCGTTCGTTTATCCATCCATTCATTCAGTCATTCATTATTTCCCAGTGTTTCATTTCTACCCCCCCCCCCCGCCCCCACATCTTCATTCCGTCCTTTTGTCTTATCTCTTACATTACTTCCATTTTGCGTTATTTGATTTTTGTCTTTTTCTTTGTCCTGTTGTTTCATGCTTTCTTTTAGACTGTTCTTTTATTCTGTTTCTTTGATTGTGGCGATCTTTTTCTTTTTTTGTTGTTGTTGTTGTCATTCTATTTGTTTCCTTTCTTGCATAAAACTGTATCATTGTTCCTTATATTCTCTCAGCTTTTATTTCCGTATTTTATTCTTTCTTGCTTTCTTTACTTCCTTGTTACATTTTCTGCTTTACTTCACTCTGTTCTCTCTTTCTTTCATTTCATTTTCAATTTTCTGTTTTTGCTTTGTTTTGTTTGTTTGTTTTCTTCCCTCTTTGTATAGTATTCTTGCTTGTTTTTTTTTTAATTGTGCGTATATATATATATATATATATATATATATATATATATATATATATATATATATATTATTTATGTTGTGTGTGTGTGTGTGTGTGTGTGTGTGTTTGTATGTGTGTGTGTTTGCTTCAACGCTTTTACACATGTTTTTTTTTTCTTTATTTTTTCTTCCTTTAATTCTCTGTTCTTTTTCCTATTTATTGCTATATAATAGGCCCTTTCTCTTTTATTTGCTCAAGCAATTTCTTCTATAATTTTTTTTTCTTGGTTTAGCATATCATATCTTTTGTTCTTGTGTGTTGTCAGGTAGGTTTAATGCCAGTTCAAATTAATTCTTGATTAGTTTAATTCACGTCAGCGCAATGATAGTGTATTATCATTTCTGTGACAGTCTGCTGGCAGATGAAAATATGTAACCACAAAACATGCCTTTGAATCACACAAGTGATATAACAGATTTGTAATTTGATAAATCGTGGGCATGTGTCGTGTAACACCAGCTCATAACTTGCTACACAGTTTATCATTTTCGTTGTCATCGTTATTATGAGGTTTCAAAGATGATCTATCAAGTAAACGCACTTCACAATTTATTCATAATCACTTCTCTAGAGGTACTGATTTCATCTCATTGTGAAATTCCAAACAACAATTTTTGTGCTACAATTTTTTCTTTTGTTTTTCAGATTTCTAATCGACAGCATTATATCATTTCGTTAAAGCAGAAGATTAACTAAAATTGATCCACTGAATCATATGTATAATTATGCAGTTTACATGAAATATGAAGGCATATTGTTGAAGGAGAAAATTATTGAGGGGTCGGATAGAGGATAAGGCAGTTGGAGAGGTAAGCAAGAAGACAAGAAATGGACTTAGTTTCTTTATAGAATAAATGGCAATACGTTGTACATCATATTATGTATTTTGCCCAGTGTTGGATAGAAGTTATACCTGAAATGATTTTTCTGTACTTTCATAATGGTACATGAGTATGTACAAGTCTTTTTCGTTGACCTGATTTTGAAATATTGTAACCTAGTCACTGAGGTGAAGGAATAAGACTTGTTAGGTTGCAGACAAAACCTATTGTCCACCAGAGCTATTCATTTCATCTTTACGACTTACAACTTTCACAGACCTTGAGAAGGAATTATGTTTCAAAAGCACTGGATATGAGCACATTCTATCCCTTTACAATTTCGTTTTTTTTTTTTTTATTCCAGCTTCAATATTTGTTCATCCCATGCATGGTATAATCATTTCAAAGCGTTTTGCACAAAGGCATAATCATTGTTTGTTGTTTTCAATATATCTGTGTCATCTTCATTTTCAGAGGCGAGTTTGAATGATGGCTGAATTACCCAGATCCAGTTTAGCCAACACTTTGATCGTATCAAATGTTACATTTACAATGATAAATTCTTCAGACCCCTTTCTATTTCCTCATAGCTACTGACATCCGCTGTTCCCCTTTAGTTGTTACTCTGTATCTCATATCTCAGGCTTCTGTTTAAAGAGGATACTAAAGAAAGAGAAAACATCACAACTGAACGCTTCAATAAAGGAAAAAAATAGACAAATTATCATAAACATTTGTCTTTCCAGCAAATTAATCTTCTCTCCTAGTCTTGTTGTTCTGTCGGAGGTAAAATTCCATGAAACATGAATGTTATCTTTTTGCCGGAAACTGTCTAGATTTGTGTTTTTTTTATTGGTTGCTTAGTCCAGACAGCGTGATGGACTGATTTCCTCCAAGTGACAGATGTTCATGAGCAGATCGATATGATTGTCTGCATGAAGGAAAACTGCTATTGTATGTCTGTCGAGCGGGTTGTCAGGTTTCGTACTCAACGAAGAGGATGTTTTAGAATGCATTCTAGAATATGTGTAAGAAGGGGGTACTTAGGCAGGGATGATTGAATGATTTGTTGCAACCATTAGCTCATTTGCTCAGAGCGTTATGACGATAACACAGATGTCACGGGTTTGACTCTCAGATAGGTTACAAGTTGTCCAAAGTCTTAATCAAAAAGAAATGCTGAGAGGAAGTGGCAGCATGAGAAGAACATAAGCCATAGCAGTGAGACAAACACTGGTACTGTTTCAATAATGATGTTATACTTTGAAATAGAAAGTTTTGTGGCTTTTCCTGAATCAGAATTTAAAAAAAAATATTAAAAGAAATAAAGAAGATTCCTGGGACATAGGTTAGTTTAGAGCTAATGAGCGATTTACAAGGATGTGCAAATGTCCACATGGTTGTTTGAAAACTATTTTAAAAAACTTTAATTCTTTTGAAGCTTTGTTACAAAGTATTCGATATGCTTACAACAAGAATATTTGATCGTAAAACAACACATAAATATTTGATATAGATTGTTTATCTACTACCTACATATCTATCTATCTATCTATCTCTATCTATCTATCTATCTATCTATCTATCTATATATATCTATCTATCTATCTATCTATCTATCTATCTATTTGTCTACCGTTCTGTGTGTCTGTCTGTCTATCTATTAATCGATTTGTATACCTATGGAAATATCTATAGCTGTGTCTATTTTGTTTTCATTTTTTAGTTACATATTCATGCATTTTGATGCATTTCTTTTGTACCAGTATATTTACCCGAATCATATGTCTTCCTAACACTTTACGAAAGAGAGAAAAAAAGAATAACTTTTACTTGGGAAAAACATCATTTTCCACCTAACTACACCAAATCCATCCATACCTGCACTTCAAGTCAGTTTTGCAAACCAACAGAGGACTGACAACTTATGAAAAGGCCACACACATTTGCCTTCCAAATCAACGAATGCTGACGATGCAACACAACACACC
>CM060305.1:31571722-31574222 GCA_030674185.1 Monoplex corrugatus | reverse complement strand
ACAAAAATAGGTACTTTTGGTAGGAAATTGCATTCTTTCTGCAGCGATCAGTGCATTAAAATACCATTTTAAGTTGATTAATAATATTTTTTCAAGAAAAAAAATGTCTGTGGGAGATAGATTATAGTCTATAGAAATCAATTTTGAGAAAAAGTCAAAACACCCCAGATAGACCCTCAGTCACCTTTTCAGCTCCTAGTGCTGTTCGACTGACTGCGAGTTAAGACTGATTTCGTGGTGGGAGGTCACATATCATGTTAATACCTGATCTTACATGTACTCTCTGTAGTATTTCAAGGTCTCAGAGTGTGAGAGAAATCTGAGAGCTAACATGACAGAAATGGTATACCGTGTGGTATCTGAGGTGAACATTTAATTGGCATGCGGATGATTGTCTACTCTTTCACATTTCCCACACAACTTTTAAGTTTTACCCTTGACGTCAGAGTCGGTCTAGTGTGCTTCTAAAATGATTGTTCCTATTGTTTGTTTGTTGGTCTGTTTGTTGCTTGTTTGTTTGTTTGTTTGTTTGTTTTTCTGTCTTTTTGTTCTTTGTTTGAGTGTTTTGTTTGTGTGTTCTTTTTGTGATGTTGTCAAAGTCAGATAGTTCTTCGCATTTGTAGATTTTGTCTCGTGCCTTCTTTTCTTTTACCACCACTGAGCTTCCCACTTTAGAGGCAATGATGCAATAACAATAGAACGTATTTTATGTTTTTATAATCATGTAAAAAATTCCATAAAAAAATGTTACACGCCCTAAAATGTTCATCCACCAACACACAACAACACACACACACACACACACACACACACACACACACACAACACACACCGCACAAGCACACACACACACACACACACACACACACACACACACACACACACACCCCAAACACACAAACACACACACAAGCAAACACACATACACGCGCGAACACACACACACACACACACACACACACACACACACACACACCACAACACACACACACACACACACACACACACACACACAATTTTGCCGCAACAGTAAAAACAATTGCGTAAATGAGTCAGCAGGGACAGACAGACAGCTATTGGTGACAGTAATGCCGTTTGTGCTAAACCTCGTAACATGTCAGTGACTGGTATCAATTATCTAACACTCTCCCTGTCAGGGTCAGCACTTCGCATTTGCAATCATTTACAGAGTTACTATCCCATTTTGTCCGATCAGCCTTCGGCTTTTAGTCTACCTGCTTGCGTAGAATATTGGTTTGCTTTTTAGCTTGCCTGTCTGTGCCTCCTCTTGTTCCCTATTTTCTTGCTTTGGGTGATTTTTCTTTTTTTTTTTTCAGAGGAGGCTGGTTGAAAAGAAAATGTGAAAATATTGGACGTATTTGCAAGGTGGCTGAGGACAGAGAGGATGGAAGATGTATTTGTAGCGACAAGGGATAGATGCATATGGAGAGCCATGATCACCAAGCCATGCGGCAGGGCACAAGATGATGATGATGAGGAGGAGGAGAAGGAGGCTGGTTGACTTAATTTAGTTGCCTCGAAGTCAGTCTTAGGTTGTGACATAAAATCTTGTCTGTTTGTTATGGTCATCGCAATGCGCCAGTCGTTTTAATGGTATCAGCTTAGTCTTCTTTTATTCTTCATGAAGTCACTACGTTAATAGTGTACTATTTATATGCACAGAACCAGCTGATTAATCATAACATGGAATAATGTATGGACATGGTGACTCTGCCCGTTTCTTTTTTCTACTGATGTAAAGTGTATCGAGCATGTTTTGACACTGACCGTATGGCCTTAACAGATTAAAGTAGTAGTAGTAGTAGTATGTCGTAATACTAGTAGTGACGCTAGTCAATTAGTAGTAGTAGTATGTAGTAATGGTAGTAACACTATTAGTAGTAGTAAACACTAGTAGTAGTAGTAATAGTAGTAGTAGTAGTAACACTAGTAGTAGTAACACTAGTAAAACTAGTAGTAGTAGTAACAGTAGTAGTAGTAACACTAGTAGTAGTAACACTAGTAGTAGTGGTAGTAGTAGTAGTAATAGTAGTAGTAGTAATAGTATTAACGCTAGTAGTAGTAACACTATAGTAGTAGTAGTAGTAGTAGTAGTAACACTAGCAGTAGTAACACTAGTAGTAGTAACACATAGTAGTAGTAGTAGTAGTAGTAGTAGTAGTAGTAGTAGTAGTAGTAGTAATAGTAACACTAGTAGTAGTAGTAGTAATAATAACACTAGTAGTAGTAGTAGTGGTAGTAGAAACACTAGTAGTAGTAGTATAGTAGTGACACTAGTAGTAGTAGTAGTAGTAGCACTAGTATAGTAGTAAGTAGTAGTAGTAGCACTAGTAGTCGATGTCGTAGTAGTAGCAGGGGCAGTATTTCATGGGGCTCTTTTCCCTTCGTTCTCTCTATCGTAAGACCTTACGAGAGCATACATAGCGTTTTGAGCATGCTCAGTGTGTTTATCAGATAATAACTGGCAGATTTAAGCGCA
>CM060305.1:31541722-31554222 GCA_030674185.1 Monoplex corrugatus | reverse complement strand
AGAAACATGGGGCCACCAATCAGACCAACCAGTCAGAGACATCCTTGAACAACGCAACAACCGTTAACAGCAAATCGTCTAGGTCGATGGCAATGATACAGCGAGGCGTCCTGGGTGAACTCAAAGCTGTTCAGCTCCTGATGGAGGAACTGGATGAGGGATGGACAATCAAAAGAGAGGTAAGTATTTGTTGGGTAGATCAGATGAACCTGGTGATTATCACATTTTTAAATAAACTTTTCCCATTCACTGTTTGCTCCACATCAAACGGACACCAAACATACTGTATAGCATTGGAAAAAACAGGGAAAAAATCATGTAACATGAAACGCAGGTAAAACAAGATATGACTGCTGAATCTTGAGGGTAAAAACAAAATATTAACAAAATACCTTGTTTGTAAAAGATCCTTTGGAGTATAAAACACAACGTTTCGAGCCCAGGCCCTTTGTCAAGTGAAAAATACAAACAAGGTATTTTTTAAATATTTTATATATAATATGAAACGACATCGCCGATATACAAACTCCATATACCATTCAGACACACATAATGTCATTTTATACATTGGAGGTTCAAAAACAAACACCAAAATCTCATCATACGTCAACATCCTTTTACGATGTTTTTTTTTTTCTCTCAAACTATATCTTTTTGCTTTACGACGAATGTGGTAACAGAAATTACATTAATCTACACATACATGTACAAAACAAGTATTGTTTACAAATACCTGTAAAATACAAAGCATATACGATTTTTATTGGGTACATCAGGATTTAAGAACATATCACGAAGAAAACACAAAGTTTTCTACGGGGAGAACGTTGGCATATAGCTGTTCCACTGAGCATTAGAAATGGACAAGCGAAAGTATATTTTGGCATTATACTGTTCAGTTTCGAAACATGATGAAATTGGGTCGAGGACTGACAGGCGAGAGAGAGAGAGAGAGAGAGAGAGAGAGAGAGAGAGAGAGAGAGAGAGAGAGAGAGAGAGAGAGAGAGAGAGAGAGAGAGAGAGAGAGAGAGAGAGAGAGAGAGAGATGGATTCGTACACGAGATTTCGGTGATATATTTATTTCTCTCCTGAAATTGACAGGAGCATCATTCTACATCAGTAAGCGATTTCAGGTTATACAGTGTTCTATAGACTATATTGGTTCAAATCTCACGCAAATGATACAGGGATTCGTCTCTAGGGTATACCATCGTTCTTTCAAGACTTCACTGCGAGGCATATGCTCTTGCGTAGGCTTTAGCAGTTTGTCAAACGAACTATTGGTGCATTTGGATGGAGCACATATGAATCTGTCTCAGTGCAATACATTCCTCCTGAGGAAATCTCAAAATGCATGCTCAGGCTACATACATGTTGAATGAATTCAGAATCAGAAGATTTGTGTGCTTAATTGAAAGAGAGTACGTTGTAAACTCAGTGCGATGTGTATGTATTAGGTATTACATATTGTACCGGCAAGGACAAGAATACACAGACACGAATAGCAGAACAACATTAAGCGTCGTTGAAAAAGGTGAAGTTTGGATGATAAATTCTATAAATATTAGAACCAAAAGATACAAGGTTGATGTTACTAAATGGCCTGATTTTAAACAAAAATCTCAAATGATGAGGCACTGCAGATTACATTTTCAATGGATGAATTAGAAAGACACTACATTTCTATTCATCTAAACTATTGGTTTTGTTTGACTAAGATTCATACTCGTCTGAGATCTCTCGTTTAATGATGAAGTTTAACACCTTTCTCTCTGTCTCTTTGTCTCTCTGTCTCTCTGTCTCTCTGTCTCTCTGTCTCTCTGTCTCTCTGTCTCTGTCTGTCTCTCTGTTTCTCTCTCTCTCTCTCTCTCTCTCTCTCTCTCTCTCTTCTTTGTCATGATGCCAAATAATAGTTTTGCTTATGTATTTGTACCCCTTCATGAGGGGCAATGGCCTATTACATGAATAAACCATCTGAAGTCTGAAGTCTGAAGTCTCTCTCTCTCTTTCTCTCTTTCTCTGTATCCCTCCCACTCAGTAACTCTCACTCTTTTCATTCATTGATCACGTTCCCCGTCTTCTTACTTTCCCACAGTCTGTTTGCCATCTCAGCCAGTCTCTCTTCCTTACTTCCACTGGTTCTGCATTATGTTCTTTTTCTTCCTTCGTGCGAGGTTTCACTTAAAACAGCACGCGACGTCCCTTGATCTTGGATCAGGGAAGGCTGTATCTGGCAAAAATGGACACGAGAAACAAACGCAGAGAAAGCAAGAAACCCATGGCTCTATGAAGGCACTTCACTTACGACCTCATTTAAGAATCAAATCGCTATGGCTGGCTGTTTACAAAAGAGAAAGACCAGACTGTTTTTTTTTTCATTATCTGTAAGCTAATTGTTTAAAAGGCAAGACTGCCTTTGTTCAGTGGAACAGGGACGAACAAGTTCCACCCTGTTCTTAAATGGTGCTTCTGTTTTGTTGTTGTTTTTTTTTTTTTTCCGTTCATTGCCAGACATACCAACAGCAACATGTTGTGTTATGCGACAACTTGCCTATTTATTTTTTAGTAAAATTATTATTATATTATTATTATTATTATTATCATCATCATTATTATTATAATTATTATCATCATCATCATATCATTATATATTATTATCACATTATCATCATTCATCATCCTATTATTATATTGTTGTTGTTATCATCATCATCATATCATCATCATCATCATCATCATCATCATCATCATCATCAACAACAACAATGAAAGTTGATAGAAACGGCCGGGCTTAAAATTTCATCGGAATTGTATAAAACATTTGAATGTGCAGTTTGACTAGAGCTTTGATCGGGTGTGTGCCTCTTACTTAAAACGCCACAACACAATAGCACCACAAGTTGTTTTTATAGTGCTCACAAATCACTTGAGTCTGTATTTGGTGACGTATCCAAATAAATGTTTTAACAAAAACTTGTTTTGTTTTGTTTTCTTTTCTTTTCTTTACACACCATTATGGCAAATGAGACTTCCTGAAGTATGGTGGCATCCAGCACATTTTTTTAGCCATTGCTCTCCACGGGTTTGATTCTATTCAAATATGTATATTTTTTCATGTCTGTTAAATGCACGTTTAGCAAATCTGCGCTCATTCTATGGGTTCTGATATTTTTCTGGTATTCTTATCTGGTCAGGTTGTGTGACACATCAGCAGCTGACTATTTTGAAGAACCGCTCTATGGTAGCAATACCAATATCCACAGCAGCATATTTATGGTATTCACATTAGTAAGGAGAAAGAAGCTGACAGCTATGCAAGCTGGTGGCGGGTAGGACTGCCCGATAGAGAGATGATGACCCAGGGTGGGGCGAGAGAGGGCTCTTCCATTTTCTCTTGGTCCGGTGGATGGGCTGGATCTGGTTGGTGCGTGTTGTGTGGTTATATCCTGGTGTTTGCCATTGCCCCATCTTGCTATTCAGTTTGTTAACAAGATAAATGATGACTGGGTTTGGATGGGTTATATAACGCATGGACAGCCCCTCCTCCCCTATTTTGCTTGATGAAATACTGTCGAGTGGCATCGAGAGCTTGAAGGTGATTATCCAGAGAGCAGCCCTCCAGGTGTTTCTTGTTAACTTCCACCGTTTGTCAACTCCGCTTCCATTGCTGTCTCACTCTGTATTTCTGTCTTAGTCTTTGTCTCTCTGTCTTTGTGTCTCTGTCTCTCTTATTATATTGGTCTTCTTGGTTCTCATCAAGTCTCATTCCCTCACTATTTTTATACTTTTATCCTCTATTGCAAGACCCAGCTGATCTCTTCTTTGTTTTCGATGATCGTGCATTACTCCCCCTTTTTTTCCTTTTTCGTGCAAGATTTCACTTACACTGTGCTCACGGTCCCTCGATCTGTGTTGTGCAGAAGGCTGTCTCAGACAACATTAAAACCGACAGACAAATCTGCAGTCAACACGAACTTTGTGAAGGCACTTTTGAAATGGCTTCGCGAAAAATAAGCAATTTTGTCTGTTTAAGAAAACAAACGAAAAACCCACACAAACAAAAACAGAAACCAAAAAGCTAGCAAACAAACAGACGAACAAACAAATAACAAACAAACTAACAAAAGAAAGAAAGAAAGAAACGAACAAACAAACAAACACTCAAATAAACAAACAGATGAACAATAAACACGCAAACAAACAAACAAACGAAACAAACAAACAAACAAAAACTGCAAAAAAAACCAAAAAAAACAAACTAACAAACTAAAAAAAAAAAAAAAAAAGACTTCAATGTTTTCACATCTCCAGTCTTACTTCTTGGAAGGCAAGAAAGTTTTGGTAATGACAAAGTTACTGTATTCTCTTCTTCACTCATGACCACACTTCTGTTTCAAGGTGAATTTATTATCATTTTTTTTATTTTCATACATCGCTCATTTGTGGACATAATTAGTGTCAACTCAAATGTCTTTGTTACGATTAAGTCATGAGATTACATCCTTTGCGAAATGAACCTTAATGGAAAGAAACAGTCTTGATTTTTTTTCAGTGGACGTCTTATCAAAACTTAAGAGAGTACCGGTAGTATAAATGAGTTCTGACTAGGTTTGCGCGCCTCGTCTCAGGCTTAATGACATTGCAGGCTACTTCTCCATTGCTTCCAAATGACTTGAGCCTGTATCGAATAATCCCACTGTAATTGCTTGCTTTATTTAGAACAAAGCTTTAAAGGCTGGCTGTGTATATCATTAGTGTAGATGAGACTCATCAATATGCGATAATATGTAGTAAATCTTAGTTACCCACTTATTTGCCAAGGGGGTTAATTTGTTTAAAGTCTCATCTTCATTCATAAAATCTGTTGTGGTTACTGCGTTGATAGGCAGTATCTGGTCTACTCATGGCAAGCAATCAACTGACGCCAAATAGTTGATGAAAGGGTATTGTATAAAATTACGCTGAGTACAGAAAGAAATACCTATTAAGATGTGTTTTATGATTCATGTGTACATCTCTCTCTCTCTCTCTCTCTCTCTCTCTCTCTGCCTCTCTCTCTCTCTCTGTCTCTCTCTGTCTCTCTCTGTCTCTCTCTGTCTCTCTCTCTCTCTGCCTCTCTCTTTCTATCTATCTATCTATCTATCTATCTATCTATCTATCTATCTATATACTACTATCTATCTCTATCTCCTCTCTCTCTCTCCTCTCTCTCTTTCTTTCTCTCTATTCTCTCTCTCTCTATCTCTGTCCTCTGTCCCTGTCTCTGTCTTTCTGTATCTGTCTCTGTATCTGTCTGTCTGTCTGTCTGTCTGTCTCTCTCTCTCTCTCTCTCTCTCTCTCTCTGTAATTTACGCTCGGGATAGGAAACACAGACTCAGTCAAAACTCAATTATACTGCCATTTTAAGTTTCAGACAACCTCTCAATGAAGTTTCATGATGGTTTCATTCCATTAACCTTCATTAAGACGGAAAAGTAAGTGTTATCGTAACCAAACCACAGCAATTTATAGTTACGGTTTTGTTTTTTTTTAATCCACGTGAGGAAGACAATGTGGCAAATAGACATGATTTCTGCTAAGAAAAGAAACAGAGATGCACTGATCAAAAACATAACACAGCTACTTTGTGCTAATGTGACTGTCTAAAAATTGTCTTCCCCGTCTGAGCAATTACCCTACAGACGTTAAAAACAGTCTGGTCTCTTTTTCATCAAAGAGCCAACCTTGCCGACCTTGTTTCAAATGAAGATTCCAGAGTGCCTTCATAGAGGCAGAGAGTTCGTGCTGTCTGTGCGTTTCTCTGTCAGTTCCATTTTTGTCATACACACATTTTTTTTCTTCCCTGAGACCTAAGACGCAATGTGCAGAGTAAATGATACCCTGCCCAAAGAAAGGAGAAACAAGAAACAGTGCAGATTAAACAGTATTAGATGACACGGGAAACGGGGTATGGGAGAGTAAAGAGATAGAAACAGAATTGGCATAAGATACAATAAAAACGAAACCTGAAAGACAAGAGAAGAGCACAGAGAGAGAGGAGAGAGAGAGAGAGAGAGAGAGAGAGAGAGAGAGACAGACAGACAGACAGACAGACAGAGACAGAGACAGAGACAGAGAGAGAAAGAGAGAGAGAGGTGGGGAGAGAGAGAGAGAGAGAGAAAGACAGACAGACAGAGAGAAAGACAGAGACAGAGAGACAGAGCGAGAAAGAGAGAGAGAGGTGGGGGAGAGAGAGAGAGAGAGAGAAAGAGAGAGAGAGAGAGAGAAAGACAGACAGACAGAGAGAAAGACACACAGAGAGAGAAAGACACAGAGAGAAAGAGAGAGAGAGAGAGAGAGAGAGAGAGAGAGAGAGAGAGACAGAGAGACAGAGAGAGACAGAGAGATTTACAAACAACATCATAGGTTAAACACATACTGACCTCACCATCTTCTTTGCATGTTTGGTCTTACATGTGAACCACGTAACTGTGAAATTTACAGTGAAACACTGCTGAGTCAGGATTGCTTGACTGCTTGTCTCATTCAGTAGTTTAGCAGTCAATACCCAACAAAAGCCATCTATCAACATGTTTGATGCATTGGTTTAAACCCTCCGTGGGCGAGAACAGGATGTGAAAGGCATAATTCTATTTATGCCAGTACCTTCGAAAGGAAAGTTTCTTACTTACAGAACATTAATTTTGTTCAGTGAACATGCCCAACATACGAATTTCAACAGAATTCAGTTCCTTAATGAACAACTATTAAGATGTGCTGGATAGCCTATGTACCTTGGATTACTTCACTGAACATACTAAGCATGCGGATTTCAACAGAATTAAGTCCCTAAATGAACAGCTAAACAAGAGCGTCTCAGTTCAGTGTTACGAAGTGCTGGTTATTGTCCCACTCAGTGTATACTATTTCCTGTCATAATTTACATGGCAAAGCTATAGCCACTGCTCTATCATCATCATCATCAGGTGCCCTGCCGCATGGCGTTGGCGATCATGGACTTCCATCTCCTCTATCTCTCGCTGCCCCCTAGCATCTCCCCCACCCTCCCCGTCCCCAGCCATTCTGCAAGTCCGTCCAGCATTTTCTCCCTGGGTCTACCCGGTGCTCTCTTTCCCTCCAGCTTTCCCGCCGTGACCAGGTGCTCCAAATCCCCCTTCCTCATAAAATGGCCTATAAATGTTGCCTGTCTTTTCCTAATCTTCCTTATGAGTGATCTACTTGTGTCTGCCTCCATCAAGACTGTCTCGTTTGTTTTCTTTGCTGTCCATGGAACCCTCAACATTCTTCTTAGAAACCACATCTCGGCTGCCTCAATCTTGTTCTGGCTTTGTTTGTTGACTGTCCACGCCTCGCATCCGTACAACAGTATTGGTTCTATATAACATTCAAGAACTCTCTTCCTGATGTTAATTGCTCTATATCCAAAAATTATCAGAGATCATCTGATTACAGACTCAAGCTATATATTCCCTTCAATTGCATTACATCTCTAATAAGGTGTAAAAACTCTATCAAAACTCAATTAAACTATGCTCCAAAGTATTTTCAAATGAATTCTTGGTGGAGTTTCACGTTCATCTCTCATCGTTAAATCCAATTAATAAAAAGCATGGACTGTCCTAATCTTAGGGAAAAAAAAAATAAATTGACAATAATTTTTTTTCTAAAGAACAGATAGCATATCAAAAGAAACACGTTTACCTTAAAAGAGAGGAGAGGCTGTGAGTTAAGAGCAGAGCAGATCAGAGTTGGTTTGTGCAATTTAACTGACCGAAAGCCGCCTTCTCTTTTCAAGCAATTAGCTTGAAGACATCAAAAACAGTCTTGTCTCTCTATGTAAAGAGCTCATCTTGTTTTAAATGAGGTCGTGTCTAAACTACTTTCATGGAGGTACAGAGTTCGTGCTGTCTGTGCGTTTGTTTGCCGGTTCCATTTTAGCCAGATACAACCTTCCCTTTTTTCAAACTTTTTTTCAAAATTCATTTTAAATCTTTGACTCTCGCCATCCTATCCACTAACTGCAAAAACCTTAGCCCTTTGATTCCTCACCCGCTCCACCAGCTTCTTGCAGGAAGTTGTTGGATAGGTTGAGGGAGTCAAAGGGTTAAGTCTTTTGCTTTGCTGTCACTAATGACGATGCAGAATGCTTGTAGATAGGATTGGGGAGTCAAGAGCTGAACAAATAATACAGAAAAATGCAAAACAACATAGCAAAACGTATTACGAATCATATCGTTACTAAATAAAATCCAGTTCATGCATGATATTTATATGCTTAAAATACAAGTGTATACCCACGTACATCAATGAAAATTGTAACATGAAAAAAGATAAACTTGACATCATGAATCTGTAGATCGTTTATAAATCAGGTCTGCCTATCATATTTTATTAGCACATTGACAATCTCTGTGTTATAAGTTAACGGAACAACATTGCGTTTCCGTTACTAATGGTGAATATAGCAGCCATTTCCTTTCAAAGGTGTGCAAGTTCCGCGTCAATTTTGTATTGCATTCTTCTGTGTGATCGTTTGTTGCAAAATATATTTTGAAAGATGTTATATTCGGTAGACTATTTCAAATGTACGTTTGTATATGTGCATTTTTTCAAGGAGAATAACACCAAAAAAGTCAGTGATCTGAGGTATAACCTTGCATAGGAAGATGCTGTTTAGTAATTTCTCTACATAATATATTGTTGAAATGGAATCGAGCCCTGTATGAACAAGAGCAGTATATCTAGATAACCGAGATGTGTCTGATACTATCACACTCAGTGACATGTTTTCACTTGTCAATTAAGGTGTACAGTTGGAAGTATACAGCTTGCGTTTTCAATCAAGTAGTTGAATCTTCTGATACATAGTACGTAACAGCCTTATATCATTCATAAACAATAGTAACACTGTTGAGGATACTATTAATATGTAGTAAGAGCATACATTTAAGTTAACTTTCACTCCCTGTCGTAAATACCTGTGCAAACATATAGGTTCTGTTCTATATAAAGCAGTAATCTGAACTGTAATCATCCGAGTCTCCACTGGATAGAGACTCAGGTCCCATATAGAAGCACCACGGAAGTAGCCTGCAATGTCATTATGTTTTAAATAGGGGGTAAAACCCCAGTCAAAACTCAATTAAACTGTGCTCCAAACTTTTAAATGCTCTCTGTCGGTGAAGTTACAAGACCGTCTCTTCCCATTAAGTTTGATTAATAAAAAAGCAAAGGCTGCCCTAACCTTACTGCAAAAACAAAACAAACAAAAAAACGTTCCAGTGGACATAAGATATATCAGTGAATGGATAACGTATCAAAAAGAAACACCTTTGCCTCACAAGACAGAAGAGATCACCAGTTAAAAACAGAGAGAGAGAGAGAGAGAGCTAGTTTGTGGGATGCAACCGAGCGAAAGCTGTCTGGCCTTCTAAGCAATTAGATTTAACATTTCAAAGACAGTCTGGTCTGTCTCCATTGTAAACAGCCAGTCATACCGACTTGTTGTGACTGAAGTCGTGTTGAAGTGCCTTCACAGAGCTATAGGGTTCGTGCTTTCTGTACATTTGTCTGTTCTTTTATTTTTACCAGATACAGCCTTCCGTGGACCCAAGATGTAGCGACGTTGTGTTGCCGTGTAAGACAATCCTTGCGAAAATGGAGAAAGATGAAGTAAGGGAAAGCGGGACGAAATGACGACGTGAATTAGTTGAGATGAGAAAGTGTACAGGAAAATGGGAAAATAGGGAAAAGTATTTGATAGATGAGGGGAGACGTGAAGAGAAAGTTTGAGGATATCGTGTGTGTGCGTACGTGCATGTATGCGCACGTTTGTGTGTATTTTGTGTGTGTGTGTGTGTGGTGTGTGTGTGTGTTTGTGTTTGTGTGTGTGTGTTGTTTTTGTGTGTGTTTGTGTTGTGTGGTTTGTGTTGTGTGTGTGGTTTGTGTGTGTGTTGTGTTGTGTGGTTGTGTGTTTGTGTGATTGTGTGTGTGTGTGTGTGTGTGTGTGTGTGTTGTGTGTGTGTGTGTGTGTGTGTGTGTGATTGTGTGTTGTGTGTGTGTGTGTGTGTGTGTGTGTTTGTGTTGTGTGGTGTGTGTTTTGTGTGTGTGTGTGTGTGTGTGTGTTGTGTGTGTGTGTGTGTTGTTGTGTTGTGTGTGTGTGTGTGTGGATGATTCTTAGCTGATAACATCTCTCTGACTCAAATCTCTCTCTCTCCCTCCTCTCCCCCCATCCTCTCTCTCCCCTTAGAAAAGAAAACCCTCACAGAAAAAAGGAAGAGACATTGAGCTACAGACAGACCGACGGACCGACATAGAAATAAAGAGGTAGAAAAATGAATGAGTATTATTCAATACACTCACAAGGAAGTCTTGCAGAAGTTAAGTCACACCCTATTTGCTGACATGTCTACTTTTCACACAACCCACCAAGTACATGATGAGCCGTGTTAACAGTCATAATCAAATCCATGTTGCAGGTGGACTGGGCAGTGGAGAAGTGTTCGGCCTTGACTGGTTTGAGTACCAGTGTGGTTGACACAAAGGTCAAACTGGACAGTTTCCCCATTAGCAACAACATTGAGGTATTGGTTCGTATTGTGTGGTTTTGTAGTGTATTCTTGTATGTAAAATATCGGTGTCTTGTTGGTTTTTTTGTACTGTATGCTTTGTGCTTAATTATTTTAGTTTGTATTGATGCGTTCAAGCATCTCTTTGTCGGTGTGTTCTTGCTCAGACTAGGGTGATGGTTATGCATACGCTACCATTTCAGTGGGACTGAATTCAAGATCTTTGACACAGTTCTTGAATGTTCAGCTCTTGCATTTCTTGAAAATATAGACTTACGATATTTACGTCCATGCCTGTCTTCAGACTTCTAGGGCTCAATTTGTTGAGCACAAAATTCCTCATCTCATGATAACTAGCGTACGTGTAGGTTCAGGGTGCACTGCGTTTAACTGCCATCCTCACTGATGATCGTATAGAAAGCTGTTCATATGATGCCATTATCTAGCGGGGTCATTATAGTGCTAAGCAATCATTATATTGCTATGCAATCATAATAGTGCTAAGCAATCATTACAGTGCTAAGCAAGCCCCTGGTCGTTTAGCTGCTCTCACACATCCATGGGGTTTATATCCTTCAGCTTCATTACCCAAGGAAAGAGTCCACGTAGAAAAATGTTAACAAATCAAGAAAACTTCATTCAAAAATGATTACTTTGACCTCTAGTAAAGTTTAAGCTCTTCTTGAGAAGTTGTGCTTAGCTTCAATGTTATGTTTTACAGAACAGCGTCTGGATTTGTGTGCAAAGATTCGTAGAGGATAATCCAATTTCCTTTTTTTTTTAACAATAAGCAAATAAACAGAATATTGTAGCATCAAAAATTACCAACTCCAAAAATACAAACCACACAAGTAGTTAACAAGATTCTAACAATAGGATGGCTACGCAAGTTAATTCTTGTACCACCAAGTCCATCTTGACGTCATTTAACTACATTTTGTAAAGCTGAATGCTTTCTACTGGCTGATCATGCAAATTTGCAGAGAGTTTTTACAAAGCAGTTAGATATTGTTTCCGCACTGCAGATATACATAATATATATATTTTATATATATATATATATATATATATATATATATATATATATATATATGTATATATATATACACACACACACACACCCCACACACACACACTATATATATATATATATTATATTATTTTTTATATATATATATATATATATGATTGTGTTGTGTGTGTGTTATATTTGTATCCATATATATTATATATATATATATATATATAAATATATATAACGCATACATGTATTAATATAAGCCACTCACTTAAGCTAACTAACTCCAGCAAAAGGCCAAAAGAGCCACTGGAAGGATACTTATCTTTTAAACTGACCAGATGCCGTGATGATTCCACAGGCAGACCATTACAGGGACAACTTGTACCAATTGTGTCTGAAATACACGGAACGCTACTGCTTCCTGCTAATCTTCAACGCCTACCTCCACGACCAGGTAAATACCTTGATATTTAGAAAGATGAATAATGTGATATCCGCTCAGGTGAATGCTTCTAAGTCGTTCAGATAATTATTGCGATGTCCGTTAGATGAACATTTTGCTGCTTGATCTGGTAATAGTTGAGTACCTATTCAGGTAAATGGTTTGGTGTCTGTTCTAGTGAATCTTTAGGTGCCTGTTTGGGTAAACGGTTTGGTACCTCTCCAAGTAAATAGTTTGGTACCTGTCAGGTAAATATGTTGGTGCTGTTTCAAGAAAAAATATAATTTGGTGACTGTTCGGGTTAGTGTTTTGGTGCCTGTTGGTTATGTTTGGTGGTTGAATGTTTTGGTGACTGTTCAAGTAAGTGTTTTGGTGCCTGTTCCAGTAAATTTTTGGGACTGCTCAGATAAATACTTTGGTGCTTGTTCAGGTAAATGATTTGGTTCCTGTACAATTAAATGGTATGATA
>CM060305.1:31536722-31539222 GCA_030674185.1 Monoplex corrugatus | reverse complement strand
ACCCTTTGATGTAACAGTTAATCACCATTTGATATGACAATTAATCACCCTTTGATATGACAGTTAATCACCATTTGGTATGACAATTAATCACCCTTTGATATGACAATTAATCACCCTTTGATATGACAATTAATCACTCTTTGATATGACAATTAATCACCCTTTGATATGACAATTAATCATCCTTTGATATGACAATTAATCACCCTTTAATATGCCGATTAATCACCCTTTGGTATGACAATTGATTACCTATAATGTGACAATGCACCATCCTTTGATATGATAATTAATCACTCTTTGATATGACAATTAATCATCTCCTTTAATATGACAATTAATCACTATTTGATATGACAATTAATCATTCTTTGATATGACAATTAATCATTCTTTGATACAAAAAAATCTTTTGATATGATAATTAATCACTATTTGATATGACAATTAATCACTCTTTGATATGACAATTAATCACTCTTTGATATGACAATTAATCACCCTTTGATATGATAATTAATCACTATTTGATATGACAATTAATCACTTTGATATGACAATTAATCACCCTTTGATATGACAATTAATCACTCTTTGATATGACAATTAATCACCCTTTGATATGACAATTAATCACTCTTTGATATGACAATTAATCGTCTTTTGATATGACAATTAATCACCTTTGATATGACAATTAATCACTTTTGATATGACAATTAATCACCCTTTCATATGACAATTATCACTCTTTGATATGACAATTAATCACCTTTTGATATGACAATTAATCACATTTGATATGACAATTAATCATCCTTTGATATGACAACTAATCATTCTTTGATATGAAATTAATCATCTTTGATATGACAATTAATCATTCTTTGATATGACAATTAATCATTCTTTGATATGACATTAATCACCTTTGATATGACAATGAATCACCTTTGATATGACAATAATCACCTTTGATATGACAATTAATCACCTTTGATATGACAATTAATCACTCTTTGATATGACAATGAATCACCTTTGGTATGACAATTAATCACCTTTGATATGACAATTAATCACCTTTGATATGACAATGAATCACCTTTGATATGACAATGAATCACCTTTGATATGACAATTAATCACCTTTGATATGACAATGAATCACCTTTGATATGACAATTAATCACCCTTTGATATGACAATGAATCACCTTTGATATGACAATTAATCACTCTTTGATATGACAATTAATCACTCTTTGATATGACAATTAATCACCCTTTGATATGACAACTAATCATCCCTTGATATGACAATTACAGATCTTTTGATATGGCAATTGATATCATCCTTTGTTTTGACAATTATTCACCATTTGTTATGACACGAGTAACATCACGTTCTGTCATACAGGTGTCAGACAGCTACATTGGTCTGGACGTTCTCAGCACCAAGATGGACGTTAAAGTAGCCAACTTCCGGCGAATCATGGGACTTCCGGTCTACGGCATGGCTCAGCCTGCTAGAGATGTGAGTCTGAGGCATGGCATTTGCTGAATTGTTTGGTAAACAAAGGGTGCAAACAACGGATTGTTGATTTTATTGATTTAGATTGAATTGTTTGAGACTGTTTATTCGATTGATTTGTTTGTTGTTGTTTTTTTTGTTTAATGTTCAAGTCTTTTAACCTCGTCTTCACTAACAAGCTCAAAACATGACAATATTTTGTCAGCAATTTTTGTCTGTTTTCTTGTCTCTTCTTTCTGGTTGTTGGTTATTTGTTTTGTTCTGTTAGGGTTTTGTTGTAGTTGTTGTTGTTCGATTATATTGTACAAGAAATAACCGTGTGGCTATATGTCTTCAGGGTCTGTCACGTGTGGTCAACTACTTGCTACACAAGAAGCAAGGTTACGGGGAGGTGGTGGTCATCAATCTACGGAACGATATGGCCATTGAGTTTGATGAGTCGACCTTCCACGTGCAGGACTCAGCCTCGCTTGGTGAGCCCGTGCAGGTCTACGGTGCCACGGGAAAAGAGATGGAGGTCAGTTATATATAAAAAAAAAATGTGTGCACGCACATGTGGGTTGGATGTGTGGATGATAGAGTTTTAAGTTTTATTCGAAGCAAAGATTAATATTATTATTTAACCCTTTAACTCCCGTACCATGTCCACCAGCATTATGCATTGCCAACCATGGTAGCAAAAGCAAAAATTGAACATTTTGATTCAATCACCTTGTCCACCAGCCTCCTAAAGGAAGCTGATGGATAGGGTAATCGAATCAAAGGGTCACTTTTTTGCAGTTGATGGATAGGGCGCGAGAGTCAAAAGGTTAACGAAGAGATGGACTGTGTGAAGGTGGTGGATTGCGAGGATGGTGAGATGATCAAACTGACACATTGTTACTTTTTCATATTTTTGTATAAAGCCCAGCCGGGCGGGTAGAGTCTAGTCAGGGCTATCATCGTTTCAGAATATACCAAATAC
>CM060305.1:31516722-31526722 GCA_030674185.1 Monoplex corrugatus | reverse complement strand
TTCCTCTCTGGTGTATCCCTACCGCGTGGTTAGCAAATGCACATACACATATGCAAGTCGGTCATTGTGCTAAAATCTGCATACTTGGAACTGGCATACCACAACCATCATCATCGTCGTCATCGTCATCAATATTATCATCAGTAGCACCAGCAGCTCCAGCTGCATCACCATCATTTATCATCATCATCATCTTCACTTCTTCTTCTTCTCGCCCTCCTTCTTCATTTCGCTTTTCTTCGTCTTCTTTCTTTTCTCTTTCTTTCTTTCTTTCTTTCTCCTTCTTTCTTTCTTTCTTTCTTTCTTTCTTTCTTTTCTTTCTTCTTTCTTTCTTTCTTTCTTTCTTTCTTTCTTTCTTTCTTTCTTTCTTCTTTCTTTCTTTCTTTCTTTCTTTCTCTTCTTTCTTTCTTTCTTTCTTTCTTTCTTTCTTTCTTTCTCTTTCTTTCTTTCTTTCTTTCTTTCTTTCTTTCTTTCTCTTTCTTTTCTTTCTTTCTTTTCTTTCTTTCTTTCTTCTTTCTTTCTTTCTTTCTTTCTTTCTTCTTTCTTTCTTTCTTTCTTTCTTTCTTCTTTCTTTCCTCTTCTTCAGGATTATCAGGATCATCATCATCATCCTTATCATCGATATCATCATCGTCGTCGTCGTTGTCTCGACGTCATCACTATCACCACCATAGTCATCTCATATCGTCATCGCCATCTCCTCCTCCTCCTCATCATCATCATCATCATCTTTCGCTGCCTTGAATAACATTGCCAACGATGATCAATTAATGAAGAGCGATCAAGAAATTGTTACCGCTCGTCGTGCGGAAGCGATTTAGGATATTCTTTCTACTTTTTGTGCATGCAAGCTCACATTGCCTTTGAAGATAATCGCCAGAAATGGAACGTATTAGAATTCGTCCGGATCAAACAGGTGGCACAAATCTTCTATTCAAAACCAACATATTACAAAAAGGACGTAGCCCCTGGTTCATTGTTGAAGCAATGAACATCTGAGGATAAGGTGGGTGGAGAAAGGGGACTGAGAGAGAAAGTGGAATAAAATCACCGGTAATGAATTCAAAAGGATCCATAAAGAGAAAGAGAAGTGCGTGTTGGGTGGGTGAGTGGTGGTGGGGAGGGGGGCGTGAGAGAGAGAGAGAGAGGGAGGGGGCATAGGCATGTTTGTGTGTGTGTGTGTGTGTGTTTGTGTGAATTGTGTGTGTGTGTGTGTGTGTGTGTGTGTGTGTGTGTGTGTGGTGTGTGTGTGTGTGTGTGTGTGTGTGTGTGTGTGTGTGTGTAGCAGTAATATTTTCAGCAGTGGTAGTAGTAGTAATAGTAGTAGTAGTAGTTGTGGTGGTGGTGGTGGTGGTAGTAGCAGGTGTTTTGTTGTTGTAATGTTAATAGTCGTAGTAGTGTTAATAGTAGTAGTAGTTGTTGTTGTTGCTGTAGTAGTAGTGGTAGTGGTGGTGGTAGTAGTAGTTGTTGTTTTTATTGCTGTTGTTCTGGTGTTAATAGTAATATTAGTAATATTAATAATAATAATAATAATAATAAAAACGATAATAATAATAGCAGTAGTAGTAGTAGTAGTAGTAGTAGTAGCAATTTGTTATCATTATCATACAGCATACAACCCCAACCCTTGGGGTATTTTTTCTTTAATTTTTTTGGAAACACAATAATCAAACACATAAGCCCACCTATTATACCCTACTCTGTCATGTCATGCCACACCATACCGCTTTGTAGGTATTAATGCTGCTCACAGAATGCCCATAGATCTTGAATGTGTCCATGTGTTGCAGGGGTTTCCTTATGGAGCCAAACCTGGAGAGCAAGAGATGGTATCTTGTCCTAACCGCTCCTACACGCTAGGCGAATTTGTGGTAAGTCAGATGTACATGTATGTATGTATGTATGTATGTATGTATGTATGTATGTATGTATGTATGTATGTATGTATGTATGTATGTATGTATGTGTGTACGTATGTATGCATGTATGTATGTATGTATATATGTATGTATGTATGTATGTATGTATGTATGTATGTATGTATGTTTGAATATATGCATGTATGTGTGTTTGTCTGTATGTATGCATGTGTGTATATATGTATGTATATATGTATGTAGGTATGTATGCATGTAAGTATGTATATATGCATGCATGTGTGATTGTACGTACGTACGTATGTATGTATGTATGTATGAATTATGTATGTATGTACAGATGTATGTATGATTATGTATGTATGTACGTATGTATGTATGTAGGGATGTAGTATAGTATGTAAGTAGTATAATAGTATGTATGTTGTATGTATGTATGTATTATGTGTATATATGTGTATGTTGTATGTATGTATGTATGTATTGATGATGTATGTATGTATGTATGTATGTATGTATGTATGTATGTATGTATGTATGTATGTATGTATGTTGTATGTATGTATGTATGTAGTGTATGTATGTATGTATGTATGTATGTATTGTATGTAGTATGTATGTATGTATGTATGCATAACAAATTATCAAGAAACACTACAAGGGTGCGGATGGAACCCAGGGTACCAGTGCCCCTCCACTCTCCGGACAATCACGTCCCAAGCCCCCATCGTTACTCGACAGTCGTTTCAACAATCAAACCAGGGGCTGTCCACGCACTGCATGACCCATTCGGACCCAGTCACTAGTTACCTTGCCCAAAAAACCGAATGGCAAGGTGGGGAGACGACAAACCCCGGGACATAGCCACACAACGCGCACCATTCAGGTCCAACCCAGCCTCCAGACCAAGAGAAAATGGAAAACCCCTCTCTCGCCCCACTCTGGCTTTTATCTTTCTTTGGGGCTGCCCGCCTCGCCACCAGCTCGCATAGCTGTCAGCTGCTTTTCCGTTACTATAGTCTCAGAGCGGATGGGCGCCGCCCTCATAATGCTGACCCCGTGAAAAGTTGAGGTCTCTGCCACCTCATTCCACACCCTACGACACCAGGGTTATGGAACTATCCAGGTAGAACCTCAGGATCTGGCCAGCTCATGGGCCTATGTGCAGGCTTAATTAAGGCATGCGCCGGATCATTCTGGATAATTTCTATCACACGGCACCTGTGACGTTAGTGCATGTGGAATTCATTCCGAGCGTTGGGGCGTCTTCTTGAGAAAGTGAAACTGAAACTGAAACTGAAACAGATATACTTTTTCACAGATTGCAACAGTAATGTTTTAATCAGCCTATCGTTAACGACACTAATGACTTGCCAATTTCTTTGGGTCAGGTGGTGATGCGACTAGTCAGGCTGCTGCCTGAGGGTTTCCAGAGGAAGAGAGAAGTGGACTTTGTGCTGGACAGACTGTTTGAGACCATGTCCCCCATGCACTTCCATCTCAGGGAGGTCATCTTCGTCACCTTCAACAAGGTAACGTATTCTGTGTGTCACTCTTGTTATTTGTTTTATGATTTAAAGCATGGAAAACTGTTTCTGTTTGAAACTCTCATAACTCTGACATCTCTCTCTTTCTCTTCTTTCTGTTTCTCTGTCTCTGTCTCTGTCTCTGTATCTGTCTGTCTGTCTGTCTGTCTCTCTCTCTCTGTCTCTCTCTCTGTCTCTCTCTCTCTCTCCCATTCTCTCTCTCTCCTCTCTCTCTCTCTCTCCTTTTCTCTCTCTCCTTCTCTCTCTCTCCTCTCTCTCTCTAATCTCTCTTTCTCTCTCTCTCTCTGTTCTCTTCTCTCTCCTTTTCCCTTTTTTTCAGAAAGGGGGAGATTATTCCATATGGACCAGACAGAGGTGTGCATCTGCGTGCATGTGCTTGTGTGTCTGTCTGCGAGTAAAAATGTGGGAACGGGATGGATTTTTCCCTGACTTTTATGGGTTTATTTGAATCAAAAATGTGTCAAACTTATCGAATGTTGAGGTCTAGCGAAGTCGTAAATATAGAAAGTATGCCACCACAAGGACAAAGTCTCTCAGATCCAAAGAGTACTAAAATCAACATTTTTTCAAGGAGGGGATAGGTGTGAGCAGCACAATAGCTGGGTCTTCTGACAATATTTGGAATATTTTTTTTCATAATCTACTGTAGTCATCCAGATATGTAAAGTTCCTCAATTAGGTACTTGAATGATTTTTTTTTCAAATTACAGTGACCTTGGGCATTAGACAATCTGGATTTCCTGTAATAAGTTTTGGTATAGAACGGTATATAACATTGTTTGATCGTTTTGTACTCATTTTGTGTCTTTTGTGTCACCAGATCAAGTCAGCCAACTGTGAGTCAATACGCGACAGACGGCGCCGCCAGAGCGTGGATTTCCTGGAGCGTTACATGTACCTGATTCTCTACAACACTTACCTGGCACAAGAAAAACACGCCAAGTTCACCCGTTCCTTCTCCCAGTGGATGAAAGAGGTAGATCCAGTAGATTGTCACTGTTATTGTTGTGTAAAGCCCAGCCGCCTGCGTAGAGCCGTATCAGGGCTATTACCGCTTCAAAACATGCAAAACTTCCAACAGCAAAACCAAAAACAAAAACAACAAAAAAGAGAAAATTTAGTACACATATCAATGCATTTGTGCACATGATCTAAGGACGTGCCCCTGGCGTTGACCATCCCATCCAATTTATCGAACAGGGCTTTTAAAAAACATTCCTGAATACAAATTTCAGCATGCCTAAGGACACCAAAACACATATAAAAACAGGCATAAATTACATAAAATTGCTTCCACATATCTCATCTCCCTAGAGCCAAAAATGCTCTTAATATATGTACCCATTTATGAATCCTAAGAAAAAAGTACGTAAGACTGTATCGAACACATACAGGTGAAAGGACCAGCAAGGCAGGAAATTATAGGAACAAATGACAAAAAGCAAAGGAACAAGGCAGAAACAAAAAGAGTGACAGAAAAGAGGCAATTTCTGGCACAGAATGTCCAGAAGGTGTGGATACTATTTACACTGAAAGAGTCCCCGGCACCCCCACGGGGGGAAGATCCAGTAGATGATATCCGAGTTTTCTAATAACGTTTTGTCCGTCATATCATAAATGACGTGTGTGCTGTATACCTCTTTGAGATTTAATTGTACAAGGTCTGCCTACACTCAAAGCCAGAACAAGATTGAGGCAGCCAGGATGTGGTTTCTAAGAAGAATGAGAGTTCCATGGACAGCAAAGAAAATAAACGAGACAGTGTTGACGGAGGCAGACACAAGAAGATCATTAATAAAGAAGATTAGGAAAAGGCAAGCAACATTAATAGGTCATTTTATGTTTAAAGATGAATCAGAGCACCTGGTCATAACAGGAAAAGCTGGAGGGAAAGAGAATACCAGGTAGACCCAGGGAGACAATATTGGACGGACTTGCAGGGTGGCTGAGGACAAGAGAGGGTGGAAGACGTGCTTGTGAATAGAAATAGCTGCATATGGAGGGTCATGATCGCCAACGCCATGCGGCAGGGCACATGATGATGATGATGATGATGATGATGATGATGATAAGGTCTGCCTCTCAGTGGATTGAAATGCAAGCAAAAGGTGGAGACACGCTTTGAACTTAAGAGGCAGTCTCATGTCAAGCAATTACTTTCATTGAGTGTATGGTCTAGGCAAACCAAGGTTAAAATCTTCACATCCTCACCCGGCTTTCTTTTGGTGAAGGAACGAAAGAACTAAGGTTCTAGTTTGCTACTGTGGCTGATAATGCAAGAAGCTAGTGGATAGGCTGAGTAAATCAAAGACTATTATTCTGAAGTCATCATCATCATCACCATCATCAAGTGCCCTGCCACGTGGCGTGGGCTATCATGGCCCCCAATATGCATCTATCCCTTATTGCCGCAAGCACATCTTCCACCCTCTCTGTCTTCAGCCACTCTGGAAGTCCTCTAAAGTCAAATCATGTGTATATTTCTTCCTCATATGGACAGAAGATTGATGAAGTTGGTTCGTTACCATTGTGTGTTTTGCAAGCATTTGTGTGATTTTGCTGTGCGCAGGTGGCTTCAGAAGCAGGGGTATACGAGGTCCTGGACAGCCTGGACTTCAGAGGACTGGAGGACCCTCCCTACCCTCACTATAGAACTCGCCAACAGCGCTGGACAGCTCGTCACCTGGACGTACCCTTCTATGGCCAGTACGTCTGAACAGGCCTTCCTCCTCTCCGTGCCTGTCTGCCTGCCGCTTGGCGTGCTGACCCCCGTCTTCAAACTCTCGAGCGACCTTCATCGAGGCCCTGTCCTTTGTCGAGTTCGTGCCCTTCGTCAAGGTCGTTTCTTGATACTTTTGCCCTAAAGGGTGTCTGTGCTCTCTATAAGGCGTTCGTCCCTCTCCCCATAATCTGAAGCAACGATTGTTCAGAAGTCTTATCAGTCATTGTTACGCAGTGTGATGCCTGCCAGTTTTTAAGAGGACAAAAAGCAAAAACAAAAACAAAAACAAAACAAAAAACCTACAACAACAAAAAACAAACAACAAAAACCAAAAACAAAAAACAAAAACCAAACAACAACAACAAAACAACCAACCAACCAACCAACCAACCAACCAACCAACCAACCAACAAACAAACAAACAAACAAACAAACAAACAAACAAACAAACAAACAAACAAACAAACAAACAAAAAACAAACCAAATAGTGTCTGGTGTTGTGTAAGACTGTATGTTTTGTTCTGAGGCAGTGGACGCCAGACTGTCAGTCTACAGAACTGTTTTTTACTCCCTCAGTGGGATAATGACTGTCCTCTGGATGACTTGCTGTAATCAATTGCTTTGGCTGTGCCCTTTGATATCGTTGTGTTCCAATGGCGCCTTCTTCATCCTATTGTAAAACATGTAGTGTCCTGAAAAGAAACAATTGGATTTGTTTTGGTGTGTGTGTGTATTTGATGTTGTTGTTGTTGTTTTGTTCTTGTTGTGGTTGTTGTTGTTGCTATTGTATTGTTGTTTTTGTTGTTTTGATGTTGTTGTTGTTGCTTTTCTTTGGAATATTTTTCTGCTAAATTCCTGTCATTTTTTCGGACTAGGGAGACTGAATCAGATCGATACGGCAAGTGCGAATGTATATGTTTGTATGTGTGTTTGTGTGTGTGTTTGTGTGTGTGTGTGTTTGTGTGTGTGTGTGTGTTTGTGTTTCTGTGTGTGTGTGTGTGCGTGTGTGTGTGTGTGTGTGCGTGCGTGCATGTGTTTGTGTGTGTGTGTGTGTTGTGTGTGGTGTGTGTGTGTGTGTGTAGGTGTGTGTGTGTGTGCGTGAGTGCACAAACTGTATTCACGGTGATTTTTAGCAGTTGATGTTGGTCCAGAATGTGGCTATTTTGGCAATGGTTCTAGTATACTAGAAACACTTGCATCCACATCATTTAATTATGTAGATAGCTATTTGTATTCAAACATGACCTCAACAAATAAATAAAACTTTTCGTTTCAAACAGGCCGTTGATGAGGAGATAATTATCATGTACACGAATTTTGGTGAGGTATACACTTGGAAAATAAAAGACTCGAGCCACTAAATTCCTATCCAAAGAGATAATTACACACATTTTGGTGAGGCATACAACTGGATAATAATAGACTCATCCCGAGAAACACTTATCCAAAGGAGACAATTACACATATTTTGATGAGGTACACACTTGGAAAATAATAAATTCGACCTGACAAATACTTTTTCCGAAGGAGATAGTTACACGAATTCTGCTGAGGCATACAATTGGAAAAGAAAAGACTGGCCCCGGCAAATACCTATCCAAAGGAGATAATTACACAAATGTTGGAGAGGTATACACTTGGAAAATAAGAGACTCGACTCGACAAATGGCTACCCAATGGAGATAATTCCACAAATTGTGTTGAGGCATACAATTGAAAAATAATAGACTATACCCGACAAATACCTCCTACTACTATTTAAACTACCGATCGGCAAACCAGAAAGTACAGCAGTGTATCTGCCAAGTGCACTCAGAGTAATTTACACAGGAGAAATTTGAATTTAACTATCCGCTTTTTTTCCTTTTTTTTTTTTTTTGTTTTTTTTTTGTCTTTCAGCTGTTTTGATGGCTGGTTCCAGGCCACGGGCTAAAGTTCACTTCTTGGATTAACACGGTGTTTATACACAAGATGGCGGTGAAAGGATCAGGAGAGACTGAATAATTTCAAGATCACATCTTTGTAAAACGTGTCTTAAAATATAATTATATAAAATGTTAAATAAAAAAAAAAATTAAAAAAGTAAAAGAAAAAGAGATTTTTAGTGTGGCTGGACCGTCTTGCTGAAACTTATTCCTAAGATTATGATTCGGAAATATAGACTGTTAACAGTCCTCCTGGAGAGGTACAATGTCTGACGTTTTGATTAGAGGTTTTTTTTGTTTTTCGATTCAAAAGGATCATGAAGTTTGAAAATCATCATGTCTATTGTAAAACTGATACATTGGTGCAGTTCATGAGACTTTGTACATTTTCATCATATTCTGACTTTTTTCCCATGCCACCAATGCTCACACATAATAGTATGTAGTCACCGTTGTTGTTGTTGTTGTTGTTGTTTCTGAAGTCTACATTTTACACAGTGATTGCTTTTTCTTACAATCAGTCTTTATTCATTTAGTTTATTCCTATGCTTTGTATTCATTTTTACCACAGCGAGAAACATGCGTTTCCTCAGGAATATATGATGAAAAGTTAGTTTATGATACACACTAGTCGTCTCAAACATCACAAAGTACATCATTGTTATCAGCTCTACAGTATCGTTGATAGTTGTGTATGAATGTCTGTTTTGATCTGGAGTTTTTTTTTGTTTTTTCTTTCCATCGAAAACAACACTTCCATGTAAATACTGGCTGTGTATTATTCTTACAAAATGTGCATGAAACTAAATGAACAGCCTGTTGTACAAACTTCATACTGTGTTGTTCCTGTACCGAGATACTTTCTCATTTATTCGGTACGTATGTTTCATGGTGGGTTTTATATGAGCTGTTAGTACGTGGAATTCAATCTTACGAACGCGCGCGCGCGCGCGCACACCACACACACACACACACACACACACACAACACACACACACACACACACCACGCACGCACGCACGCACACACGATCACACACACACACACACACACACACATACACACGCGTGCGCGAGCGCGCACGCGCACACACACACACACAGAGGTGGGGGGAGACGTCTGTATACTGTTGGGCGTTTTGCCAGCACAGACACACACACTCACTCACACACACACACACACACACACACACACACACACACACACACACACACACACACACACACACACACACACACACACACACACACACACACGTATTGTGGAGGAGAGATGGGGGGGGGGGGGCGACTGCATATTTCGGGCGTCTTGCTAGAGTGTGAAACTGTAGTATGATTTGTTAGCACTGGCGAAGAGTGGGTTCAGTATCAAACAGAATGAATATGGAAGGCTTCTTTTAAAGGCCTTTCTTTTGTTGTTGGTATTATTCCGCTTCTCCATAAACTTTGGGGAAACTGTTAGCTTGGAGATGTGTAGGGCAACTTCACATACATGACTGTCGCAAAATATTCACAGATCCACTCAGTCTGTAGAAACAGTAACAGAAAGAGAGGTGTGTAAATCGATGGGATCGTAAATTATTAAGTTTAGTAACGGTATTTGGTATGGAAGACAAATTTGGATACATGGAAGATTTTTTGTGTATAATTAAGATGACAGTACATTAAGACTTCTCACAGTTAACATGGAGAGATCACGAATTGAAAACGAAGCAAACAACTCTGCACAAAGTAACAAAAAAACAAACAAACAAACAAACAAACAAAATAAAAAATTTTTAATATTCCATTGTCATCTTGAGGATTGTACCAACACGTATATATACATCATTATTATGAAAAGAAATCATTTCATTTGTAAGAATGACCGCATCTATATTTGAATCAATGTTGATGGATGATGTACTATCAATGTTGTTTGTTCATACT
>CM060305.1:31494222-31501722 GCA_030674185.1 Monoplex corrugatus | reverse complement strand
AAATGAAAAGACGAGTAAACGATGGAACATACAGAAGCACAAATATTAATTAATGAAGGAAACGAGTTGCTGCAAACCAGGCACTTTCCCACAACCGGCAAAAATGGAGTCTGTAGCAATCATTTAGTGCGGCGTCCCCAAGGTCCTCGTGTTCTACGGGATCTGTACAATTATAAATTCAGCATACATGATACTATATGGAATCATCAGCTTTTCGACAGCTATCACCAAAAGTGCCATACTGCTGTGCTCTGTGAACATAAATTTACGCCTACGTCCTTTTGTTTGTTTGTTTTTATTTATAAGGCTTTGTCACCAAAGTTAGATGTATCATCAACACGCAAGGGACTTATCCACTAACCGTTCTTTAGTTTTCAAAAGCAATAGTATCAGAAAGGTTACCTTGGACGAGTATAAGCGGGTTTTCTGGTGTCTTGCTGTTGTGGTTAGTTTTATTCTTTGTTTTGTTTTGATTTGTTTTTAAGATAAACATTATGATGCGAATTACATGTACGATGGTGATGTTGATTATGGTTATCGTTGTTGTTATTATCACTCATTATTATTATTATCATTTTTTTATTAGCATTCCTATTATTATTTTATCACTAATTCTGGAACTTTCACTTTATACGGCAAAATCATTTTTCTCCATAGACTTCAGCAAAGAAAGACAGCTCTGTGACCTGGTCACGAGATCACCACAAGAACACACACACACACACACACACACACACACACACACACACACACACACACACACACACACACACACACACACACACACACACACACACACACATGCACAACACCTGACACTGAACCTTAGGTAGTCAGTCTCGTCAACACCCTTACACAAGCCAGCCAACTCAGTAACCATAGAACCCTTCCAACAAAGGTGGCAGCAGCGGTGGTGGTGGTGATGGCGGTGGTGGGGATGCTGACGGTGGGGTGGTTCCTGCTTGCATGGCTGTCGACGTTGCAGCGGCTGGTGTTGCAACAGGATGTGCATCTAATGTAGGTGACACCCCACTCGCATCCTGGCGTGCACTCTTCCGCACAGTTCCTGGAGAACTCTGTCAGTTTCCCCCCTGTCTCCAGCCGCTTGACCTGTCCAGGTGGAAGTGTAAGATGTTGTTTAGAGTGTGATGTGCTAAGAGTTTTATATCGCTCCCCAAATGCAAGAAGTTAGAAGAAGAAGAAGAAGAAGAGAAGAAGAAGAAGAAGAAGAAGAAGAAGAAGAAGAAGAAGAAGAAGAAGAAGAAGAAGAAGAAGAAGAAGAAGAAGAAGAAGAAGAAGAAGAAGAAGAAGAAGAAGAAGAAGAAGAAGAAGAGAGAAGAAGACAACAAACAACAACAAAAACACACAACAAGAAGAAAGAAGTCGAACAAAAGCAGCAAAGAAACAGAACCCAAAAAGTAGAGCGTGGGGTGATGGCGAGAAGTGGGAGCTGAGGTGGCGGTAGCTAGAATGCGTAGAGAATGAAGCGTAGGTGAAGAGATGGAAAGTAGGAAAGCATCTGAGACGACAGTAGAAGAAGTTCGTAGGAGTAGGAAGGAAGAAGAGAAGTAGAAGAAGAAGTAAAGAAGAAGAAGAAGAAGAAAAGAAGAAGAAGAAGAAGAAGAAGAAGAAGAAGAGAGAAGAAGAAGAAGAAGAAGAAGAAGAAGAAGAAGAGAAGAGAAGAAGAAGGAAGAAGAATGCGAAGAAGAAGAAGAAGAAGAAAAGAAGAAGAAGAAAAGAAGAACAAAAAACAAGAAAAGCAACAACAACAACAACAAAAGAAGAAGAAGAAGAAGAAGAAGAAGAAGAAGAAGAAGAAGAAGAAGAGAGGAGGAGAGGAGGAGGAGGAGGAGGAGGAGGAGGAGAGAGAAGAAGAAGAAGAAAAGAAGAAGAAGAAGAAGAAGAAAACAACAACAACAAAAACAACACACAACTACAACAACAACAACGATAACAGCAACAACATCAACAACAAAGAAAACGAAAAAAAACAAACTGTTAAAAGAACGGTTTGGGTTGTAAGAGTTGTTCAAGTGAGAAATCAGCACAGACACGCACGCTAATAGTTCCACTTTCGTATTCTTAAGCTGGCGTCTCCGCTGTCGGAACTAATTCTCTACACACTAAAGCCTTACACGCAATACGATGGTTAAGATCCTAAATGATCATGGTATATAAGCACTATACCTACACACAAGGCTAAAGCGCTGGCAAAGTTTTTTTGGAGGGCAACAAAGCTGCATGACTTACAGGGTCTTTAATGTGCATTTTTGATATTCTGCAGACGTACACATACAAGGGAGTATAAGCACTTCCAGATTTAGAGACATGTTGACCTTGGGATATCGGAAAATTGTCCGTCCTTTACCCGGTAGGAGAAGGTGCTTATGTGGATTAAATCCAGAATCGCCAGCTAGGAGTCGGAAGTGTATCCATTTGGTTACCTCTCTTACAGAAAGAGAGAGAGAGAGAGAGAGAAGAGAGAGAGAGAGAGAGAGGAGTAATTTTAATTTTAGTTAAATAAATAAGTAAATAGCAAAAAATCAATACAAACTATATCCTCCCACCCTGCCCGACTTCTATCAAACTGATTTTAAAAGAACAACCTGGACCTAAACAGACAAACAAAACACACAGATTCTCAGACCAGACACACACACACACACACACACAGTCACAACACACACACACACACACACACACACACACAACACACACACACACATACACACCACACACACACACACACACACACACACACACACACACACACACACACCAAAAAAAACTGCATGCTAAAAATACATGTATATAAGGATCATTCCAAAGCCCTGAGGCTCTAGGAAAGTAAGTTGGCAGAGACCTCGAATTTTCATCAAGCCAGCATCATCAGTGTGGTGACTATGTTTTCCGCCTAGCTGTTTTCATCATCATCATGTGCCCTGCTGCATGACTTTGGCGATCATGACCCTCCATACGTATCCATCCCTTGTCTCTGCAAGCACATCTTCCACCCTCTTTGTCCTCAGCCACCGTGCAAGTCCGTCCAATATTTTCTCCCTGGGTTACCTGGTGCTCTTTTTCCCTCAAGCTTTCCTGTTGTGACCAGATGCTCTAATTCCCCTTTCCTCACGAAATGGCCCATAAATGTTGCCTGTCGTTTCCTAATCTTCCTTATGAAGGATCTTCTTGTGTCTGCCTTCATCAAGACTGTCTCGTTTGGATGTTTTACCTTCTCTAATTCTGTACTGGGTCAGCCACCCATTTTCAGCTGGGCCACGTACACGAAGATTTTATCCCATTTCTTGTTGTTAGTTTATATTGACGTCCCAGCGCAGATATGCGAATAAGGACTGTCTTGTAATTTCGTTTCAACCACTATTTTCCCCCTGCTATATTCGAGCCCGAACAGTCCAACTGGTAGACATTTGCTTCAACATTTTTTTGTTCACAAACAAAGCCCCCAGTCGCTTGACCAGTCTGATTCGTTTTTAAGAAGAAAAAAAAAAGATCTAGTTTAGAGAGCTTAGTATTAAGTTTTAGAGACTAACGAAGTGGGAAATTAATACAGACATGCACGCTAACTATGAAGGGAGGCGATCGCAACCCTAGTATTTGCCCATGTTAACACTATGTGTGTGTGCGTGTTTGTGTTCGTGCGTGCGTGTGTGTCTATGTGTGTGTTCGTGAAAACGCTTGCGCACGCGTGTGTGTATGCGCGCGCGTGCGCGCGTATGTGGTGTGTGTGTGTGTGTGTGTGTGTGTGTTTTGTTTGTTTGTTTGCTCTCTCTCTCTCTCTCTCTCTCTCTCTCTCTCTCTCTCTCTCTCTCTCCTCTCTCTCTCTGCGTGTGCGTGTGTGTGTGTGTGTGTGTACCTGCGTGTCTGTGTGTCTGTGTGTATGAGTACGAGCGTGACAGAGACAGACTAACAGACACAAACTCGTTGGCAGGTAGGCAGGTATATAGGCAGACAGAAACAACATACATAATGTATTATATATTTGGTACTACTAAAACTACTACTACTACTACTACTACTACTACGACTAAAGATACAATTACTCTTAGTACTTCAACTATAATATATTAATAATAATATACAATATTTTATATAGCGCAAAATCTTGATAAAATCAAATCTAAGCGCTAAAACAGACACACACGCACGCACGCACACACACGCACGCACGCACGCACGCACCAAAACACACACACACACACACACACACACGCACGCACACGCACACGCACACGCACACGCACACGGCTATAAATGGGGAGAAAGAATAAAAGCAATGGAAAATTATAGACAGCATATTATATACAATTATATATCACAATGTGATTCCCCTCCGAGTGGAGACAGGCTGCAGAGGGGATTGAGTGAGGTCAGGATTTTATGCACAGGAGAAAAGGTGAGTTTTGAGAGCGGACTTAAAGGAGACAAAAGTAGGTTGCTGACGGACTGAGAGAAGAAGTTTGTTCCAGGAAAGTGGACCAGAAACAGAGAAGGCTCGTGGACCATAGGTATTGAGCTTAGTGCGTGGAAAGCGAAAAGTCAGAGGATCGGAGGCAGAGCGGAGGGTACGTGAGGGAACATGGATCTCAAGAAGGCTTGACAGGTAATCGGGGGCGCGTTATTGAGGCTTTTGTAGCACATGGTGTCTAGTTTGTATGTATGCGCTTTGATACAGGGAGCCAGTGAAGTTGTGCCAGGAGAGGAGATATGTGGTCAGCTTTTTTTCTTTTTTAGTACAAGGCGTGCAGCATTGTTTTGAATGCGCTGCAGGATGTGAATGGTGGAGGCAGGAAGACCAGACAGGAGTGAATTGCAATAGTCAATGCGAGACATTATGAAGGAGAGAACAGTTTTGCAGTTGTTTCGACAGAGAGATACTTCCTGATCAGGCTTATACGATGGAGGTGATAGTAGCAAGATCTGGCAGTTTGAGAAACAAAGTTGTTCATGGAGAGGGTAGAGTCAATAGAGACACCAAGGTTTTTAGCTGAATCAGAAATTGGGGCTGATGTGTTACATAATGGGAGAGAAAGAGGAGGCAGCTGAGAAAGTTTCTGACGGGTGCCAATGAGGATAGCTTCTGTCTTGTCATCATTAAGCTGAAGTTTGTTCAACGTCATCCAGTTCTTAATGTCCAAGTAACACTCAGTGGTGCGAGTCAAGAGGCGCTGTATATTGTCTGGTGTGTCACTGTCTAGAAGTTGGGTGTCATCAGCATAGAAGTGGTGTTTTATAGAGTGGGAGTTGATGATGGTGGACAGGGGGGAGGTGTAAAGAGTGAAAAGAACAGGGCCAAGGACAGATCTTTGTGGAACACCACAGGTCAGGTATGCAGATTGAGAACAGTTTGTTTTCTGTTTGATAGATATGAAGTGAACCAGGAGAGAGCAATGTCAGAGATGCCAAAAGTATGATGAAGTCTAGAAAGGAGAATACCATGGTCAATGGTATCGAAGGCTGCAGACAGATCAAGGAGTGTGAGGAGAGAGACTTTGCCAGTATCAGTTGCAAGGAGGAGATTGTTGAGAATGTGTAGCAGGGCAGTTTCAGTGCTATGGCACTGGCGGTAGGCTGACTGGAAAGGATAGAGGAGATTGTTGGCAGACAGGTGAAAGTTCAGCTGGTTGAGGACAACTTTTTCGATGAGTTTTGACAAGAAAGAGAGATTAGAGATAGGCCGGTAATTTTTCAGTTCATTTGGGTCTAAATTGTATTTCTTGAGGAGAGGGTGAACAATAGCAGACTTGAAAGAATCTGGGACAGTTCCAATTTGAAGAGAAGTGTTGATGATGTCAGTGATGAATGGGAGGAGAGTAGGGAAACAGTCAGAGTAGAGAGAACCTGGAAGAGGATCCAGTTCGCAGGTTTTGAACGACATGGATCTGATTGTGTTGAGAATGTCTTCTTGTGAGACTGCTGCTTTATTACTACTATTACTTCTAAAACTATTCTCATTTTTAGCATCGCTTAATCCATTGCAATAGAATACGTGAACAGAATTTTGGCCTATTTACGCAACGACAGCTGCTCAGAATCAGACCTCAGTTTGACGACCAAAATTAGTGGATCAGTGGGCTGAAAGGCTATAGACACCCGTTTCCAGTCCAATGAAAAACATACTTACAAGGCTAAAAAGTTGGGAAAAGCGTGAACAATCATCAATTCATCACGAACGTGCCATTATTTGTTAATTATTGGAACTCCGCATCATCATCTCATCATCATCATCATCATCATCATTATAATCGTCGTTGCCATCATCGTTAAATCGTTACTAGCATCAAGTACCATCATCGCCACTGCCTTGTTCATAAATCATAACAACATTGTGAAAATGAATAAAAAAAATTATGTCCTGCTTCATTGTGTTAGTAAGAAACACTCTAGGGTGCTGGGTGGGACCCAGAGCAACAATGCTTCACCACTAACCGGGTAATCACCTCCGACTACCAGACGCCACACAACGCCTGGAGCAGGGAGGTAATTATCCGATCAGTTTCTTCTAGTCTCCCCTGGCTTGGTGAAACTCGTTGATGTCCAGTATGCACGTAGGCTGTGTCATGGAGGGAAGAGACGGGCCATCTCTTCACCAGGCCAGACACTCAATCAGTCTGGCTCTGGGGCCATATAATCACTGTAATCATTGAGAAACGTAGTCACTGGTGTTTTAATTAAGTCAAGCGTCTGATCTTGTAACAAATATGATCGTTGTTAAGAAATGCCAAGAGAACAACCCGTCTAGTCGTACCTTTAAACGTGGTCTTCGTGGAAAATGACGTGACCAAACCATGCTTCACTGTCAGTCTGTAAGTAGTTATTTGTCCTGTGTTCGGGACTGAGCAGTTTTCTCAGACACTAATGGCCGAGTAGCTGACTTCTCACAACGCCACAATCACAACGCTGGCGGTGCGGTGGGAGCGTGGGTTCTACCCTTGGGCCGGACATTTTATTTCTTTATCATTATCTTTTTATATCCGGATATTGTTGGTGGATCTTTAGGTCTGGTATCATCTAGTTCAATCCCAGCCCACAACATCGGTAACTTGTCTGTTCGCTGCTCGTCGTGTTTCCATCCTTCTTTTAATGTTAAGCTTAACGTCTCTTAAGTCCATCTCCTCATTTTCCCATTTCAAGACTTTGCCAGTGTATGGGTTTTTGTGTAGGCTCAGAGAGCCTGCCAGAAAAAAAAAATTGCTGGCAGACTTGGATAGAGCGAATACAGAATTGCCCGACTACGATGACCTCATCTTAAAGTAATCCTAAACACATTCTTTGTCTCAGGAGATTAAAATTTCTTCTTGTGAGTCAGCGAACAATGTCTAAATTACAGACATGTGTATGGCAGACGCTGTGACTGACTTGTGCAGTCTGTACCTTTTGGTGAAGCTGATGGTGCTATTGTTGTGCTGTTGCATCATTGAAGCAAACTACAGTTCGAGTAGGGTGTCAGCTGCCAGTTTGTAGAAACTATCGAAGTCTTCC
>CM060305.1:31481722-31489222 GCA_030674185.1 Monoplex corrugatus | reverse complement strand
GAAAAAGAGAAATTGCCATATCACCAGTCGTTTTATTAAAACTAACATACGGAATTTATAAAAAGTATACGGATACATCTTTTTTTTAACAGCAAGAAAAATACAGTATTGAGGGGAAAAGAAATCATAATATAATAATAATAATAAAGAGCATTTATATAGCGCCTAATCTGATGAAAACAAGAGCCCTAAGCGCTTACAGGTATCACGCAGACACAACCAAACACACACACACACACACACACACACACACACACACACACACACACACACACACACACACACACACACACACACACACACACACACACACACGCACACACACACCAGCCGACATTCAAGGCTCAAAAGACAAGGGGGGATTTGGGGAAGTTAGGTGGTAGAGTCTTTATAAGTATCATGAGAGGGACTGGAAGAGATGGGTTTTCAGAGAGGACTTGAAAGAAGTGAGAGTTGCAGAGTGGCGAACAGAGACAGGGAGCTGATTCCAGATTACAGGGGCCTGATAGGAAAAGGAGCGTTGACCATAGGTTTTAGTGCGACAGGATTGTATGCGGAAGGTACGAGTATCAGCCGAGGAACGAAGTTGACGAGAGGGGGTGTACAGATGGAGGAGGTCAGAGATGTAAGGGGGTGCAAGACCATTGAGAGACTTAAAACATAACAAAGCAATCTTGTAGCGAATTCTCTTTTCAACAGGTAACCAGTGAAGAGATTTGAGAAGAGGAGTGACATGAGAGGAACGAGATTTTCTGAAGATGAGCCTAGCAGCATTGTTTTGAACTTTTTGAAGCTTTTGAATGAGAGAGAAAGGACAGCCCGAGAGAAGGGAGTTGCAGTAGTCAAGACGAGAGAGAACAAAGGCACAGAGGAGAGTTTTGGTGGCTTCGACAGAGAGGATATTGCGAATAGAAGAAATTCTGCGTATCTCAAGATAGCATAATCTGCAAACATTCTGGACGTGTTTTTCAAAGGACAGGGTGTTATCAAGAGTGACTCCAAGATTGCGGACAGTGGAAGATAGTGGAATGTCAGATCCAAGCAGAGAGACAGACAGAGGAAGGGAAGAACACTTAGCCAATGTGGTGGGAGAGATAAGGCTAAGTTCAGTTTTAATGGGGTTGAGTTGAAGTTTGTTTACAGTCATCCAGGAGTGAACATCAGAAATGCAGCCTTGGGTTTGTCTGATTATAGAGGGCAGTTGTGGGAGGGAACCAGAAGTATAGAGTTGGTTGTCATCAGAAAAGCTATGATGGGACATAGAGTGAAGTCGCATAATTTCAGAGAGGGGTTGTGTGTACAGCACAAATAGGATGGGACCTAAAACAGAGCCTTGGGGCACACCAAACTGGAGGGTAGCGGGTGCAGAGGATGAACAACAGACAGAGACTGTTTGAGTGCGATTGGAGAGGTAGGACTGGAACCAAGACAGAGCGATGTCAGAGATACCGAACACTTTATGGAGACGTGTGAGCATGATAGAATGGTCGATGGTGTCGAATGCAGCCGAGAGATCAAGGAGAGATAGAAGAGAGATTTGATTTTGATCAAGAGCAGTCAGAATATCATTTGCAATTTTTACAAGAGCAGTTTCAGGGCTGTGTCCAGTGCGATAAGCCGACTGATAAGGGTAAGAGAGGTTGTTGGCGGTGATATGATCAGAGATCTGTGCGAGAACAATTTTTTCAAGGACTTTGGATAAGAAAGGTAGGTTGGAAACAGGTCGATAGTTTTTGAGGTTATTGGGGTCAAGACTAGGTTTCTTTAAAAGAGGTCTGACCAGGGCAGATTTGAAGGAAGTGGGAAAGATACCAGATGACAGGGAATTGTTGATGACAGTTGTGAAGTGAGGGAGCAAAGTATCTAGGCAGTGTGTTAAGATAGATGCTGGAAGAGGATCAAGCTCACAGGTCTTGATGTCAGAATGGCGGATTACATTGCGGATAGTAGTTTCAGAGGCAGGCTGAAAAGAAATAAGTGGTGTGCCTTGAAACAGAGGGTCGGGAATAGGAGGTTGAGAGATGGGCTGGGAGTCAAGACTGGAACGGATGGACCTAATTTTATCAATGAAAAAATCTGAAAAATGTTGTGCTAGACGGGCAGGGGGAAAGCATGATGGGAGAGGAGATTTATCTGATTTGCCAAGGAGGGTATTAGTAACGGAATATAGCTGTTTTGATGTAGAACATGCAATAATTTTCGCAATCTCACTCTGGAGACGCCATTCTTACTGATTGTCAAGTTAAGTAGTCTTGGAGAAATTCAGCCTAAGCAGTGTTATTACAAATCTAGTTTCCCCTCAAGATTCAACGGCACTTTTTTTGCGTTTTCGTCCCACGCAAAGCAACACACTGACCCACAAGAGGCCCAGAGTTCCAACCTTCCAGTTTGACTGAACAAGTTCCAGTCTGATTAAGAAAAAAACAACAACAAAAAACCCAACCAAACAAAACAAAACAACAACAAAAAACAGACACCTTAGGCTGCTCGGGATTAAGAAAAATAAAACAGTGATGTTAGTAATGGAGATAGGTACCATTATCTTTATGCACCCTTCTACAAAAGTTGATGTAACTATTATCACATTTTTTCAACTTCACCTTTACTTTAAAAGCTGTTGTAAAAAAAAATCAATGAACAAAAAAAAACATACATTTTTATTAACGAACACCAGTTGATGGTCTTGACAAATATGTTTATCTCTTGTTGACTTTATAATTATGACCCTGACATTTACACAATGTAGCAGGACGTTTTCATGATTATTGCTATCTGCTGTTTCATATTCCGACTTTTCGTATGAATGCAGCTGTTTATGAGTGTGTACAGCAAGGACAGCCAATACGCATGTAATCAGAGCTGGAAACTAGGTCAATGGCAGTAGTTTCAGCATACCTTGGCACTAGATTGTAGCAGTAACGACGTCCAGACGAGCTCTTGTGTATTAAGTGTCGATAGTAAAGATCTCAGGGGAAGGCTGGATGCAAAAGTCTAAATACAAAGCAAGCTTAAGATCACTTTTTTACATGATGGCAAATATCATTTTCTTTCATTTTTCCCCTATGCAGCCACAGTCCTCAAAGCTTTTTGGGAAGATCATTCTATTGTGTTCCTAAATAATGTCAATGGAAATGATGACTCAAAAGTATATTGCTAAGTTGACAGTTATGGTAATGTCACGAAGTTTATAAAAGGGTTCCAGGTATTGTAAGTAAGGGAACACACACGCACACACACACACACACACACACACACACACACACACACACACACACACACACACACACACACACACACACACACACACACAAAGAAATTAAGCAAGGAATCAGCTGGCTCGTCTGCACCAACACGCTCATCATTCACAGTCACCTAAGATGTTTCTTTCTGCCCATCTACTCACACCTTTCCTTTACACTGGTGTCTGCCTAACAGAAGTCAATATGGTTTGTGTTGTAGATCGGATGGTTACTTCTGTCTAACAAGAAATGTGTTTGTTTTTCTGCTTGTTTCGTGTTTTTTCCTGATTGTTTATCCATATTTTTTTCAAGGGAGACAACCCTGATTTTCCACTCTGGGGGCTCTGAACATTTACCTGCATTTATTCTGCCAAAACGAGGTAAAGCGATTGACTGACTGATACTGACAGAAAAACAAATCGAAAACACTGTTTCCAGTCAATCCAAATCACTACACCCCATTTAAGGAGAAACTTCGAAGCAAACATGCACTGCTGTCATTGCGATCTATTTCTGTGGCCTTTCCCATGGTGAACCCTATCGCTCAGTAATAGCCTTGAAAGTGTATTATCAAGGGAGACTGAAGCGTTGGCGCTGGCCAGTAACGAAAGCATCATGAGCAAACTAGCCAATCACTCAGTGCACAGGCACGTCCTCGGGAACGTTTTCATGGATAGGGAAAGCTATTGCTTGTTTGCGTGCTAAATTGTTCTCAGCAGTGGCAACCGCCCTGGTTTTTTAGATGGGACAAAGCGTGGTCAGATGCTGAGCATCTCTGTCTCTATCTGTCTCTCTCTGTCTCTCAGTCTGTCTCTGTGTGTTTCTGTATCTCTGTGTGTCTCTGTGTGTCTCTCTGCATCTCTCTCTCTTTCCATCCCTCTTTCCCGCTGTCTGTCTATCTATGTTTGTCTGTCTGTCTGTCTGTCTGTCTGTCTCTCTCTCTCTCTCTCTCTCTTTCTTTCTCCCTGTGTCTATCTATCTATCTATCTATCTATCTATCTATCTATCTATATGTCTGTCTCTCTCTCTCTCTCTGTTGTTGTTGTTATTTTTGTAGTTATCTTAATTTGTTAAAAACAGATTTACAAAATTACTTCCGACGTCTGCAAAATCAAGAAGAATAAATACAGGTATGTATCGTCTGCCCCAAGAGGCATAGTAAATAAGGGAAAACAAACAAATACATAAACAAGAAATGAGGAAAACAAACAGTCAGCTGGATGGTCTGCAACAATATGGTCATCAGACACAGTCTCCAAAAATCTTTCTTTCTGCCCATCCACCCACACCTTTCCTTTACAGCAGTGTCTGCCTGAACCATTTCTGTTGGGCTTCTGTTGTTCTAGTCAGACAGTTAATTCTGTCTAGCAAAAAGTGGTATTTCTTTATTTGCTTCTTTGCATATTTCTTTTTTTTCTGATTGCTTGTCCATATTGTTATAAAGGACAGAACCCTAAATCCCTGTTTTGGGGGCTCAGAACACGTACCTGCATTTACTCTGCCAAAACGAGATGAAGCGATTGACTGATACTGACAGGGAAACAAACCGAAAACACCGTTTCCAGTCAATCCAAATCACTACACCCCATTTAAGGAGAAACTTCGAAGCAAACATGCACCCCTGCCATTGCAATCTATTTCTGTGGCCTTTCCCATGGTGAACCCTATCGCTCAGTAATAGCCTTGAAAGTGTAATATCAAGGGAGACTGAAGCGTTGGCGCTGGCCAATGAGGAAAGCATCATGAGCAAACTAGCCAATCATACCGTGCACAGGCACGTCCTCTGGAATGTTTTCATGGGTAGGGAAAGCTATTGCTTGTTTGCGTGCTAAATTGCTTTCAGCAGTGGCAACCGCCCTGGTTTTTGCAGACGGGACAAAGCACGGTCAAATACTGTGTTTCTATGTCTATCTCTGCTTCTCTCTGTCTCTCTGTCTCTCTGTGTATGTTTCTGTATCTCTGTGTGTCTCTCTGCATCTCTCTCTCTCTTTCCCTTCCTGTTTCCCGCTGTCTGTCTGTCTAAGTTTGTCTGTCTGTCTCTCATTCTTTCTCCCTGTGCCTGTCTGTCTGTCTGTCTATCTATCTGTTTGTCTGTCTGTCTCTCTCTGTCTCTGTTGTTGTTATTTTTTTTAGTTATCTTAATTGCTTAAATTTTGATAAAAACGGATTTACAAAATTACTTTCGACGTCTGCAAAATCAAGAAGAATAAATACAGATATGTAACCGCCCTGGTTTTTCAGATGGGAGAAAGTGTGGTCAGATACTGAGCTTCTCTGTCTCTCTGTTCCTCTCTCTGCCAATCTTTGTATCTCTCTGTCTGTCTCTGTTTATTTCTGTATCTGTCTGTCTCTCTGTCTTTGTCTCTGTCTCTGCCTCTTTTTGTCTCTTTTTGTCTCTGTCTCTCTCTCCCTCCCCCTCTCTCTCTCTCTCTCTCTTTCTTTCTAATCTCTTTCTCTGTATTTTGTCGTTGTGTGCATAAGTGCACACACCCATCCCCACTCCCTACCCCACCCACCCAACATATATATATATATATATATATATATATATATATATATTGTCAGCAGCATTTGACACCATAGACCAAAGCATCCTCATAACGTGGTTGCGTATCACTTTTGGCTGTTCTGGAACGGTTCTGGACTGGTTTACCTCCTATTTGACTGGCTGTACCCAGTCTGTTGTCATTGGCCACAAATCAAATCCATCTGTGCTGAAATGTGGTGTCCCACAAGGTTCTGTCTTGGGACCTGTCCTGTTCACTATGTATGCACAACCTCTCAGCAGTATCATTCATCAGTCAGGTCATTCATACCATTTCTTTGCGGATGACTCACAGCTGCATAGCTCCTCTGCCCCATCAGATTTTGACGCTCTTGCGTGCAGTCTGAGAGATTGTATAGAGGATGTCTCCAAGTGGATGAGTGAAAACAAGCTGAAGATGAATGATGATAAAACTGAGTTTATTGTTACTGGTACTAAGTCAAAGGTCAATCAGGTTACTCATGCCCCCATGTCTATCTCTGGTTGTGATGTATCTTTCTCACAAACTGTTAGAAACCTTGGCTTCTACCTGGATGAAACACTGTCTATGGAAGCCCATGTCAAACAGTTGTGCCGTACTCTGTACTATCAGCTACGCAGAATAGGTAAGATTCGCTCCTTCCTTTCCACTGATGCTACCAACAAGCTTGCTGTCTCTTTCATACTATCTAGACTGGACTATTGTAACTCTCTATTCGCAGGTCTCCATGACAATCAACTATTTAAACTTCAGCGCATACAGAACCACGCGGCTCGCCTTGTTCTCTGCAAGCCCAGACATGAGAGTGTAAAATCTCTGCTTAGAACACTTCATTGGCTCCCGGTAAAGGCTAAGATTCAATATAAAGTTGCCTGTCTCTACTTTCAGTGTATCTATCACGAGAACATGCCATCCTATCTTGCCAACCTCCTGCAGGGTTACAAACCTTCTCGAACGCTCCGCTCTTCTGACACCTCACTGTTGACTGTTCCTCGCTTCTCTCTAGACACCTTTGGTAAAAAGTCTTTCTCTGTCTCTGGCCCAAATGTATGGAACTCTCTACCACTGTCTCTCAGAAAAACTAAGTGTTTCTCAACCTTCAAACGGCACCTCAAAACCCACCTCTTTCAAACTCATCTAACTTGAAGAGCCTTAGTTTGCAAGTCTGTCATCAGACTAATCTCTCCTGCCTGTATAACAGTATTTTGTATAAGGGCCTATAGAGCGAGGTGTGTGCGTGCGTGCATGTGTGTATGTGTGTGTGTGTGTGTGTGTGTGTGTGTGTGTGTGTGTGTGTGTGTGCATGAGTGAGCATGTGTGTGTGTATCACTGTATGTGTACAGCTGAGGAGAGGATTGGGGAGAAATTGAGTGGGAAAGAGACTGAAATACTTTAATAATTTTTTTTTTTAATCTTTGTATGTAAATTGTGATGTATGATATGCGAATAGTTTATAATTTGTGAGGTAATTTTGATTGTCAAGTTGTTAATGCTGTGATACTGAAGTTGTAATGTTTCTCCTGTATATGAATTAGAATTTTTCTGTTTTTATCTTCATTCAAAATATTGATTATAATTTTATGTACAACTACTGCATGCACAAAACACACACACACACATGCAAACATAGCACACGCACACACAATGTCTCTCTCTCTCTCTCTCTCTCTCACACACACACACACACACACACACACACACACACACACACACACACACACACACACACACACACA
>CM060305.1:31471722-31474222 GCA_030674185.1 Monoplex corrugatus | reverse complement strand
CAAGAGAGCGGAAGGGAAGCCACGGGTCAACGGAAGGAAGCAGACAGAAAATCGCCTGCTAAGTCCTGATGCAATTTGCTGCCAGAAAAAGCCTGCCTTTTTGTGTAACCACCCGGACCCCTGAGCTGCGCGCAGTCCCTCTGCGATGCTCACATTTCTAGTCCTAAACGGAATGGGAGATATCCATAAATTGCCAGCGTGTAATAATCTCTTGGTGATGTTGTAGCTTTGTGACAGGTAAAGGCGACACGAAATGAAACGAAATCTGTTCAGTGCTATTGTCAAAGCACGACATTTGATGTAATAAGGAAGAGGAAATCACAATGAATTGACTAAGATTTTTTTTTTCTAAAAAGCTGCAATGCGTAAAAAGCATAATGACTGTTCTCGTTGTTGTTGTTGTTGTTGTTGTTTTCTTCTTTTTTTTTTAACTCCATAGCTTTATACACTTTTTGGATAGTAATGAATCAAAAGTAGGCTACATTGACTGCTGAACTAGTATGAGACGAGCAATTTGACTTCAATTCAATTCTTGAAACATATAATTCATTGCACACTCACACACACACACACACACACACACACACACACACACACACACACACACACACACACACACACACACACACACACACACACAACACACACACACTCACAAACACACACACACACTCACACTTATAAGAATGTCATTTATTTTTTAATCAACAGATAGCCAAGTAAAGGGCCATTATCCACTTCTACCATATTGTTGATGGGGCTTCTTCCACTTCCTCTTCTTGTCTGACTTGGTTTCTGTCTCTCTTGTTTCATTAAGGTCTGTCTGTCGTGCTGTGTTTTATCACACGCTGTCTGATCTGCCGGCCATGGTTACTGACCTCAATCTGTTATTCCACCCAATCGACTGCTGCCTACTTCAAACAAGACGGTATGGTCTGTCTATTTTGCTGGTTTATTCTAGTTCAGCATACATCAATTTCATAAAGCTCAAGGAAAACCAAATGTACATGTATAGAGCTCAACATGATTGTGCGGACATTCATTCTCATTATTGTATCCTTTACCTTTCAACTGTTTAAAGAAGAATATATGGCGAAGAAATCAGGTAGAAAAATATTGCCTTAAGGAGAAACCAAAGGCTATCAGGAAAGGAAGAACAAGTACTTGTCAGAACATTAACTGATACTAATAATTATGGCAATCATCATTCTGATAATCATCATCACTTGTTATTATTATGCTTATTATGATCATCATCAACATCATCATCAGCAGCAGCAGCAGCAGCAGCAGCATCATTAACATCATCAGCAGCAGCAGCAGCAGCGGCATCATCATCATCATCATCATATTAGCATTACTAATTTTATTGTTGTAGTTGTTTTTGTTGTTGCTCTTATTATCATTGCCATTGCTATGGTGATGATGATGTTGATGATGATGATGCTGATGACGACAATGATGATGATTGTTATTGTTGTTATATTTATTATTAGTAACAGTAGTAGTTGTGGTACTAGTTGTAGTAGTAGTAGTGGTAGCAGCAGCAGTAGCAGTAGTATTATTATTATTATTATTATTATTATTATTATTATTATTATTATTATTATTGTTGTTGTTGTTGTTGTTGTTGTTACTATTAATATTGTCGTTGTCATTGCTAGTATCATCATCGTGATAATAATAATAATAGTAATAATTATTATTATTATTATTACTGTTGTTGTAGTTGTTGTTGTTGTTCTTCTTCTTCTTGAACTTATTAGTATTCGAAGTTTCATTATCATAGACGAGGGGTTTTGTCGTTGGAAATGTATGCCTTACACATTTTTACTCTCATTTTTTCCACCACTTTAAATACAAGTGCAAAGTACTGTAGCCTAAAGGAGGATGCCGAAAAGGCTTAACCACAATAGATGAGACCTTTCCGATTTTCCATCAGGGTGTCGGTGTTTCCCGAAGAAAATTTTCTCTCTGTGTCTCTCTCCTTGTGTCTGTCTGTCTGTCTCCCTGTCTCTGTCTCTCTGTCTCTGTCTGTCTGTCTGTCTGTCTCTCTGTCTCTGTCTCTCTGTCTCTGTCTGTCTGTCTGTCTCTCTGTTTCTGTCTGTCTGTCTCTCCCTCCCTGTCTCTCTCTCTCTGTGTATGTCTGTCTATCTGCCTGTCTGTCTATCTGCCTGTCTACCGTTATATCTGTCTGTCTGTCTGTCTCTCTTTCTTCCTTTCTTTCTTTCTTGCTTTAAAAGATGTCTCAACATACCACATTTTCTGTTCATCCTCCACCCTACCTTCTCTCCCAGATGTGCTAAGCTTTGAACGCATTGTCGTCTCATTTGCTGAAAGCGCAGAAGCTTGGAATTCCCAGAAGATCAGAGAAGTGAAAATGACGTCTGACTCACACCCATTCTTTTCCTCTCGTTCCTTCTCTACTTCTGTGTGCCTGTTTCGCTATTTCTCTATCTCTGTCTGTCCGTTTTTCTTCGTGTTTCCTTCTCTGTTTCTC
>CM060305.1:31454222-31466722 GCA_030674185.1 Monoplex corrugatus | reverse complement strand
AACAACCCAGCTTCAAGCTGTCTTTTTAAGGTAGTTGTTTAAATGCTGACACAATTATCTATCACTGTACTTTCCCTTACACCCAAGTCACAGTTCCTCCTCACAATGTGGAAACCCTAACAACAATGTTATCACCTTGTCTCCAATGTGCGTCAGCAACACTAAAGTTGCCGTTAGATTAACGCTTTCAGCTGTCTGCTCTATTCTTCACATACACCATGTCCGCTCTCTGGAGATCTCAAAGGGCACAAGTATAAAACTTTGTTGAATTCTCTGTCTCTCTCTCTCTCTCTTGCCCTCTCTGTCTCTCTGTCTGTCTAGTCTGTCTGTCTGTCTCTCTCTCTCTCTCTCTCTCTCTCTCTCTCTCTCTCTCTCTCTCTTTCTGTTTGTTTCTTAAACGTCTGGAGTAGTTACAGTCAACTGAAAATCAAGCATAGAATTGTTCAGTATACAGTTGATTTCTCTTTGTGAAATGAATATTTTCTGTGTTTGTGTTCGTTTGTTTGTTTGTTTGTTTGTTTGTGTTTTGTGTGTGTGTTGTGTGTGTGTGTATGTGTGTGTGTGTGTGTGTGTGTGTGTGTGTGTGTGTGTGTGTGTGTGCATGTGTGTGAAGACAGAGAGCAAGTAAGCAAGCAAGACAGAGAGAGAGGGGGAGAAAGAGAGACAAGCAGACTGACAGACACGGACAAGACAGAGACACAGAAATAGACATAGCATAGACGTCTGTGTGTATTGCATTCTTATGTCATGTGTACTGTACCCTTTGAACAATACAAAAGAACCAACAACCAAACCAACCAAACAAACAAGGGTAATTGTTTAAATGCTGACACAATACTCTATCACTGCATCTTCCCTAACACCCAAATCACAGATCCTCATCGCGGTAGTATGAAAGCCATAACAGCAATGTTATCACCATGTCTGCAATCTGCGTCAAACAGTACTAAAGTTGCCGTATTAACACTTCAGCTGCCTGGTCTTTTCTTCACATACACCACGTCCACTCTCTTGAGATCTCAAAGGACACAAGAAAGAAACTTTGTTGGATTCTCTCTCTCTCTTGGTGTGACTATTTATGTTTTACTCGTCTGGAGTTGTTAGTGCCTGCTGAGAATCAAGCATGAAATTGTTCAGTAAACGTTTGATTTCTCTTTGTCAACTGATGATTGTCTGTTTGTATTTGTGTGATTGTTGATGTGTTTGTGTTTGTTTGTTTATTTCTTTATGTGAGTGAGTGTGTGTGTGTGTGTGTGTGTGTGTGTGTGTGTGTGTGTGTGTTTTGTGTGTGTGTGTGTGTGTGTGTGTGTTGTGGTCGTGTGAGCACATGTGTGTGTATGTGTCCGTGTGTATAGATTGTGGGTGTGGGTGTGGGGTGTATGTGTATGTGTGTGTGTGTGTGTGTATGCGTGTGTGTGTGTGTTGTGTGTGTGTGTGTGTGTGTGTGTGTGTGTGTGTGTGTGTGTGTGTGTGTGTGTGTGTGTGCGTGCGTGCGTGCGCGCGCGTGTGTGAAGTGTGAGTGTGAGAGCGGTTTGTCTACCAAACTTCAAATCATACCCAGTATAAATTCATCAAATCGTACCCAGTAATAATGCATTATTAGAACAGTGTCACACCTTTCCAATCTTTACACATTAACAATCAGGCAAGATAGAGAACATTATCACATTGTTTAAACCATGATAGCACTTTTGTGGCCCTGTCTGCAATTCACGTCAGCAATACTAGAGTTTCTGTTAGATTAAAGCATTTGTTATCTGTTGTTTGCTTCACTACCATCATGGCTACTCTCATGAGATCTCACAGAACGCTGGAGGAAAGTTTTGTTGGTTTGTCTCTGAATTTGTTCTCTTCTTCTCTCACATCTGGAGAGATTAGTGCCGGTTGGGAATTAAATACAGCTTGCTCAGAACACAGTTGATTTCTCTTTGTTATGTGTTGATATTGTGTGTTAGTGGTAGTGTTATATGTTTTTGTTTGTCTGTTTGTTTGTTTGTGCACGTAAGTGTTTATGTGTGTGTGGGGGGTGGGATGGGTGGGTGGGTGGGTGTGTGTGCGCGCGCGCGTGTATATGTGTCTGTGTGTGTGTGTGTGTGTGTATGAAAGTGAAAGAGAGAGAGAGAGAGAGAGACAGACAGACAGATAGAGAGAAAAGAGAGAGAGAGTGAGACAGACAATCAAACAAAGAGAGAGAGAGAAAAGAAAGAGAGAGAGAGAGAAGAGAAAAAAAAAAAGAGAGAGAGAGAGAGAGAGAGAGAGAGAGAAGAGAGAGAGAGAGAGAGAGAGAGAGAGAGAGAGAGAGAGACTGCATCTGTTTTGATTCGATTTTGAAATGGTGCGTGCAGCACCTGTTCAGTCATGAACAAATTATGTATCAGGCAAAAACAGACATCCTTACACAGTCTTGCAGCCATAAAAGCAACTGTCCTGGTTCTGTTTGCAATCTGCGTCAGCAGCGCTAAAATTGCTGTTAGATTAACGCTTTGTACTGCGCCTGCTCTTTTCTTCACTAGCATCACGTCTGGTCTCTTGAGAGCTCGCAGGACGCAGGATGACAACTTCGTGGGTTTTTTCTCTCTCCATGTTTCTCTTTGTCTCACGTCTGGAAGAAAGTTAGCAGCAGCTGATAATTCAACACAACAAAATTGTTCTGCACACAGCACTTTTATATTTTTGGTGGTCGTAATGATGGAGATGATGATGGTGATGCTGCTGTTGCTGCTGCTTCCGATGATGATGATGGTGTGTGTATGTGTTTGTGTGTGTGTTTGTGTCAGTGCGTGAGTGTGTGTGTGTATGTGTGTGTGTGTGTGTGTGTGTGTGTGTGTTTGTGTGTGTGTGTGTGTGTATGTGTGTGAGAGAGAGAGAGAAGGAGAGAGAGGGAGAGAGAGAGAGAGAGAGAAAGAGAAAGATGGGAGAGACAGACAGACAGACAGACAGTCAGACAGACAGACAGACAGAGATAGAGACAGAAACAAAGAGACATAGAGTGAGTATTTATTTGTAACATCAAAATGGTATCACTAAAACATTTACGTTGCTGTGTACATATCAGTCAGCAGATTGTCCTTAAAACTCATATTTTAACACCAAAATGAAAATAATTTTTGACTTTTGCCCCATTTGGAACCCATCCATATTACAATAATGCAACATTTTTTTTCAACCATTGCTCATTCCCTAACACCCAGGACACAAATCCCTATCATAGCGTTGAAGCCATAGTAACGTTGTCCTGGTTTAGCTCACAATTTAAAAGTGCTAATGTGGCTGTTAAATTATAGATGCATGTAGATAGATAGATAGATAGATACATAGATAGATAGATAGATAGATAGATAGATAGGTAGAAAGAAACTCTAGGGAGAGCTAGACAACAGAAGGTCTTCAGAGAAGTAACCCCCTTTAGACAAGTGTTTCGGCCCTGAATTCCTTACACTCTCGGGGGGCCGGGCCACATCCAGGTCATGACTCCTGGATGCCCTTCTGCTGTTGTCTATTTTTTTTTTTTTTTTTTTCCCACGCCGGGAATCGAACCTGGGCGATTCTGCGCTTCAGAACTGCGGTACGCGGTTTTACCAATGTGCTAACGGGGCACACATCATCTGTAGGGAATTTAATCCTTATGAAGTTCACTTTTTTCGTTCCTCCTTGCCCAGATCCAGCTTGAGCTCCTTTCTGCTGCCTCTGCCATCGCTTTAAGGGCTCTAGTCCTCTTCTTCCCAGAAATGGCGAGTTGTTTCATGAGATCATAAGCGGAGGTGCCCACAAACCCTCTTGCCCCGACCTCTATGGCGAAGATTTTGACCCGCAGACCTGCTTTCTTCAGGGTGCTGGCAAGACCGGCGTATTTTTCGGTCTTGTAGATATGTGCTTCTTCCATTCTGCTTTCGTATGGCACAGTGAGTTCTATCAGAATCACTTGTTTCGAGGAGTCAGAGTGGAGAGCGATGTCTGGTCTCATGCCTGTCCTGCTGATGACATCTGGGTAATTTCTCCACTCTGGGAGGTCTGCTGTACACTCCCAGTCGACTGCTCCATCCAGAAGACCCTTTGGCAATGTGCTGGTTGTCATAGCCCTTTCGGGCCAGACCTGTTTCCCTCCTGCTTTGTAGAACGTTGTCATAGCAATTGGTGCGTTTGGGGTCATGGTTTTTTCGCTAACCACATCTGTGATCACTTTCAGAACTTGGTTGTGCCTCCATGTATACCTTCCTTGGGCTAGCGCTACTTTGCAAGAGCTTAGGACATGTTCCACTGTTTGTTTCTTCTGACAGAGCGGACATGCTGGGTCGTCTGCTTTCCCCCATTTCACTAAGTTTGCATTCGAGGGGAGCAGGTCATATACAGATCTGAGGAGGAAGCTTATCCTTAGAGGAGCCATGTGCCACATATCGTTCCAGCTGAGACTTCTTTGGAGTGCACTGTCCCATGTTGTCCATTGCCCTGTTGACCTTGCTGGACTGCCTTCTGCACTCTTTTGACATCTTCTTCTTCCTTCAACTCCTGTATGATCATGTCTCTTTTTTCCTTCCCTTTGGCTTTGGACCACCACTGCATTTTTGTTGCTCCCAGTCCCTGTCTGTTGGTTTGCGTGTGTCCAATTATTTCTTTGACGCTGAGGTTTCTCTTGGCATTGTTTACAGCCTCTTGGACTTTCCACTTTCTGCCAGTTCTCAGCTTTGGATGAACTGCTCTCACGATATTGTCCTCCGATTCCTCCAGCATGCTCAACAGTCTTGCTTTTCCAACTTTGTATTCCTCCACTATGGATTTCAGAGGTAGCTTCAGCATTGCTTGACGACAGTAGAATGCAACATCAGTGAGACCAGGTGGGACACCGAGCCATTTTCTTGTGTATTTGTTGATTTTGGCTTCCATTGCTTCGACTGTGCTGGTGCAAATGTCATAGATTAGCAGTGGCCACAGCAGCTTTGGTATCAGCATGAACTGTAGACACCAGACTTTGTATTTGCCTGCCTAGATAGATAGAGACATCAAAATGGTATCAATAAAACATTTACGTTAATGTGTACATATCAGTCAGCAGACTGTCCTTGAAATTTATATTTTACAATCAACATGGAAATATTTGTTTAATGTTGAATTGCCCCATTAGAAAAAAAATCCATCATATTACAATAATAAAACACTTCTTCAACCACTGCACATTCCCTAACACCCAGGACACAGATCCCTATCATAGCGTTGAAGCCATAGTAACGTTGTCGTGGTCTAGCTCACAATTTGCATCAAGAGTGCTAATGTGGCTGTTAAATTATCGGTTCATGATGACCGCTCTTTACTTATCTACCATCATGTCCGCTCTCCCTTGAGATCACAAAGGACACAGGATGACAAATCTTTTGGTTTTTCTCTCCTCGTTTCTGGACAAGCGCTGACCAGAAAAAAAAATGTTGTTTTGCATCTAGCTGCTTTCTCTTCACAAGCTGAGAGGTGTTTTGACATTTTGGTTTTATTCTGTGTCATGTAGAAATAGAGGGATACATTGAGTTTGACCCACACTAGTGTTTGACACACCATGGTTTTATTCTGTGTCGAGTGCAACTGGAGCATAAGAATGAGTTCGATCCACGCTACGTGTGAGGTCATGTGTATTCATGTCTACACGCCCTCACACACATACACACACATACAAACACACACAGAGGGGAAATGAGGGATAGATAGATAGATAGATAGATAGATAGATAGATAGATAGATAGATAGATAGATAGATAGATAGATAGATAGATGGATAGATAGATAGATAGAGAGGCAGAGAGATAGAGAAACAGAGCGTGAGTATTTATTTGAAAAAATCAAAATGGTATCAATAAAACATTCACGTTAATGTGTACATATCAGTCAGCAGACTGTCCTTAAAACTCATATTTTAACACCAAAATGAAAATAATTTTTTAATTTTGCCCTATTTGAAACCCATCCATATTACAATAATGCAACATTTTTTTCAACCATTGCTCATTCCCTAACACCCAGGACACAGATCCCTATCATAGCGTTGAAGCCATAGTAACGTTGTCCTGGTCTAGCCCACGATACATACATACATACATACATACATACATACATACGTACATACATACATACATACATACATACATACATACATACATACATACATACATACATACATACATACATAGATGATAGAAAGAGAGACAAAGAGACAGAGAGTGAGTATTTATTTGTCACATCAAAATGGTATCAATAAAATATTTACGTTAATGTGTACATATCAGTCAGCAGACTGTCCTTAAAACTTATATTTTACAATCAACATGGAAATATTTTTTTGAATGTTGAATTGCCCCATTAGAAAAAAAATCCATCATATTACAATAATACAACACTTCTTCAACCACAGCACATTCCCTAACATCCAGGCCACAGATCCCTATCATAGCGTTGAAGCCATAGTAACGTTGTCGTGGTCTAGCCCACAATTTGCGTCAAGAGTGCTAATGTGGCTGTTAAATTATCGGTTCATGCTGACCGCTCTTTACTTATCTACCATCATGTCCGCTCTCCCTTGAGATCACAAATGACACATGATGACAAATCTTTTTGTTTTTCTCTCCTCATTTCTGGACAAGCGCTAACCAGAACCAAAAAAAAATTAAAACCTTTGTTTTGCATCCAGCTGCTTTCTCTTCACAAGCTGAGAGGTGTTTTGACATTTTGGTTTTATTCTGTGTCGTGTAGAAATAGAGCATAACAATGTGTTTGACCCATGCTACGTGTGAGGTCATGTGTATTCTTGTTTATACACTCACACACACACACACACACACACACACACACACACACACACACACACACACACACACACACACACAATGCGCACACACACACACACACACGCACGCACAGAGAGAGAGAAAGAGAGAGAGAGAAGAGAGAAGAGAGAGAGAGAGAGAGAGAGAGAAGAGAGAGAGGCAAACGTATGCTAGTAAACATACATTACCTACCCTTTTACAGTTAACCACACAAATATACATGCAAGCATTTTATATATATATATATATATATATATATATATATATATTGTGTGTGTGTGTATATACATATATATATACATATATGCACACACACACACACATATATATATATGTATTATATATATATATATATGTATATATACACATATATACACGTATGTACAAGCTCGTACACATAAGCTCATGTGAATAAGTTGGCAAATACTTGTCGGGCCTGTTCGCTGCTTCCGACCGAATATTCGGTCGGAAGAAATATACGCCTCGGGTGCCATCGACCGCATATTCGGTCGGCAACTTTTTCTATTTCTAGCCAGAAAACCCCAGCGCTTTCAGTAATGTATGAGACATCAACGGAAACTTCAGGATTCCTTCTATAAATAGATGATAATTTTGTATGTGTGACGTTTTACGGTTTTTTTCTGCCTGTGCGGTTGAAAATGTGACCCCCTACTATTCAGCGACTGTAAGTAATGGCGGACGAACTCGCTTGAACACCGAGCGTCGATAGGACCGGAAAAACAACTTATGCAGTAAAATAATTTGCAGAAATCGTTACTTGTGGAGCTGATTCTGATTTGCAGTCTGTCGATAGGAGGTAAAATGACGATACTTTGGCGCATGCAGACGATATTTCGGTGTTGATGTCCAAAGTCGGACTTGACCCAGATAAGAGTCGGAGTGACATTACAAATACTAGCACCGGCGATCCTAAAAACGAAAGTACTGCTGCTCCTGGTGTGTTGTAAAGTATACTGAACAAGAAAATATATAGTGTTATGGTTTTTTTTTGGATGGATGAAGAGATATAAGTTTGCTTGGTTTTTTTTGTTTTTTTTAAGTAGTCAAGACGTTTAAAACTCCGTGGCACAGGCAATTCATCTTTTCATTTACATCTTGGCATTGAAAAGGTTTAACGCTTAAATCAATGTTTTCAAGGATAATACATGTTATAAGTTGGTTGTTCTATTTTTATTGTTGTTGTTGTTGTTGTTTTGTTTTGTTTTGTGTTGTTTGTTTGTTTGTTTTGTTTGTTTGTTTCTTTGTTTGTGTGATATTTGTGAGAGGTCACGATTGGGGTTTGCTTATATTTCATGCATACCCAAATATAAACGTGACCTGGATATCATCATTTTTTTTAGTTGTAACTTAGGTAACCTTTTGTGTGTCCTAACAATTTTTTGTTTGGTTTTAAAAGTAGCCGAGACATGTACACGAAGAACAGACCAAGAAGATGGCAAAAGTAGCATTGTATCCTAATGATAAACGGACTTCACATTTTATTTCCAACATATTAACAACGTCACATCGAAACCCGAAAAGAAGAAAAAAAAAGTGCTGACTTGTGATCTAGTTATGCTTAGACGAAATGAAAAATAGGCGAAAAAGGAAATGGAAAAAAAGGAAATAAATCATGATGAAACTGATAAATAAGATTAAGTGAATCTAATAGCTAAGTGAACGAAGATGGAGAAGGAGGAGAAGAAGAACAACAACAACAACAGCAAGAAGAAGAAGAAGAAGAAACAACAACAACACAACAAAAGCAAGAAGAAGAAACAAGAAGAAGAAGAAGAAGAAGAAGAAGAAGAAGAACAAGAACAAGAACAACAACAAACAACGGAAAGTAACGAAAGAAGAAGCAGACTGGAAGTCTTCGTTTATCAAGAGAGGGACATCTTTAATCTGCCTTGAACATTTGTCTTTTGTTCTTTGTGTTCTGATCCCACGGCAGCATGCGATTTTTGTAGTAGAGGTTCTGCCTGTTGTCATCTAGTTTATTTGTCTTTTCTTTTTTTTTTTTATCATGTTTTAGCTGTTAATGGTGATCTTTGCTGGGTCCACAGGAATTATCACTTTTCCCTCTTCATTCTTGTCTTTGTTTGGTTGAATGTGTCTCACTATTTGTGTGTGTGTGTGTGTGTGGTGTGTGTGTGTGTGTGTGTGTGTGTGTGTGTGTGTGTGTGTGTGTGTGTGTGTGTGTGTTTGTTTGTGTCTGTGTGTTGTGTGTCTCTGTGTCTCTGTGTGTGCTTCTCTCTGTATTTGTGTGCCGTCAGAGATAGAGACAGAGAGAGAGAGTTGGAGAGAAAGTCAGAGAGAGAGAGAGAGAGAGAGAGGAGAGGAGAGGAGAGGAGAGAGAGAGAGAGAGAGAGAGAGAGAGTGAGAGAGAGATTGATTGATTGATTGATTGATTTGCTCAGTTTTTACGTCAACACCCACCTCAGGTGATATGGCCGACGGGGATAACCATCCCAGGGAAATGGGGAAAGAAGGACCTATCTAATCGTATACTGACACCACCAGAACAACAACGATGTTAAGATGGGACAGTGAGAAGGCCAGTTTTAATGTAGCGCACCCCGGGATTCGAACCCACAACCATTAGCATATGAATCCGACGCTCAAACCAACTGAGCTACTGGGGCCCGCGAGTGAGAGAGAGAGAGAGAGAGTGAGAGAGAGAGAGAGGTGGCGAAGTTGGTGATAATAACATCAGCAATGCTACATGTAGAACAATTGACTGCTTATTAAACAAACATGACAACGTTCAAAAACAGCAATAAGCAGGCTGGTTATTTAGGTACGTTAACAATCATACGTAGGAGGAGTGGCTCAATTGATAATGCTTTGGACTCAAAATATAATGTCTAGAGTTCGGTCCTAGCCTGTCATTAAAAAGAAAGAAAGAAAGAAAGAAAGATAGAAAGAAAGAAAGAAAGAAGTAAATGAATAAACGAATGATTAAATAAATAAATAAATAGGTAGATAGTATAGATAGATAGATAGATAGATATATAGATAGATATATAGATATATAGATATATAGATAGATAAATATAGATAGATATGATAGATAGATAGATAGATACACACAAACAAAAAATAGTAAAATAAAATAATGAATAGATAAATAACAAAAAAATGAATATTCTCATTTAATCATTATCATCATCATCAATCATATCATCGATCATCATCTTCTCATTATTACCTATCATCATCCACCATCACCATCATCATCATCACGACTATTGTTATCATTTTCAGTATTATCATTATTTGTTATTTTAATTATTATTGCAAAACAATTGAGTATAGTTCGGTACAAAATATACGCGTGTATATGAATAACTTGGAGCATTCGCTAGTGTGAGTGGTTTTGTAAGCTGCCATGTCTGTGTGGTCTAGTGCCATGTGGGTGGTTAAACTCACCAGGAGACAAATCCCTTGTTATCATGCTTACATCTACCCGCGCATTAGCTAATGAGGATGTAATAGTCTTACCACGGTAATAGGATAACGTGATGGACAGACTTAATAGGCTTGAAGTGGAAAGCCAGACAAATGATGATGGACTCAGTTGGTGGATGAGATAGGTAGGTCTGGAGAGAGAGAGAGAGAGAGAGAGAGAGAGAGAGAGAGAGAGAGAGAGAGAGAGAGAGAGAGAGAGTTGAGTTGCTTCAGTTGCTTCAGTTTTTACGTCAACACCCACCTCAGGTGATATGGCCGACGGGGATAACCATCCCAGGGAAGTGGGGGAAGGGGGAACTTACTATCTATCTGACCCACCAGAACAAAATGATGTTTAAGATGGAACAGTGAGAAAGAGTTTAATGCAGCGCACCCTTGGAATCGAACCAACAACCATTATGATGTGAATCGAGCTCAGCCGTGAGCTACTGAGGCCCGCGAGAGAGAGGGGGAGAGAGAGAGAGAGAGAGAGAGAGAGAGAGAGAGAGAGAGAGAGAGAGAGAGAGAGAGAGAGAGAGAGGAGAGAGAGAGAGAGACGTACTGAATACATCATCGTTTGTCTGCCTCTTTTCTTTTTCAATTTTTGTCTTGAAAAGTAAACGTAGATAAAGAAATATGACATAAATCTAAATGATATTAACGTAAATATCATGAAGCCTCTCAACTGTCAGAAACAATAACGTAGATAAAGAAATATGATATAAATGTAAATGATTACGTAATATATGAAGCTCACTGTCAGAACAGGTAACGTAGTCAAAGAACTGATTAATTAATGATATTACGTAATACAAGAAGTCTAACTGTCAGAAACTAATAGATAAGAACTCTGATATAAATTTAAATGATATTAACGTAAATATCAAGAAGCCTCTCAACTGTCAGAAAGAGGACACGATATACAAAGCTGCAAACATCACTGTCAAGAAGCCTGTTACCGGTCACAGAGCACGACATGAACTTCAAAGGTACAAACGCCAATATCAAGAAACATGTTAACTGTAACAGAACAGGACACAGACGAGAAACATAAAACGTCAGTTTCAAGAAACCTGTCAACTGTCCTAGAGACAGGACACGATAAACAAAAGTGCAAACACTACTGTGAAGAAGCCTGTCATCTCTCATAAGAACAGAATGCGACATACAAAGGTACTTACGTCAGCATCAAGAAGCCTGTTTACTGTCGTAGAAACAAGACACAATGAACAAACGTACAAATATCACTATCAAGAAACCTGTCACCTGTCAGGGGAGCAGGGATATGATAATTATATAAAGGTACAGACGTCAGTATCAAGAAGCCTGTCAACTATCGTAGAGAAGGGACATGATCAATAAAATGTACAAACACCACCGCACAAACACCACTGCGAAGAAGCCTGCCATGTCTGATGGGAGCAGGACGCGATATACAAAGGTACAAACGTCACTATCAAGAAGCCTGTCAACTGTCACAGAAACAGGACACGGTAAACAGAGGTACAAACATCACTGTAAAGAATCCTGTCACTGGTCATGGAACCAGGACACGATATACAACAACAAAAAAACCCACCCCAGTATAATAATAATAATAATAATTACAATATTTATATAGCGCAAAATCTTGATAAAATCAAATCTAAGCGCTGAAACAGACACACACGCACGCACGCACGCACGCACGCACACACCCCACACGCACACACACACACACACACACACACACACACACACACACACACGCATGGCTACAAATGGGGAGAAAGAATAAAAGCAATAAAAGCAAGAATAAAAGCAATGGAAAACCACAGAGAGCACACCTTACACAATTATATATTATAAAAATGTGATTCCCCTCCGAGCGGAGACAGGCTGCAGGGGGGGGGGCGGGGGGTTAAGTGAGGTTAGGATTTTATGCAGAGGAGAAAAGGTGAGTTTTGAGAGCGGACTTGAAGGAGACAAAAGTAGGTTGCTGACGGACTGAGAGAGGAAGTTTGTTCCAGGAGAGTGGACCAGAAACAGAGAAGGCTCGTGGACCATAGGTATTGAGCTTAGTGCGTGGAAAGCGAAAAGTCAGAGGATCGGAGGTAGAGCGGAGGGTACGTGAGGGAAGATAGATCTCAAGTAGGCTTGACAGGTAATCGGGGGCTGCGTTATTGAGGCTTTTGTAGCACATGGTATCTAGTTTGTACTGTATGCGCTTTGATACAGGGAGCCAGTGAAGTTGTGCCAGGAGAGGA
>CM060305.1:31446722-31449222 GCA_030674185.1 Monoplex corrugatus | reverse complement strand
GCGTGCATGTGTATGTGTGTGTATGTATGTGTGTGTGTATGCGTGTTGTGTGTTGTGTGTGTGTGTGTGTGTGTGTGTGTGTGTGTGTCTGTGTGTGTGTGTTGTGTGTGTGTCTGTGTGTGTGTATGTCAGTGTGTGTTTGTTTCTCTCTGTTTGTTTGTCTGTGGATTCTTTTTGTTTCGTTCTTTTTGCTATTGTTTTTGTTTGTTTGTTTGTTTGTTTGTTTTTGTTTGTTTGTTTGTTTCAATGTATGAAAAATGTATTACATATGTTAACACACATCGAACGGTTAAAACACTGATTGGCTCTTACATCCTTTTGCACAACTGCACGCCCTTTCAAAGTAGGAGTCTTACCAATAATTCCAAATGTACAGAGGGAACAAACTGTATGACAAACCTCTTTTTTAACTCTTCCTCTTTAACCTACTTTTTAACTCTTCCTCTCCACTCTTTCTGAGCTATCTGGTGGAAATGACTTTGCACGAATTCACTTCATAGCATATTGCTCTTCATGCCAGGAAGGCAGAGTGTCTCTGGGATCACTGGGCACCATAAGGTTATAACTACCTCCCTTTGTGTTTGGGGCTGAAGCTGTTGACATGGCTAATGGACTGCCTATGGAGCAAGGAACAAGGTGATTACAGACAGCACAGCATGTTTCCTGTGGCAGCAAATGACATCAGGGTTTTACAGGGTGATTTTCTCTCTGCTTCCCTTCGTCAGTTTCTGGCTTCTCTTCCGCTCTCCTGTCGCTGTCTCTATTAGGGAAGAAGCCAATCAACCGGTTTTATTTTATTCATTTTTTTCTATCTCTGTCCTGTTTATGCCACTCAGACCCTACGGGTCTCTGTCTCAGTCTCTGTTTGTCTGTCTGTCTTCTGTTTGTTTCTGTCTGCCTATCTGTCTCTGTTTATCTCTCTTTCTCTCTGACTATGTTTCTGTCTCTTCCCTGTCTCCATCTGTCTCTCTGTCTGTCTCTGTCTCTCTCTGTCTCTGTCTTCTATCTCTCTCTATCTCTCTCTCTCTCTTGCTCTCTTTTTCTGTATCTCTGTCTGTCTGTCTGTCTTCTGTTTATCTCTTCCTGTCTGTCTCTGTCTAGCTCTCTGTCTCTCTGACCATGTCTCTGTCTCTTCTCTGTTTCGGTCTGTCTGTCTGTCTGTCTCTGTCTCTGTCAGTCTCTGTCTGTCTGTCCATGTCTCTGTCTCTTCTCTGTTTCCGTCTGTCTGTCTGTCTCTGTCAGTCTCTGTCTGTCTGTCTGTCTGTCTCTCTCTCCCCTCTCTCTCTCTCTATCTCACACACACACACACACACACACACACACACACACACACACACACACACACACACACACACACACACACACACACACACACACACTCCCTCTCTTGGTCTGATAGCTGGGCTAGATCTGGTTGGTGTGCGTTGTGTGACTATGTTTCGAGGTTTGTCATCTCCTCACCTTGCGTATCGGTTTATAAACAAGGGAACTCATGATTAGGTCTGAATAGATCATACAGCGTATAAGCAGCCCACTATTTTCTTGATAAAGTGATTATCCTGTGGCGTCCAGAGTTTGGGAGGTAATTGTCCAGAGAGTGATGAGGGAGTGGTGTTCTGGGCTGCAACCAGCACCCTCAGGTATTTCTTGTTAATTGTTTTTGAATGAAAGTGGATTTGGTAATGTTTGGTTTTTCCAACGGGCTGGAAATGAGAACCAATTTACTCGTGCGTTTAAAAAAATCGATTGAATGTAGGTGGCAGAAGTAGGATGATCACATACAAACCTGTGAAAGATATGATTATATCGATCTTTTGCAAATTTTCACAGTATTAAGCCTTACACAAGTGCTGAGTGGGATAATCATTTGAAAAGAATAACAGCGAAATTTTGACTTGGTGTGTCATTTTGAAGATTCATCGGTTGAGGTATGAGCAATACAGGGACCTGATTTAGTGTGCTCTTTGTGTATGCATGGAAAAGAAGACGAGATTCACTTTATCCTATGCTGACCAGCTTTTGACGATCTTCAATCAAGGCTTATCCCACAAAAGTACAATATATGCAACTCTGTTTCAGCTGTGGTTATCAGTAAGCTCAATTCGTTGTGACTCGGTTAAGAATGTTTGCTCTGTCTCCGCTTAACGAGTTTGAAAAAAGGGAAATTTGATGTCCTAATACGTAATTGTATCATTACTTTGTTGTTAGCTTTTAATCTTGTTCTCCAAATGTCTCTTGTTATTTCTTTTGCAACGCATTTTATGCATCCCTTCAGTAGGGACTGTTGGCTTTTTCAATAAAATATCTGAAGTCTGAAGTCTGAAGTCTGAACTCTCTCTCTCTCTCTCTCTCTCTCTCTCTCTCTCTCTCTCTCTCTCTCTCTTTGTCTGTCTGTCTGTCTCTCTCTCTGTGTCTCTCTCTGTCTCTCTCTGTCTCTCTTCTCTCTCTCTCAGTAAATTAGTAACAGCAAACTTTAGACGTCGGCAGCAATAGTGCTGAT
>CM060305.1:31434222-31441722 GCA_030674185.1 Monoplex corrugatus | reverse complement strand
GATCATTTCAACAGACGGCAGATGCACATCAGAAATAGCCGGCAGAATCGGCAAAGCCAAAATAGCATTCAAGAAGATGACAAGCATTCTTACCAGTAAATGCCTGTCAATTAACATCAGAAAGAGAGTTCTTGAATGTTATATAGAACCAATACTGTTGTACAGATGCGAGGCGTGGACAGTCAACAAACAAAGCCAGAACAAAATTGAGATGTGGTTTCTAAGAAGAATGTTGAGAGTTCCACGGACGGCAAAGAAAACAAACGAGACAGTCGTGATGGAGGCAGACACAAGTAGATCACTCATAAGGAAGATTAGGAAAAGACAGGCAACATTTATAGGCCATTTTATGAGGAAGGGGGATTTGGAGCACCTGGTCACAACGGGAAAATGGAGGGAAAGAGAGCACTGGGTAGACCCAGGGAGAAAATGCTGGACGGACTTGCAGAGTGGCTGGGGATGAGGAGGGTGGGGGAGATGATAGGGACAACGAGAGATAGAGACAGATGGAAGTCCATGATCGCCAACGCCATGCGTCAGGGCACCTGATGATGATGATGATGATGATCTGCACAGTCCAGGATACTGGAGCCTATACACAGGCCTCTGTCAACGGCAAACAGTTATGGTAAATATAAGCTCCTAACTGGATGTCGGATAATTATTTTCATGTCAAATGATTGTCAATAGCGCAAAACAAAAAAGCCCTCAACACTACATTTATCCTTTGTTTGATGGTGGCAGAGGAACAGAGAGGGTTAAGAACAGAGAGGATGGGAGATGTACATGCAGCGACAAGGGATATATTCGTATTGATGACCATGCTCGCCAACGCCATGCAGTAGGGATACATGATGATGAGAGGAAGACGTAACAGATTCTGTGACAGACGTATGTAGGGCTATACTGTTATAAGCAAGTTATAAATAATCATAAGTTAGGTGAAACCGCGTAGATCTTAGGATCTCCTCAATGATATGGCACCTGTGGCCTCAGTGCATATGGAATTCATTCCGAGCTCGGATTCATCATCTTGAGAAACTGAAATTGAAAATGAGCCTCATGGATCCTAATACGTACGATGCTATGGTTCCTTTAACTCATTTTCATTTTCAGTCTGTTTTCACTTGATTGAACGTTAAGTAATGTTATATTTCTGTAGAGTGCAATAAATGACATAGACCGTTTGCTTTAAAGACTTGAAATTCGTTGTATTATTATCAAATTGCCAGCACGCAGAGTTTAGTGGCAGGCTTTTGGCGTATGTCATGGTTGTATATCTCTTTCCATCACAGGATATTTGTAGAGTAAGAACATAATATGGGAATTATCCAAACGAGGAAAAATTGTCTTGAGAAACCCGACACTGAAATGGTGTATTATCAAAGATATGGTGTGTGTGTGTGTGTGTGTGTGTGTGTGTGTGTGTGTGTGTGTGTGTGTGTGTGTGTGTGTGTGTGTGTGTGTGTGTGTGTGTGTGTGTGTGTGTGTGTGTGTGTGTGTGTGTGTATGTGATTGTGTGGGTGTATGTGTTCGTTCGTTCCTTGATTTAACGTCTTTTCACTATAAGTGATATTAGACGGATAAAAATGGCATGGAGGATGATTTTTTTTTTTGGGGGGGGGGGGGGGGGGGGAGGGAGGAGGGGAAAGAAGGGAACAGAGTAAGAGACGGAAAAAAATTAAAAGGAATCGGTAAGGTCTTTAGAAAAATGATGATCAGAGAAATGAAACTAGAACAACGCTAACATCAAATGTAAAAGAAAAATCGTCATAAAAAGCAAAACAAAACAAAGTAAGATAATGATAATTAAAATAATAACCTCAAAGTAACGCATTAACAGGACTGTGAACCAATGATTCTGAAATTTTAACTAACAGAACTTGATCTGATATCACTTCTTTAAAATGCTTTTCAAGATAGTTTCCTTGTGTAAACATCTTTGGTAAAAAAAATAACGAAGTTTTCTGCAGTAAAACAAACAGTGATACAATGTGAATTGTTCACCGCAAATACATAAAACGTTTTTACAATATTTTGTTTTCAAAGCGTTCAGTTGAATACGAAAATATGTGGTAACAATTAATCTCAAATGATATATCGAAGAATACTGCATTTTTTACAGATATTTTGAACTGAAAGTTTGATTCTTTTTTGAGACACAAATTTTTCATTTAAATGTTCATGAAATCGAATCCATGATGCTAATTCTAGCGAGTTGTAAGCTTCATTTACCGAGGTGTTCATATGTAATTCTATGGAATTTTCAAAACGGAGTGCACCGGATTTAGCTGCTCTGTCAACTACGTTGTTGCCGTGAAGACCAACGTGAGAAGGCACCCAGCATAAACTGATTTCCGAGCCATTTATCTTTAAACAGTGTATTAGATGATTTGCCTCAATTATTAAATCAGGTCTTGTGTCTGTATCAAAAGACTGTAAGGCATATAATACAGATTTTGAATCAACAAACAGAACTACTTTGAAAGGCACAGGCCGAAGGCTTATTAAATAATGCAACGCTTGAACAACAGCGACCATTCTGCTGTATATATAGACACATTTGCCCCAATGAAAAAAGACTTTTTAATGTTAATTTTGGAACATAAAACGCTGCTCCAGCGCTCTGATTTGCTAAGACTGACCCATCAGTAAAAATGTGGAGGTGGGTTCGGTACTTTTCATCGATGTGTTCACAAGCTGTGGATAGCGTAATGTTGACATTATCATCTTTTTTAACGTCTGCATAATCGAGATCAAACGTGGCCTTTAGCATTTCCCATGTAGGGATAGGCGTTAACGTTGGTTTTTCGGCTATTTCATCCATAGTTATGCTGGAATGTTTGATCAGGTCAGAAATGTAAGTTGCGGCTGTAATTTGTGATGAAATGTTTTTTGCTCGTTTTGGAAAGTCAATATCAGACCTGATTTTAATTTCTTTGCTCACAAAATTATTCGCTTGTGAAGTAGTTCTAATTGCAAACTTTGCTGTAGCTAGCTCACGATGGTTGTTTAGAGGTAGAATTCCAGCAACTTTGTACGTTTCCAGAGTAGAAGCATGAGTTGGTACACCTAGTGCAATTTTAAGACTTTTGCAGTCCAAGTTCTGAATCTTTTTTAGTAAATATTGAGGTGCATTGAAAAAAACTTCTTGCGCGTAGGATAATTTAGACCTGACCAGCGTTGTTGACAGATGAATCAGTATATTTGTATCCATTCCCCAGGGTAATTTGCTTATTATCTTTAGAAAATTTAAGGTTTTTCGTGCTTTTGTTAAAATATAATCAAAATGAACATTCCAGCTTAATTTCGAAGTGATGTAAACTCCCAGAAATTTTACGACCTGTTTGTAATTTAACACTTCACCAAGCAATTTGAAAGTAGGCAAGTTATTTGAGTTACCACCAGGATCAAACAGCATCATGTTAGTTTTTTCTGCCGACAACGACAGACCATTTTCTAACATATAGTTTCCAAGATTATCAAGATCAATTTGATATAATTTCCTGATGTAATTCCGTGTTCTCTGTGGAGTTGTCTTTTTTAAAGTGATATTCATCCAAGTGCATATATCATCAGCATACTGTACTAAAACAACACGATTTGAAAAAGCTTTAGGAAGATCCTGTATAAGGATATTAAATAAAATAGGTGCTATCACTGAACCTTGTGGAATCCCCATGTCGAGGTGCCGTGAAGTAGAATAACTAGCTCCCACTCTAGCCTGTATTGTTCTATTAGCTAAAAAGATTTAATGTAATTGTACATATTGCCAGATAAACCAACAGATTTTAGCTTGAACAATAGACGTTTATGCCAAACTTGATCGTAAGCTTTTTTTACATCAAAGAAAGTAGCTAAAACACTTTTTTCTGCGGGCAAACTGTTGTTTGATCTGAGTCGTAAGTTTAACCAGGTGTTCAACTGCGGATCTCCCTTTTTTAAAACCCGCCTGGTTTACCGGATTAACGTTATTTTTATCACAGTAGTGTAAAAGTCTGTTTAAGATCAATCTTTCCAATAGTTTGCTCGTGTGGGACGTCAAAGCAATGGGTCTGTAACTGTTTTTATCAGTTTTCGATTTTCCTGCTTTTAATATCGGTATAACTATAGACTTTTGCTAGATTTGTGGTACAGTTCCGCTAACCCAGCATTTCTGCAAAATTTTGTGTAGGAAAATAAGATAGTTTTCAGGGAGATGTTTAATCATTTCAGTCGAAACTGCATCAACACCTACCGAACTCATTTTGTTGTATAGAAACAGTATTGTGTTTTTTAGCTCTTCTAAGGTGATTGGAGAATTAAACCAGAGATCATTCTGAGGTATTGGATCAGTGTAGATTGAGTTGTTATCTTCCATTTCTCTGTGATGTTTGCAGTCTGGAGATAAACCTTCAACTTTACTGTTTTTAGCAAATAAGTCCACAAAGGTTTCTGCTTTGTCCATGTCTGAAGGAAATGTGTTACATGTTTCTATCATTATCGGACACCTAGGTAAGTTGGTTCCATTCTTCATTTGATTCATTTTCGTCCAGACTTTATGGAAATCTTTGAAATCTGAAATTTCTTTTTTGCAGAATGATGCCCAATAATCTTTCTTTGCTTCAGCAATGATTTTGTTACATTGGATGTTAGCTTTTTTCATTTCCACATGATCTTCAGGTTTCCGGCTTTTGATGTAGATTTTGAATTTCTCCCTTTTGTATTGAACTGCTTTCTCACATGCCTCTGTCCACTAAACATTACCCAATCGATTATTCGATTTAGAAGTTTTGAGTTTCGGAATTGATACGTCTGCAGCGGCTAGAATTGACTCTTGGAATTTAGAAAACATAATGTCTACATTTTCACTTTCATAATGTCTGTAATCCTGATTAGCAAGAGCAGTTCGAAATAAGGACCAGTCTGCACGCTTGTAATTATATATTGGAATAATATCAGGAGAGCTGTCTTTCATCCTGATGTTTTTGTCAGTTATGGTTATGATGATAGGTAGATGATCGCTTCCCAAAGTGTCTCTGTGAGTTTCCCAGGTACAGGATGGTGCTAATTCTGGTGATATCAGAGACAAATCGATGGCTGTCGCCCTGTGTTTGGAGACATCAGGGATCCTAGTGACACTACCATCATTTAGAAGGTAAAGCGAACTATCAACGATATTTTCTACCAAACGATTGCCCGTAACAGTAGAACAGTTCTTTTCCCAAAATGGGGAGTGGGAATTAAAGTCTCCACCTATTAGCCATTTACCACGCTGCTGATCTTGGATCGTGCGCAGCCATTCTGTGTTGCGGTCATTTAGACCTGTTGGCAGGTACACTGATAAAACGTTGATGTTTAAAGAATTGCTTAATTGGACAGTGGCAGCACAAGCGTGCAAATCGTCGCTTGATTTCAAAACCGGGGAAGTAAGTAAGCAGTATTGTAACTCTTTGAGTATGTATATCGCGGTGGATACCTTCTTCCCGTGATTCCCACATTCATAGACTGGAGGATAGTAATAATTGGGGAAATTGGGAAGCTTGGTTGCAACAACATTCATCGACTGCAGAATCAAAATTCATATCTATTTGATGTCAGGAAATGCTCCAAGTATGCCGAATTGGTGGAAAGGGATCTACAATTCCATTGCAAAAACTTGACTTGGGATTGTTGTCGCATTACTGATACTGGTTTATCTCCAACTTTCTATTGACTGTTATTTATGGTCGATAATAATGAATACTTTGATTTTCTGTATACAGGAGAGATGGGCAGAAAGAAAATTACGCAATTACTTAGATTACGAAGTAAAGATAACAAAATTGTAGCAAAACGATGAAAAGAAAATTACACAGTCAACGTAGAAATAACTTATTGAAGAGATATTAGATTACAATGGATAACAAATAACCAATAAACAAAATAATAGCATACACGTCTTCAAATGAACAGAGTATGTATGTGTGTGTGTGTGTGCATGTGTATGTGTTCGTTCCTTGATTTAACGTCTTTTCACTATAAGTGATATTAGACGGGTAACAATGGCATGGAGGATGATTTTTTTTTTTTTGGGGGGGGGGGGCGGGGGGGAAGAGGGGACAGAGGGGAACAGAGTAAGAGACGGGAAAAAAAATTAAAAGCAATCGGCAAGGTTTTTAGAAAAAGGATATGGATGAACAGAGAAATGAAACTAGAACAACGCTAACATTAAATGTAAAAGAAAACATCGTCATAAAAAACAAAACAAAACAAAATAAAATAATAATAATTAAAATAATAACCTTAAAGTAACGCATTAACAGGACTGTGAACCAATGATTCTGAAATTTTAACTAACAGAACTTGATCTGATATTACTTCTTTAAAATGCTTTTCAAGATAGTTTCCTTGTGTAAACATCTTTGGTAAGAAATAACGAAGCTTTCTGCAGTAAAACAAACAGTGATACAATGTGAATTGTTCACCGCAAATACATAAAACGTTCTTACAATATTTTGTTTTCAAAGCGTTCATTTGAATACGAAAATATGTGGTAACAATTGATCTCAAATGATATAACGAAGAATACTGAATTTTTTTTAGATATTTTGAACTGAAAGTTTGATTCTTTTTTGGGACACAAATTTTTCATTTAAATGTTCATGAAATCGAATCCATGATGCTAATTCTAGCGAGTTGTAAGCTTCATTTACCGAGGTGTTCATATGTAATTCTATGGAATTTTCAGAATTGAGTGCACCGGATTTAGCTGCTCTGTCAACCGTTGTTGCCTTGAAGACCAACATGAGAAGGCACCCAGCATAAACTGATTTCCGAGCCATTTATCTTTAAACAGTGTATTAGATGATTTGCCTCAATTATTAAATCAGGTCTTGTGTCTGTATCAAAAGACTGTAAGGCATATAATACAGATTTTGAATCAACAAACAGAACTACTTTGAAAGGCACAGGCCGAAGGCTTATTAAATAATGCAACGCTTGAACAACAGCGACCAGTTCTGCTGTATATATAGATACATTTGTCCCAATGAAAAAAGACTTTTTAATGTTAAATTCTGGAACATAAAACGCTGCTCCAGCGCTCTGATTTGCTAAGACTGACCCATCGGTAAAAATGTGGAGGTGGGTACGGTACTTTTCATCGATGTGTTCACAAGCTGTGGATAGCGTAATGTTGACATTATCATCTTTTTTAACGTCTGCATAATCGAGATCAAACGTGGCCTTTAGCATTTCCCATCTAGGGATAGGCGTTAACGATGGTTTCTCGGCTATTTCATCCATAGTTATGTTGGATTGTTTGATCAGGTCAGATATGTAAGTTGCGGTTGTAATTTGTGATGAAATGTTTTTTGCTCGTTTTGGAAAGTCAATATCAGACCTGATTTTAATTTCTTTGCTCACAAAATTATTCGCTTGTGAAGTAGTTCTAATTGCAAACTTTGCTGTAGCTAGCTCACGATGGTTGTTTAGAGGTAGAATTCCAGCAGCTTTGTACGTTACCAGAGTAGAAGCATG
>CM060305.1:31421722-31429222 GCA_030674185.1 Monoplex corrugatus | reverse complement strand
TACAGAAGGGTTGGCAGAACGGCTGCCTTGTATACCTTCAGCTTGGTGGACAGTTTGATACCTCTCCAGTCCAATACCGATACCCTGAGGCGTCCGAAAGCTGAACGTGCTTTGGCAATGCGTGTGTCTACCTCAGTGTCTATGTTCACTGATCTTGAGATCGTGCTTCCGAGGTATGTAAAATTGTCCACAGCTTTCAGGGTTTCTCCCTTGACAGTGATGCTTGGTTCTGAGTACCGCTGTTGTTGTGCAGGCTGAAACATGACTTCGGTCTTCTTCGTACTGATGGTGAGTCCGAAGTTTGTGCAGGATGATGCGAATCGATCCATGCTCTGCCGCATTTTTGCTTCAGTGGTGGCGTTCAGAGCGCAGTCATCGGCGAACAGGAGGTCGCGGACCCAGTCTTCTTCAACCTTGGTCTTCGCCTGAAGCCTGAGGGCATTGAGGAGCCTTCCGTCTGTCCTGTATCTGAAGCCAATGCATGTGTCATGGTCGTCATAGAATGCGTCTGAGAGCATGGCCGTAAACATCAAACTGAACAGTGTTGGCGCCAGTACACAACCCTGCTTGACACCGTTCGTGACTGAGAAAGTCTCGGAGCAATCTCCGTTGTCCAACACACGTGCCTGCATGCCGTCATGAAATTGGCGTACCATGTTGATGAACTTTGATGGGCATCCGAACTTCTCCATAATTCTCCATAGTCCTTCACGGCTGACCGTGTCGAAGGCCTTTGTCAGATCAACGAATGTCGTGTACAGGTCTTGGTGTTGTTCCTGACACTTTTCTTGCAGTTGTCGTGCTGCGAATATCATGTCGATTGTCCAGCGTGATTTTCTGAAGCCGCACTGTGTTTCTGGTAGGTGGCCATTTTCCAGGTGAACGATAAGGCGGTTGAGGAGGACTCTTGCGAGGATCTTACCGGCAATGGCGAGCATAGAGATTCCCCTGTGGTTTTCACAGGACTGCCTGTTGCCCTTCTTCTTGTAGAATGGGGGATGGATTCTTGTTCCCACATGCTCTTGAACAACTCTGTTAGCTTTCGGGTCATGACTGGTCCACCTGCTTTGTATATTTTTGCTGGAATGGAGTCAGAGCCTGGAGCTTTGCCGTTTGAAAGATGCTTGATTGCTGCCGTGATCTATGATGCCGTTGGAGGCACTGCCAGTTTGGTGTTTATTGGCACTTGCGGCATGCGGTCAATGGCTTCGCTGTTGCAAGTAGATGCACGATTGAGGACGCTTTCGAAGTGCTCGGCCCAGCGTTGTAGGATGGCATTTTTGTCAGTGAGAAGTGTTGATCCGTCGGCGTTGAGCAGCGGCGATGTTCCTTGGAGCTGTGGCCCATATAAAGTTTTTAGGGCGTCATAGAAGCACTTGTAGTTGTTGGTATCAGCATGCTGCTGTATTTCGTCCGCTTTTCTGCTAAGCCAGGAGTCTTGCATTTCTCTGAGCTTTGTCTGCATTTTGTTTTTGGTTGATTTATAGGCAGCTTCCTTGGAGGTAGACTTTGGGTCTTGCTGGTGTGCTCTGAAGACTTTTCGCTTTTCTTCCAACAATATCTGAATGTCGGCGTCGTTTTCATCAAACCAGTCCTGGTGTTTACGCTGGTTGATATCGAGTTGCTCCCTCGCTGAGTTGTAGACGACGTCTCGGAAGGCTGCCCAGTCTTCATCCACACTTTTGGAGCCCAGATTTAGGCCTTAGAGCTGTGCATCAAGGTCATTTCTGAAGTTTTGATACATAGAGGGTCGTTCCAGCTTTGTGACGTTTCAGTCTTTTGTTGAACCTCTTTCCTTGTGGACGTCGTCTCAGCTGGATAGAGATGTTGAGTCTAGAGATGATGAGCCTATGATCAGTCCAACATTCTGCGCCGCACATGGCTTTTGTTACTCTGACGTCCTGCCTGTCTTTTTTCCTAACGATGACGTAGTCGATGAGATGCCAGTGCTTCGAGCGAGGATGCATCCATGACGTCTTGTTGCGGTTTAGCAGGCGGAAGATTGTATTGGTGATGAGCAGGTCATGTGCCGCACAGGTCCTCAGGAGTAGGTGCCCATTGCTGTTGCTCTTTCCGACTCCATTTCGTCCGATAATCCCTTCCCTCGTTTTGTGATCTGTCCCAACTCTGGCATTGAAGTCGTCGAGAATCAACAACTTGTCTTCTTTGGGTACAGTCGCGAGTAGGGATTCCAGGTCTTCGTAGAACTTGGCCTTTGCTTCCTCTGTATTGGTCATTGTAGGGGCATAGGCGCTGATGAGGGTGGCATGACGTTTTCCTCTTAGTGGAAGGCGCAACGACATGAGTCGGTCGTTAGTTCCTTTCGGGAGGCTGGTTAGTTTATCGACCAGATTTGATTTGATGGCAAAGCCCACTCCCGCCTCACGACGTTCGTCGCTACCGCGACCACTCCAGAAGAAGGTATAGCCAGCTTTCGTTTCTGACAATTGGCCTTCGTTTGCGAGCCTGGTCTCGCATAGAACTGAGATGTGGATGCTGTACCTATCGAGTTCTCTGGCAATCAGTGCTGTACGTCGTTCAGGTCGGTTTGCACTTGGGTTGTCCAAGAGCGCGCGCACATTCCATGTGCCGATAGTGAGCGGAGTCACCGAGAGTTATTTTTGTTTTTCGATCGCATGAGTGGGATCCCGTCTGCCGCGTAAGCAAGCCAGGTTATCCAGACCTGCCACTTCGCCTCTCGCAAATCGCCTTAAGACTCCAGTTTTACAGTAGTGATGCCTTTACTTGCGCGTGAATTTGATTATAGTGAGGGAGAGTTGCGCATATCGTCAACCTCACTCTCTCGTCCCGAACCATCGTGATCCAGTGGCAAGACATGATCAAGACGACTGGCGATGGGTAGGGATGCAGTGGATGGCCAGAGTGTCCTATTGTGCCTTACAATGTCCTGTTGACGCTCCACAGCGCCGTTGCTACAACTGCCTTTCTGCCCGTTGACCACAGGAGTAGTTTCTTCCGCGCAGTCCGCCAGATGTAGACTTTGAAGAGACTAGGTAGGCAAGCCTACAGTGACAGCAGTTTAGCATGGTTATTATTATTATTATTATTATTATCATCATCATCATTATTAATATCATTATTATTATTATTATTACACTCGCATGTATGTATTTATTGTGTATTTATGTATATTTATAAATAAACGTCATGTTTGCATTTTAGTTTTCTTGGGTATACTTTAACATTATCTAGCGTCACAAAACAGACAAAGTTAAGTAAAGAAAAAGAAAAAAAACTCACCCCTTCGTGTTTCACATTTTCGGCTATTGTTTTAAAGACAAATGACTTCTGACTAACCAGGACATTCTCTATAACCATAACGTAGCTCTTGCAGTCGACTGAGCTAAGAACATATGATTGGTGCAAAGAAGACTAATTCAGAATGAATCTAATTCATTGTCACGTAATGACTGTTTTCCGCGCACAGACAGACACACATAACATATACACATATACACATATATGTATATATCTATATCTATCTATCTGTCTATATGTCTATCTATTTATCTATCTATCTATCTGTCTGCACACACACACACACGCACACACACACACACACACACACACACACACACACACACACACACGCACACACGCACACACGCACACACACACATATATATGTATATATATATATATATATATATATATATATATATATATATATATATACACGCGCGCGCGCGCGCACAGACAGACACACATATAACATATACGCATATACACATATATGTATATATCTATGTATCTGTCTATATGTCTATCTATTTATCTATCTATCTATATATCTATCTATCTGTCTACACACACATACATATACATATATATATATATATATATATATATATATATATATTTAAATACATAGAGATGTATGTCTCCCTATCTATATGTGTATCTGTGTAACTATATAACTATCTGCCCCTGTAATTCTCTTTCTCTCATTTTATCTATATCTCTATCTCTTTATCTATCTATCTATCTATCTATCTATCTGTCTATCTATTTATCTATCCATCTATCTATCTCTCCCTCTCTATCCATCTCTCTGTCTATCTATCTATCTATTTATTTATCTATCTATCGATATATCTGTGTATCTGTCTAAGTATCTATCTATTCATCTACATTGTATCTACATGGTATATGTATATGGTATATATATATAACACCTAGAAGAAGCCCCTGGATTAAAGGTTGGAGGGAAAATGATAAACATCATTCGGTACGCAGATGACACCGTGCTAATTGTAGAAAATGAAAGAGACCTACAAAACCTTGTGAATATACTAGAAATAGAAAGCAAAGGTAAGGAGTTGGAACTAAACAGCAGGAAGACTGAAGTCATGGTGATCAGTAAAAAACATGAAATTCCCTCATGCAAAATAACAGCAAATGGCACAACCTTGACACAGGTTAATAAGTTCAAATACCTGGGAACGATCATTTCATCAGACGGCAGATGCACATCGGAAATAGCTGGCAGAATCGGCCAAGCCAAAACAGAATTCAAGATGATGACAAGCATTCTTACCAACAAATGCTTATCAATTAACATCAGAAAGAGAGTCCTTGACTGTTATATAGAACCAATACTGTTGTACGGATGTGAGGCGTGGACAGTCAGCCAGCAAAGCCAGAGCAAGACTGAGGCAGCCGAGATGTGGTTTCTAAGAAGAATGTTGAGAGTTCCACGGACAGCAAAGAAAACAAACGAGACAAGTAAATCACTCATAAGGAAGATTAGGAAAAGACAGGCAACATTTATAGGCCATTTTATGAGGAAGGGGGATTGGAGCACCTGGTCACAACGGGAAAGCTGGAGGGAAAGAGAGCACTAGGGAGACCCAGGGAGAGAATGCTGGACGGACTTGCAGAGTGACTGGGGATGAGGAGGGTGGGGGAGATGCTAGGGGCAACGGGAGATAGAGATGGTTGGAAGTCCATGGTCGCCAACGCCATGTGGCAGGGCACCTGATGATGATGATGATGATGATGATGATGATGATGATGATGATGATGATTATATATATACATATACATATATATATTTTATATATATATATATATATATATATATATATATATACATATATACATATACATATATATGTGCAACAAGAGTTGCACGCAAGTTAGTGAGGGTATGTACTACATTTGAAATTAATAACACCAGACACTTTTGTTGGCTCAGTAGCACGATATCTTCAAAGTACCTTTTTTCACAGTTTTCTTAATAAGTGACCCTACATTTTCCATGTGAGAGTGAATTCATTTGCAAAATAACAATTTTGCAATACATTTTTCTATCTTACTTCGCTTATAAAACATTTCTCTGTCGACACCATTTTAGATTGGCCTGTACTTTATCAACACCTATAGATAATATCAAGCAACAACAAAAAAAGTATGACGAAATCAATAACGTTATTTTCTAATATAGATATATATTACCTGTATGCGGACATCAGCAGGAAAACGACGACCAAAAACAAACAAACAAACACAAATCTTCGTCCGTGAACAAACCAACCATTCGACTAAACACTTCATTCACAACACAAGCCAGAAAGAAATACATACCCTAGAGCCAATCTGCTGGTCACGAAGGGACAGGACACTACTGCTCTGTGCGTGTGAATACGAAACAAATGTCGCGACATTTCACAGCTCGGTTCTAGTTCTGTCAACCTCTCTTGGCCATGACAACAGGCGTCCTGGATACACAAGCTCTGGCACCAAGAAGACAGGCAGAGTCAGACAGGCAGTCAGTCAGCCAGACAGCAGACAAGGGGACACAGGGAGACTGGCGCCACAAAACGGACGTGAAGAATAACAGCCTGAAGCGCTGTGGCGAAACGCGACGATCGCTATGCTGCCGTTGTCATTTGAGAGGGAGAGGGGAAGAAAGAGAAAGCAAGAGGTACGAGAGGGAGAGAGAGAGGGACAGAAAGAGAGAGAGACAGAGACAGAGACAGACAGACAGACAGACAGGCAGAGAGAGGGACAGACAGACAGATAGACAGAAAGACAGACAGACAGATAGACAGACAGAGAAACAGAGAGCCAGAGAGAGAGAGACAGAGAGAGACAGAGAGAGACAGAGAGAGACAGAGAGAAACTGAGACAGAGAGACAGAGACAGAGGCAGATAGAAAGAAAGAAAGAAAGAAAGAGATAGAGAGAGAGAGAGACAAGAGACAGACAGAAAGACAGACAGGGAGAGAGAGAGACAGACAGACAGAGAGACAGAGAGAGAGAGACAGACACACACACACACACACACAGACACACAGACAGACACACAGACCGAAAAAGAAGACAGAGAGACACAGACAGACGGAAGGATGGACAGACAGATAGACAGACAGACAGACGACAGACAGGCAGACAGACAGAGAGGCAGATAGACATAGAGGCACAGACAGACAGACAGACGGAAGGACGGACAGAGGGACAGACAGACAAACAGACAGACAGACAGATTGACAGACAGACAGACAGACAGACAGATATAGGCAGACAGACAGACGGACGGACAGACGAACAGAGAGACAGACAGACAGATAGACAGGCAGACAGAGACAATATGGAGTCTGTAATAGAGCGTAGTCTGAAATAAAGCCTGAAGTGAATTATAGTCTGCAATGTGGTTCGCACGGCCTCAACGCAGACACTTGCCTGGCGATGGCAAAGTTCAGAACTATGCCAGGGTAGACGACCGAACTCACACAATCGATTGACAAAAATTGATTTTTGGATGAAAGGTGATTTTGGTTTCATTTTGTTTTTGTTTGTTTGTTTGTTCGTTTGTGTGTTTCATTTTTTTTGTGTGTGTTGTGTGAAAGGTGAAAGACGTATGCAAAAAAAAAAGGTGAAATAACCGCTTGATTATTATCCTAGGAATTGTTTTTTCAAAGTTTTCTCTTATTCTAATTCATGATGATACTGGTAATACGAATGATCATGATACCTTCAATAGTAGCAGTAGTGTAGTTGTAGTAATAGTAGTAGCAACAGCAGCAGGAGCAGTAGAAATAGCAGAAGCTGTATCACCATCAGCAGCAGCAGCAGCAGTAGCAGCAGTAGTAGTAGTACTAGTAGTGGTAGTAGTAGTGATATTAGCAGCAGTAGTGGTAGTAGTAGAAACAAGTAATAGTTTTTATTCATGTTTGTTTGTTTGTGTTTTCGCTTACTTGTTTGTTTGCTTGATTGTTTGCTTGTTTGTTTTTTTTTTTTTGTTTTTTTTGTTTTTGTGTAGCGCTGTTCACAAATCTCACTTGGACTCTCCGTGGCAAACATTGGTAACACTATGCAGACTTCTGCAATTTGGAATAGACAGTTTTTGGACTATTCATGAATCAGAGACCAGGGAAATTCAAAGAAACCAAGCAGACAAATGGACGTAGAAAGAGAGAAATGTGCAAGTGAAGCATGGTGATAGAATAACAAACAAAAACAAAAACAAAAACAAAAA
>CM060305.1:31411722-31414222 GCA_030674185.1 Monoplex corrugatus | reverse complement strand
AGATAGAGACAGAGAAAAGATAGAGAGACTGAAAAACATAGAGAGACAGACAGAGAGACAGAAATAGACAGAGAAATGTCTTAAGTAAAACAAACAAGGATTAAAACAAAAATCAGCAACAACAAGAAAATGAATTAAAATAGAAAAAAAAAGATAAAACTCTTTTGAGAAAAAAACATCTTTCATGAACTAACTTTCCAAACACCATTCTTTCTGTAAGTAAGCGCGCAAACACACGCACACACAACACAACACACACCCCACACACACATACACACACACACACACACACAACCACACACACAACACACACACACACACACACACACACACACACACACACAAATAGCGAGAGAGAGTCGCACGCGAACACACATACACACACACAAACACACAAACACACACACACAACACACACACACACACACACACACACACACACAACACACACAACACACACACACACACACAATCACACACACACACACACACACACGACACACACACACACACACACACACACACACACACACTTACACACTCACAAACAACATACACACAACACACATACACACACAACACGCACACACACACACCACACACACACACACACACACACACACCACACACACACACACACACACACACACACCTACATCTCGACACATTGCAACTTCCAGCGCTGTTTATTTCGGAAACAAAAATGAAAAAAAAAAAGAAAAGAAAAGAAAACAACAACAAAAAACAAACAAACAGTGGCAACAACCGGATAAAATATTTATTGCAGTTTTTCATTCGAAAGGCATATATCAAAAGGAATTCGTGTCGCAATTTAAGTAGAATTATTGTAAATAAAGAAATATATAAACGCATGGATTATCATTTAACAATGAATAAATGCATTCAATAATTTCCGGAAATGGCAAAGAAAACATTGTATACACTGTATCATGTTTGTACAGACACTTCGGATCTGATGCAAAAATATTTCTCTTGCCAATAATTCAGGACGATTAAAAATTAATCATCCAGACGGGTTGATAACTGTATATATAAAATGAAGAATGAAAGCCATCGATCAATAGCTAAAATATTGAACGAATTAATTCATGGATGATACATGAATAAGACTTGTTAGAAACAGAAACGAAATATAAATGTACGTTTCTTTGTTATATTGAATTCTTTCATGAAACAATAGGAATCTATCCAGGCCATTTCATGTACACATTCACACACACACACACAAGCACACACACACACACACACACACACACACACACACACACACACACACACACACATACACACACACACACACACACCCCACACTCACACACACACATACACACACACACATACATACACACACACACACACACACACACACACTCAGACACACACACACACACACATACACACACACACACACACATACACACACACACACACACACACACACACACACACACACACACACACACACACACACATACATACATACAGTCATTCACTTTCTTGCATTAGTATAAAGCGATACATTCCGATACTTTCTACTCACACAATTTCCGACATATTTGAATCATCATTATTGGCATACGAATTTTTCGTTAGCCTATCTAAAAGTCCAATATTTCAATATTTATAATTCGTTCATCTTCCTGTTCATAGTTACAGTTAGCTAGTTTATTGTAATATTTGTTGTAGTATACTACTTCATTTGTTATGTTTATGCTTCCCTCCGACATTTGCATTGCCCTTGCTTCTTACTTGTTTTTCACATGGTTTCAGCCCGAATATGTTTTTTGATGCTCGAGTGGGCTAAAAGTAATATGAATTTAAACTTGAACTTCTTTTTTTTAATTTTTAATTTTTTTTATTTATTTTTTTTTTTTTAACCAAGATTGACTACACATAAACACCTGCATTTACCTTTTCTATTTCTACTCCCCTTCCCAACATCGCTCCTGTTTTTTTGTTGTTGTTTTTTTTACATTTGTTCGTTTATTTATTTATTTTGTTTTATCTTTTATTTATCATTTATTTATCATTATTATCATTGTTATCAATTATTATGTTTTATTTATTTCTCCATTTTTGGGTGTGTTTTTTTATTTGTCTAAAATCACTTTAAGTGAATAGACATTAAACCAATGACCACCACCACCACACACACACACACACACACACACATACATGCATACATTTCACTGTGAGAAGACAAGTCAATGAACAGCATGGCGTATTGAAGCACTTGACACAGTATCACATCATAGTTTTGACAGTAGATTGAGCTCTGAATGTATGCAACAACAACAACAACAACGACAACAGCAACAATAATAATACAATAAAACAACAATAATAATAAAGAAAATAATAATGATAATGATGATAATAATAATGATGGTGATAATAATAACAATGATAATAATAATAATAATAATAACAATAACAATAATAATAATAATATAAAAGCAATCAGTTTATATGTAAGTAT
>CM060305.1:31396722-31404222 GCA_030674185.1 Monoplex corrugatus | reverse complement strand
CTCCCGTTCTCTTCTGTGTTGTCTTCTTCTGTGTGTGTGTGTAGTGTTCTCTCTCTCTGTCTACCTCTGTCTCTCTCTCTTCCCTTGCGTTCTCTCTCTCTCTCTCTCATCGCTCTCTCTCTCTCTCCTCGCTCTCTCTCTCTTTATCTCTATCTTGCTCTCTTTCTCTCTGTGTGTCTCTTTCTGTCCCCCCCCCCCCCCCATAGCCGAGCCGCTAATCTGTAAATAGACGTGGAAAAAAATGGTAGAAGAACAAAAATTACTTACTTATTTCAGTACCATTTAAAATAAAAACGTTTTCTCGTTCTCTGTTTTTATTTCTTATATCACACAAATTAAAATAAATTAGCCAGACACAAATTAACAACGAAACATCATCGAAGCCACGATGAAGGAGTGATCCAATAAGTGTTATCGAGAGGCGCCCGTACTGTCCATCACTGACAAGTTAGCATTACACCACAACCCATTCAACACACAGCCATTTCCAACACCACACCAACCCACAGTGAATTCGGCCAACAGAGCTCGCGGAAAAACCAACAAACTCACCGTTTGGCATTAACCCAGCGAAGATGACGACAAAGAAGATCACATAATATAAAACCGTTAGATTTTGAGAACTGTTGAAGATTTTCGCTGGAGGGGGAATTGTACGACAGTGGCAGTGGCGGCAGCTGTAATCATAGGCAGCCATGGTTCGTCAGACCGACGGTGCCTTGCGAGCGGCTCTGGTTGATTCATCAGCTTCCTATTATCGATTCTTTTTCTCGCTCTGGTCATAGCTTTGCTGTAACACAGCTTTAGAACAACCCACGCCAAATGTTCCCTTGGCGTTTTTTTTTCCCTATCTCCTTTTTTTTCAAGGTGGGATGGTGATGGAGGGGTGGTGTTGGTGGATGGTGGCTGAGAATCTCCCACCACTTATATTATTGGTAACAGATGCACGTCAGAAATACTCGCAGCCAGCAAATTCAGCCAAGCTAAAACAGTCTTCAAGAAAATGAAAAGCGTTTTTACCAACAAATGCCTATCGCCATTATCAGGAAGAGAGTTCTTGAGTGTTCTGTAGAACCGATACGGTTGTACGGTCGTGAGGAGTGGACAGCCAACATGCAAAGTTAGAACAAAATTGAGACATCTGAAAGGTGGTTTATAAGAAGAATGTTAAGAGTTCCATGGACAGCAAGAAAACAAACGAGACAGTCTTCAAAGAGGCAGACACAAGAAGATTAATAATACAGAAGATTAGGAAAAGACGAGCAACATTTATAGGACATATCATGAGGAAAGGGGAATTAGAACACCTGGTCACAACAGGAAAGCTGGAGAGAAAGGGAACACCGGATAGACCCAAGGAAAAGAATATTGGACGGTCTTGCAGTGTGGCTGAAGACAGAGAAGTGGGTACTTGCAACGACAGGGGATATATTCGTGTGGAGGGCCATACTCTCCAATGCCATGCGGCAGGGCACTTGATGATGATGATGTATATAAACGGCGGTTATATGTCGCTGTGGTCAGATATAATATCCATCCATTTGTGTACGCAGGTGAGTGTATGAATTTGTGTGTGTGTGTGTGTGTGTGTGTGTGTGTGTGTGTGTTGTGGTGTGTGTGTGTGTGTGTGTTGTGTGGTGTGTTGTGTGTGTGTTGTGGTGTTGTGTGTGTGTTGTGTGTGTGTGTGTGTGTGTGTGTGTGTGTGTGTGTGTGTGTGTGTGTGTGTGTGTGTGTGTGTAAGTTAGTGTGTGTGTGTTGTGTATGTTAGAGTGTGTGTTTTGTAGGTATGTAGGTGTGTGTGTCTGTAGGTGCATGTGTGTGTGTGTGTGTGTGCATGTGTGTGTGTGTGATCTTTGATTTAATGTCTATTCACTAAATGATTTTAGACCAAAACAAACAACAACAACAAAAAAGAAAAGAAAGGGGGGGGGGATAGAGGAGGAGTGAAGAGGATAAATGAAAATTGTCAAATTTGATCTTGAGAAATGATGATCCAGAAAACAACTGTTTCGAGGAGGGGAAAGAAAAACTAACAAATAACGTTACCATTATTAACGATTTTAACAAGCAAACAAAATTATAACTATATAGAATAAACGAATAAAACTAAAACTGAAAATTGACTAAACATAACCGTGAACAAGTGAAATAACATTTTAAAAATAATTCGCTATATGACATTTTGATAGGCAAAAAAAAAGATATATACATATATTAATGATGACGAAGCAAATATGTTAGAAATTGACTTTTTCGATAGTGCAGGAACATGTCATCTTACCCTAACGCAAGAAAGAATCTGACTATGTGTATCTTTTTTCCACACAGACACACTATGTTCTTGGTGTATTTTGTTTTGAATGCATCAAGTTTCCATTTATACATAAGGGATTTATAATTTGCTGTCAGACAACCGCTTAGGTATTTTGCCTACTTCAAAGTTCATGTGACATTTATCATACTTTTTCTGTTTTTCTTGGAACTGCTTCCAGACGTAGGTGTCCAGTAAGGTATAATGCTCGTGCAACAAGAGACAACGCTGCATATTGTTTGAATCTGGTGAGCTCTTTGGCAGCCTTGTCAACCTTAACATTATAACGAAAAGAACTGTGAGAAGGTATCCAGCAGAAAGTAATATCAATGCCTCTTAAGGATAAACTATGAATCAAGTGACTAATTTACAGAACCATTTCAGATCTTGTTTGTGATTTTTATAATTTAAAAGAGTCTGAAGTACAGATATGATGAATCAATACAAAAAAGTATCTGAAAAATTGTCCTAGGAAGACTTATCAGTCTTTTTTATGTATCACGCTATGTGTTTTGCGAAATGCACAGTTGGTCCTCCCGGCTTTAATCATTGTTATTATTGCTATTATTATCATTATTATCATTATCATTATTGTTATTATCATTACTATCATCGTTGTTGTTGTTGATGATGTTATTGTTGTTTTTGTTGTTGCTGTTATTGTTCTTCTTCTTTTCCTTCTTCGTCATCTTCTTCTTCTTCTTCTCATTATCATTTCCGTTGCTCCTGGTATTGTTGTAATTGTACTTTTCATTATTATTTATCATTTTTACTGTTGTATTTCTGACCAAAATGGATGCCTTTTTTTCCACAAACCCTAACGTCCGAGTCTTACCTCTCTAAAGCAGGATGTCACCATCCCCTCAATAAATTTGTAGACATCTCGCGAGTCGTGCCCATTGCAAAGACAATGGAAAGACGCTAGTAAGAGACAGACAACTGGATTAATAGGTTTCCAACACAACTAAAACACCAAAAAAGAACAACAACAAAACAAGCATACTGGCGTAAAGTCCTTGATGAGACAGAACAAAGAGCAGAATGACAAGGAAAAAATCAACAAATAAACAAAATCAAACAATCAAAACAATAAAAATACTCTCCTGAAAAAGAAATCCCAAACCAAGCACATTCCCTGCAAGCAAGCAACCAACCTAACAAACAAACAAACAATCATCAATCAATCAATCAATCAACAATCAATCAATCACAAACAAACAAACAAAAACAAACGAACGAACGAACGAACGAACAAATGCACAAGAAAACCAACCAAAGAGAAAATAAATATCAATCGAACAAAACAAAACAAAAAAAAAAATTATGTAAAGAAGTAAACAAATAAATCTAATGAATCCCCTAAATTTTTTTGCAAGAAGAAGATGTATCATTCACAAAACTTTTGACGAATTATCGAAAACAAATGATCGTTGGTCCATATAGTAAAATATATTTTTCACGCTGTCACACTAGATATAAACATTCTACGAGTATGTACGAATATTACCTGTCCTTGTTGTTTGGTATAATGTATGACAGGTATGTCTTCCTAGCAGATGACGCTGACGACCGAATATTTCCTGTCATTGTTCTTTTGGTATAATGCATGACTGAGGTATGTCTTCCTAGCAGATGATGTATGATGACGAATATTACCATGTCATTGTTTTTGGTATAATGTATGAATGAGGTATGTCTTCCATAGCAGATGTCATTGTTGTTTGGTATAATGTATGAATGAGGTATGTCTTCCTACAGATGTCATTGTTGTTTGGTATAATGTATGAATGTGGTATGTCTTCCTAGCAGATGTCATTGTTGTTTGGTATAATTATAATGAGGTATATCTTCCTAGCAGATGTCATGTTGTTTGGTATAATATATGAATGAGGTATGTCTTCCTATCAGATGTCATTGTTGTTTGGTATAATATGAATGAGGTATGTCTTCCTAGCAGATGTCATTGTTGTTTGGTATAATATATGAATGAGGTATGTCTTCCTAACAGATGTCATTGTTGTTTGGTATAATGTATGAATGAGGTATGTCTTCCTAACAGATGTCATTGTTGTTTGGTATAATGTATGAATGAGGTATGTCTTCCTAGCAGATGTCATTGTTGTTTGGTATAATATATGAATGAGGTATGTCTTCCTAGCAGATGTCATTGTTGTTTGGTATAATATATGAATGAGGTATGTCTTCCTAGCAGATGTCATTGTTGTTTGGTATAATATATGAATGAGGTATGTCTTCCTAGCAGATGTCATTGTTGTTTGGTATAATGCATGACTGAGGTATGTCTTCCTAGCAGATGTCATTTTTGTTTGGTATAATGTATGAATGAGGTATGTCTTCCTAGCAGATGTCATTGTTGTTTGGTATAATGTATGACTGAGGTATGTCTTCCTAGCAGATGTCATTGTTGTTTGGTATATTGTATGACTGAGGTATGTCTTCCTAGCAGATGTCATTGTTGTTTGGTATAATATATGAATGAGGTATATCTTCCTAGCAGATGTCATTGTTGTTTGGTATAATTATGAATGAGGTATGTCTTCCTAGCAGATGTCATTGTTGTTTGGTATAATGTATGAATGAGGTATGTCTTCCTGGCAGATGTCATTGTTGTTTGGTATAATGTATGAATGAGGTATGTCTTCCTAGCAGATGTCATTGTTGTTTGGTATAATGTATGAATGAGGTATGTCTTCCTAGCAGATGACGCTGATGACCGAATGTTACCTGTCATTGTTGTTTGGTGTAATGCATGACTGAGGTATGTCTTTCTTGCAGATGACGCTGATGCCACAGCTGATGAGGTTGGCCTTCAGGATATCTTTGTGTTTATTCACCTGTCTCCCCTGGTCAGGATAACCTTGCTTCAGTTCTTCGTATAAAAGCTTTTTTGTTTGGTACGAACAAAGTATGACGAAGATCTCAGAATAGACTTGCGACTTGTTAGAATGATACCTCTCTGCAAATGATTGATCAGGTTGTCAGGTAGACAAATATGCCTTGGTGCGTTAATGTATTCGCCGGCACTGACGTAACCGATGGTGTTTGACCTTGTCAGTGGCTGCTGATTCGACCGATAACGACTATTTGTTGCTTGTCATGCTTGCTGTTTTAATCATCTGTCTCTTCCTGTTTTTCCCCTTGTTTTTCTTTTGTTTTGTTTTGTTTTCTTTTCTGTTTTTATTGTTTGTTTTTGTTTGTTTGTTTTTACTCAGAAAACATACATTTGTTTTCGTTTCTTTGGTTGGTTTTTTGCTTTTTATTCAGAAAAGGTTGATTTTTGCACATTAGCTGAGAGAGAGAGAGAAGAGAGAGGAGAGAGAGAGAGAGAGAGAGAGAGAGAGAGAGAGAGAGAGACAGACAGACAGACAGCCAGCCAGCCAGCCAGACAGACAGACAAAGACAGAGACAGAGAGAGTGCATGCACGCGTGTGTGTGTGAGTTTGTGTGTGTGTGTGTGTGTGTGTGTGTGTGTGTGTGTGTGTGTGTGTGTGTGTGTGTGTGTGTGTGTGTGTGCGTGTGTGTGCACGCGTGCGTGTATGTTAACTACTCTGTCTGTTTGTCTAGTCTATGTGTTATCAAAATATTTTAGTAGCATTTTCTCAAAGTTGCTGGATAAATCTGTACAAAATGTTCACAAAAATATGAAACGACAAGTAGTCGCGAATGCGTACGATCGGGGGACTAGGTGCCAAGGTCAAGGTCACATGGACCAAACCACTGCCTAAAATCAACACTTGGGGTGGGGGGGGGGGGGAGACGGGTAAGGTGTGCGAATACGACTATCTCAGGAAGTTTTGGTAACAATCAAACTTTGTTTTCACGACCGAGACAGTTTTGCCACCGTTATAATTTTATTCTAACTGTAACCTCTTCATTGTCACATGGATCTGGATATTTTTAGACAGTATTTTTATATAAAATGGCGAGTGTTAACGTAGCTTGACCATCATGTTTCATGTCCCAATATAAAAAAGCGGGTTGCACAGGGGGATTGTGTATTTCTCTGAGTATACCTATATTTCATATAACACAAAATGAGTCTGCCAAGATTATAAATCTGCCTATAGACCATTGATTTCTTCTTCTTCTTCTTTTTCTTCTTCTTTGTGTCTTCTCTTCTTCTTCTTCTTCTTCTCTCTTCTTCTTCTTCTTCTTCTTCTTTCTTCTTCTTCTTCTTCTTCTTCTTCTTCTTCTATTGTTCTTCTAATTTTTCTTCTTCTTCTTCTTCTTTTACCAAGAACTGACTCAATGATCGCTCTACTTGAGTAGAAGCGATTGTTTAAGTTTTGACTGAGGTAATGGTCTACTATTTTAATCTTGGTCGATCCAAGTGTGAAATATTTACTTGAAGATACACTGGCTGTTTGAGGGCAGATTATGCTTAGTGTTGGGACAAATTTGTCAATGTGCACCATTCACAGTAGTGATTTTCTGGAATCAGGATCCTAAACTGGACTGGTTTTAATTGGATTGCATTGACCCTTCGACTCCCGCCGCCAATCCACAAACTGCAAAAACTTAACCCTTTGAATCCTTCACCCTATCCCCTAGCTTCCTACAGGGTGAGGGAGTCAAAGTCTTAACTTTTTGCTTTGCTAGCATGGTCGACAATGCAGGATTCTGGTAGGAACTGAGCAGAAGTCAAAAGGTTAAACAGCATAGAACATTTTTTTTAATTGTGAGCTGCTTTCACCGAGCTGCCATAATACAGCACCACATGTTTTTTGTTTTGACTTTTAGATGAATGCCTGCATTTTCGTTTACTGCACGAGTGGCTTTTTTACCTTTCATAATGTTTTGCCCGATACAATACCATGCGTTACATGACACCACGTTTTATCGTCTGGTTCAAAAGACTCAGTCAAAGATATTTTGACGATAAGGATGGTGATGATGATATTCATGATGTTGATGATGATTCGTCATCATCATCATCAGATGCCCTGCCGCATGGCGTTGGCGACCATGGATTTCCAACCATCTCTATCTCTCGTTGCCTCAGCATCTCCCCCACCCTCCTCATCCCCAGCCACTCTGCAAGTCCGTCCAGCATTCTCTTCCTGGGTCTACCTGGTGCTCTCTTTCCCTCCAGCTTTCCCGTTGTGACCAGGTGCTCCAAATCCCCCTTCCTCATAAAATGGCCTATAAATGTTGCTTGTCTTTTCCTA
>CM060305.1:31384222-31391722 GCA_030674185.1 Monoplex corrugatus | reverse complement strand
AATGTGGACAATCAATATGCAAACTTAGAACAAGATTGAGGCAGCTAAAATGCAGTTTGTGAGGAGAATGTTAAGAGATCCATGGACAGCACAGAAAACAAACGAGGCAGTCTTGAAAGAGGCAAAGACAAAAAGAACATTAATGAAGAAGATCAGGAAAAGACAAATAACATTTACAGGACATTTTACGAGGCAAGGGAATTTTGAGCACGTAGTCATAACAGGAAATCTGGAGGGAAAAGGAGCACAGGTAGACCCAGGGAGAAAATAATGGACGGTTTTAAGGAATGAATAAAGACAGAAAGGACAGTAGAAGAACTTGCAGCAACAAAAGATAGATTTGTATGGAGGGCCATGATTGCCAACGCCATGCAGAAAGGCACATGATGGTGATGGTGATGATGATGACGACAACGACGACAACGATGACGACGACGACGACGACGATGATGATGCTGATGATGATGATGATGATGATGATGCTGCTGTGCTGCTGATGATGATGATGAAACGTTTTCCAGTATCCATCTGCTAATACCATGAGCCTGCATAAAACACTGTGGGCTGGCAATGTCTTCAAAAACCTATGAAACACCAACACCATCAGAATTCTCAGAGCATAGCATTAAGATGGACAACGAACTACCCAACTTTTTTTTAACAACGAATCAGCTAGCCTATAAATAAATATATAAATAAATGAACAATTATATATTAAATAGTAAATAATAAATATAGATATAAACGAATAATTATATAAAACCAAATAAACAAATGATTATATAAAAGCAAATAGATATATATATTATAAATAAACAAATAAATGAATTATAAATACACACATCCATGCCATACACACATACATACATACATACATACATACATACATACATACAAACATATATACATACATATATACATACATACATACAAATCAATCAATCAGTCAATCAATCAATCATATATGTATAATAAATAGATAGCTAAATAAGTAAATAAATAGCTAAAAATAGCTAAATAGATAGATAAATAAATGAATATATTAATATATAAATAATTTTTTAGGATCATTGAACTCAGGGAGGTTACCTTTGTGCAAATGAGGATCAAAACAACGACGCCCGCGTTATCTGCGTTGCGCTTTGATCATCTCAACAACATATCATTTATATAAAAACAAATGCAGTGGGATGAGTCCTCTTTTCCGTTCGTAGGAAGTCATTTTATAATAATGCAGAGATAGAAATCCAAAAGATTTCAAACCAGGGGCACTGTAAACTAAGCAACCTTCAGCAAAACATTTGGAAATCAAGATAAAGAATTAAGAACTGGAGGATCACTGGAAAAGTATTTCTCTCATTAGTACTGAGAATTTCTTATCTTCTGTCATTCTTTTCGAGCCTGTCACAAAGTAAAAAACAAAATGGAGATTAAAGCAGATGGTTGGATGGTGTTTGTACACAAGCATCTGTAAAGAGTACCACTCTACCCAGATTATGTTTCAAACGTGTTGGTTTGTGAGCGTAATTTATATGTCTGTAATATGTATGTATGCAGGAATGAATTTATGGATGGATGGATGAATGGATGAATGGATGGATGGATGGATGGATGGATGGATGGATGGATGGATATGGATGGATGGAAGATGGATGGATGGATGGATGGATGGATGGATGGATGGATGGATGGATGGATGGATGGATGGATGGATGGATGGATGGATGGATGGATGGATGGATGGATGGGATGGATGGATGGATGGATGGATGGATGGATGGATGGATGGACGGGACGGATGGACGGATGGAGGATGGACGGATGAGGACGGATGCGGACGGACGGACGGATAGACGATGGACGGGTGGACGGATGAATAGATGGATGGATGGATGGAATGATGGAAGGAAGGATAGATGGATGGACGGATATATAGATGTATGACGTACGTATGTACGTACATGTATGTGTATGTACATGTGTAAGCATGCCTATATATAAGAGGCTAGGTCTGATATTGTTAAGAAAAAAAAAAGAACTATAATTATGGTTTGACTAGTTCGTTTTTACTGTCCTTTCGTTCTAGCTCACAAAGGGAAAAAGATTTCCTTTACGCGGGATTTGTTTCTCATTGCTTTTTCGATATGCTGGCCAGATGGTCATGACAGTTCGCAGAGCAATATCGCTCTTTGATCATCGCCATGGCGGGCATCATTCCATAATTCAACTCCAGTATCGATTCTCTTTCTTTTTATTCCATCTTCCCCTTTTCGAGTTTTTCTTTCCCCATTCCTTTATCAATTGATTTTAAGAAAAATAGGCAAGGAATTGGGATGCATTGCTTAGTATGGACCGGAGGGAGGAGTCTGTGGTGTGTGTGTGTGTGTGTGTGTGTGTGTGTGTGTGTGTGTGTGTGTGTGTGTGTGTGTGTGTGACGTGTGTATGTGTATGCGTATGTGTGTGTGGTGTGTGTGACTGTATGTGTGTTTGTGTGTGTGTGTGTATGTATTGGTTGTGTGTGTGGTGTGTGTGTGTGTGTGTGTGTGTGTGTGTGTGTGTGTGTGTGTGTGTGTGTGTGTGTGTGTGTTGTGTGTGTGTGTGTGTGTGATCTATGTTTGTGTGTCTCTGACGAAAAGTCTTACTAAAGATTTTCTCAGTATTTCCTAGATGATATTTTTTCTCCAAATTTAGTTCAAAGATGTCGATTGTTGATGAATCGCAAAAAGATGAATGTTCTAAAGCCATGTGCCCACGCCAACACTACAAAGACCAAATCTGCGTTTAGAATCAGCATTTTTTAGAGAGATGTGTGGATGCTTAGAATGTTTACATCATGATGTTACCGTTGTCCCCAATTTTCTCGTGTTACAAAAAAGACATATTTTGTTTTGTGCCTCTTAAAAGCACAGCGAAACTGAAAAGCACAAAATGTAATTTTTGTATAAAATGGATATTGACCATCATCTTGTTCTTATTTTGTTATAGTCTTCTTTTCTTTTGGTTGATTTTATTTTGGTGATGTTTAATCTCTCTCTCTCTCTTTCTCTCTCTCTCTCCCTCTCTCTCTCTCTCCTCTCTCTCTCTCTCATCTCACTCTCTCTTTCTCTGTCTCTGTCTTCTGTCTCTGCCTGTCTGTCTTCTGTTCTCCTGTTTTCTCTTCTTCTTTCTCTTCTCTTCTCTCTCTTCTCTTCCTCTCTCTCTCTCTCTGTCGCTTTGTTTTTGTCTTTCTCCAGTCTTGTCCTCTCCTCTCTCCCTCTCTCTTTCTCTTTCTTACATTATTTTGTTTCTATTTCTTATGTTCAAATCCGAACAAACGATGGGATGAAAATGAACAGGGATTTCAGAATTATCATTGTTTGTTTTCCTTTATCTTTATTTCATCATTTACTTATTTTCAATATAGCTTTTTTATTTGCAATTTTAGAGCGAATCTGAAGATTCACAAAGCATTTAGTGTTGGAACGTGCGAGCAATACGCAATATAATACAAAACAGTAATAGACAGCTTCCATATTTTCTATATTCTGTAATTCTTAAGGAAAAATTGAGCTTTGATTTCTTGTCTTGGTAATTGCCCTTATTAGACATTGAAGTTGCTGTCTCCTTAACGAAATACTGATACTGCTTTCTACATACGCATTTTTTTTAATTTTCTTTGTTGTTATCTTTGTCTCTGTCTCTATTTGTCCCTCTCTTTCTTTCTCTCTTTCTTTTTTTCTCTCTTAAACACCTAGGAAACACCAACACAGAGATGGAGGAGAGAGAGGAAGAGAGAGAGGGAGAGTGAAGAGAGAGAGAGTGGGGAGAGAGAGGAGAGAGGGAGAGAGAGAGGAGAGAAGAGAGAGAACAGGAGAGAAAGGAGAAGGGTGAGAGAGGAGAGAGGAGAGAGAATAGAGAGAGAGAAACAGGATAGACAGAGAGAGAGAGAGACAGACAGAGAGAGACAGAGAGAGACAGAGAGAAGACAGAGACAGAGAGAGAACAGACAGAGACACAGAGACAGAGACAGAGAGATCTGATAAAATGCTTGTTGATTCCTTTCACAACTTGTCTGTCCTAGCAAAATACACTTTTGATGATGAGATGCATTTCCTAGCTCTAGCATTGCTGTTGCTTCCACGGCTACACAAAAGGTATCCTGACACAGGCGATTCGGTGGGCTGCTGGTCAATGGACATACTAGGGAGACACAAAATGACAAAGAGAGCTGAACCTCAACACGGTTTTTAGCTTCTGCATTCTGTTGGATCAGTTTAATAAGACAAAGAAACGATTTTTTTTTTTTTTTTACTTGTCTTTCTTTCTCGAAGTCGTGAGAAATGTACATTATCACCAGTCGACGTGCGCCAAGTGGCTGATGGAACGGAATAACTAACTTGCTGGCCATGGTTTCGAATCCCCACCAATCCAGAAAATAATTGTGAGATTTGTTTTTACTTTTTCAGCCTGTTCTTTTCTTTCATCCGAATTTGAAGTGTTGTGGGCTCGTTGAGAAGTCTAGAACGAAACAGCCGAGTCTTACCCAAATCTATAAGGAATTAATCTGGCAAAATCCTTAAACCTACGCAAAACCCTATGTGCCAACAATGTCTTGAAATGGGGAAAAGGGATGAAGAGTGGCAGAACGGGGAGTGGGGAGTGTTAGACAAGACTTAAGAAAGATTAATCTGGCACTATAAAAATGAGTGTAGTATAAAGCTGAGGAACGGGGTCTTTATGTTGGAGGCTAGAGCTGAACTGGTGACATCAGACCTTTAGTCCACAATCCTATAAAACAAATCAGCAAATACGAAAGAGCCATTAACCTTTTGAAAGATAATATCATAGCGTGGTTTAGATTCACCGATCCCTTGGTTATGGGCCCAAGACACTTCTACTGTTTAACTCTACTTCCTAAATCTCTACTTGGCTGAATAAAAAAAAAAAGGTGAAACAAGCTTATGTCCATTTGATGTGCAAGGAACACAAACATCTTTACTACGCAACACGCGGTCGTTAGTTCAACTGCTCATATGTAATGTCTCTTATTTAACCAGCTCCGTCTGTTCTCTCTTTCCACCCCCCACCCCCCACCCTACCCCGTTGACCAAGTCAACCCAAACTTTCTGAATTATTGGAAAACAAAAGTCAATAGCTGAAAAGTCGTGATTCAATGTAGTGAGCAGGTTAACAAATCCAGCCGCCAACATGGAGATCGTTGGTTCGACCCCCACACTTGCCCCCAGCATTAGTCCATAAAGTATTATGGCAGACCGGCTTCTACTTAGATTGTAATGTGGTTTCTCAAAGAAAGAGAGTTTCATGGACAGCAAAGAAAACAAACGAGACAGTCTTGATGGAGGCAGACACAAGTAGATCACTTATAAGGAAGATTAGGAAAAGACAGGCAACATTTATAGGCCATTTTATGAGGAAGGGGGATTTGGAGCACCTGGTCACAAAGGGAAAGCTGGAGGGAAAGAGAGCACCAGGTAGACCCAGGGAGAGAATGCTGGACGGACTTGCAGAGTGGCTGGGGATGAGGAGGGTGGGGGAGATGCTGGGGGCAACGAGAGATAGAGATGGTTGGAAGTCCATGATCGCCAACGCCATGCGGCAGGGCACCTGATGATGATGATAAATACACTCATTGGAAAGACAGGATCACACAATCGAGCATCCTTCACTGTACGGATTTGTCATTAACCCTATGACCCCCGCACCATATCCACCCGTTGTAAAAACATAACCCGTTGTCTGTTTCACCCCATCCACAAATCTTCCTGCGGGAAGCTGGCAGGTACGATGAGAGAGTCAAAAGATTAAGTGTTTGCTTTGCTAGCATGATTGACAATGCAGGATGCTGGTGGAAAGGGTGAGGGAGTCAAAGATTTGAGGATGTTGCTCAAATTTCCTGACCAACACTGCAGGTCTTGCATCTCAGACCTGATTGATTCAATATCATCTGTATTTCTCAGGCCTGATTGACGTCAGTATGACAATGTAATAATAGCAGACCCCATAACATCGTCACTAGCATCTCTAATCTCATCACCATAGCCTTGCAAACAATGTCCCAGATTCTGTTAACCGTCATGCCCTACTGTCATGGTGACCCCAGTTGTATGGGGTTCAGAGATGTTCTGGAGCCGAAAATAAGGGGCGTGGGGGGGGGGGGAGGGTTGCGATACAAGAGAGCGGTGCTGAAGATGGGAGCTGAAAGTAGATAACCCAGATTCCCCTTCATGAAAATCCCACATCAAGGATGCACAAAGGGCGAACAAAACCGTTTAGTCTTTTGAACGTGCCAGCAATACAATATGTGAAGCAAATAATCATATTGTCAGCAAGAGGATTTCTTCTTACAGTTCTGGAAGAGTGCCAGACAAAAACAGTCTGCTCCTCTTATTTCCCTGTATTATTCCTGCTTATTAGATTGTATAATTCGGTTTGCTTACAATGATTCAGCCGGTCGAATCTTTCTCTCTCTCTCTCTTTCTCTCTCTCTCTCTCTCTCTCTCTCTCTCTCTCTCTCTCTCTCTCTCTCTCTCTCTCTTTGTGTCTCTCTCTCTCTCTCTCTCTCTGTGTCTCTCTCTCTCTCTCTGTCTCTCTCTGTCTGTCTCTCTCTCTGTCTGTCTGTCTCTCTCTTTCTCTCTCTCTCTCTCTTTCTCTCTCCCTCCCTCCCTCTCTCTCTCTCTCTCCCTCCATCCCTCTCTCTCTCTCTCTCTTTTTCCCACCCCCGAAAATAAAAGAAATCCTTTGAAATTTTACGTATTGAACAATGCCGAACGATGGCAACAACGAAGTAACAGTTTGACAGGAAAATGCAGACTTTCATAACAAAATGTTGAACACAATTGTCAAGTCAAACAAGTAAAACAAAATGACATAGGAGATATACGTTATTAAAATCTATATAGGCGGAAATTACAGTGTTAAAGCTGCATGTAAAAGATGAAAAAAAACCAGAAAGAAACGTGTTAAGACTTTCAGCATCTGAAATGTTTTTTGGGGGTATTGGTTTCTATAGCATGACGTTTACGCTGTCAGTGCATACATAATTATTCCGAGCGTTGTGATGTAGTCTTCAGAAAACAGATTCTGAAACTAAAACTTAGATAACAAAATGTGACATTTGTGTGTAGAAAGGCTTTCACACTTTGCAGCCCACTAACCTCTCTTTTAAAGATAGATTCATAAATCTGTGTACAGAGAAATGAAATAAAATAATTTTAAAAAATAATGTTAACGAATGCGCTGTAAAGTTTCAGACGTGATATGAAAAAGCAAACACCCGTTAAAATATTCAACAACCAAAACCATTTTTGAATCACAAGTACGTGAAATGGTTAAATATAAATCTTTAATTCTATTATCAAGTATGTTCGATGTTTTACGCTAAAATACAAGAACCAGGAAATGCAAATCTTACTAAGATATGAACTATTCAAAATATGAATGTAACTGGTTCTCACGTAATGTTGAAACTTTGAATTTGAGCTGTCTGTATCGCCCTGCTGA
>CM060305.1:31374222-31379222 GCA_030674185.1 Monoplex corrugatus | reverse complement strand
TCTTGAAAAAAGATTATTAATCAATTTAAATCGGTATTTTAATGCACTGATCGCAGCAGAAAGAACGCAATTTCCTACCAAAAGTATCTATTTTTATCTCTTATTATGAACCGTTACCTGTACAGTACTCGCACATGTAATATACTGATGGGAAGCTCTTTGGTGCACCTTTCAGATAATGACAGCGAAAATTAGAAACAAACTTGGTCAAAGCCACCAAATAAAGAAATTAAAGGAAAATGTGTAGGAGAGCACACAAAAACTTCAGAGGCCGTTTTTTTTTCAAAATGGCCGTCTTACTACTTAATGACGTTAATAATAATACTAATACTACTAATAATAATAATAATATACAATATTTATATAGCGCAAAATCTTGATAAAATCAAATCTAAGCGCTAAAACAGACACACACGCACGCACGCACACACACGCACGCACGCACGCACGCACGCACGCACGCACACACACACACACACACGCACACACACGCACACGCACACGCACACACACACGGCTATAAATGGGGAGAAAGAATAAAAGCAATGGAAAATTATAGAGAGCATATTATATACAATTATATATTACAATGTGATTCCCCTACGAGTGGAGACAGGCTACAGAGGGGATTGAGTGAGGTCAGGATTTTATGCAGAGGAGAAAAGGTGAGTTTTGAGAGCGGACTTGAAGGAGACAAAAGTAGGTTGCTGACGGACTGAGAGAGGAAGTTTGTTCCAGGAAAGTGGACCAGAAACAGAGAAGGCTCGTGGACCATAGGTATTGAGCTTAGTGCGTGGAAAGCGAAAAGTCAGAGGATCGGATGCAGAGCGGAGGGCACGTGAGGGAAGATAGATCTCAAGTAGGCTTGACAGGTAATCGGGGGCTGCGTTATTGAGGCTTTTGTAGCACATGGTGTCTAGTTTGTACTGCATGCGCTTTGATACAGGGAGCCAGTGAAGTTGTGTCAGGAGAGGAGATATGTGGTCAGCTTTTTTCCTTTTTAGTACAAGGCGTGTAGCATTGTTTTGAATGCGCTGCAGGATGTGAATGGTGGAGGCAGGAAGACCAGACAGGAGTGAATTGCAATAGTCAATGCGAGACATTATGAAGGAGAGGACGAGTTTTGCAGTTGTTTCGACAGAGAGATACTTCCTGATCAGGCTTATACGATGGAGGTGATAGTAGCAAGATCTGGCAGTTTGAGAAACAAAGTTGTTCATGGAGAGGGTAGAGTCAATGCAGACACCAAGGTTTTTAGCTGAATCAGAAATTGGGACTGATGTGTTACACAATGGGAGAGAAAGAGGAGGCAGCTGAGAAAGTTTCTGACGGGTGCCAATGAGGATAGCTTCTGTCTTGTCATCATTAAACTGAAGTTTGTTGAACGTCATCCAGTTCTTAATGTCCGAGTAACACTCGGTGGTGCGAGTCAAGAGGCGCTGTATATTGTCTGGTGTGTCACTGTCTAGAAGTTGGGTGTCATCAGCATAGAAGTGGTGTTTTATAGAGTGGGAGTTGATGATGGTGGACAGGGGGAGGTGTAAAGAGTGAAAAGAACAGGGCCAAGGACAGATCCTTGTGGAACACCACAGGTCAGGTATGCAGCTTGAGAGTGCCATTAATGAGAACAGTTTGTTTTCTGTTTGATAGATATGAATTGAACCAGGAGAGAGCAATGTCAGAGATGCCAAAAGTATGATGAAGTCTAGAAAGGAGAATACCATGGTCAATGGTATCGAAGGCTGCAGACAGATCAAGGAGTGTGAGGAGAGAGACTTTGCCAGTATCAGTTGCAAGGAGGAGATTGTTGAGAATGTGTAGTAGGGCAGTTTCAGTGCTATGGCACTGGCGGTAGGCTGACTGGAAAGGATTGAGGAGATTGTTGGCACACAGGTGAGAGTTCAGCTGGTTGATGACAACTTTTTCGATGAGTTTTGACAAGAAAGAGAGATTAGAGATAGGCCGGTAATTTTTCAGTTCATTTGGGTCTAAATTGTATTTCTTGAGGAGAGGGTGAACAATAGCAGACTTGAAAGAATCTGGAACAGTTCCAGTTTGAAGAGAAGTGTTGATGATGTCAGTGATGAATGGGAGGAGAGTAGGGAGACAATCGGAGTAGAGAGAACCTGGAAGAGGATCCAGTTCGCAGGTTTTGAACGACATGGATCTGATTGTGTTGAAAATTTCTTCTTGTGAGACTGGGGTAAAAGTAGTAAGAGGTGTGCCAGAGAAGGAAGGGTCAGGTGGGCATGGATGACAGGGTGTCCTGTCGAGCCTGTCACGAAGAGTTTGTATTTTGGTGGTGAAATACTTGGAGAATACAGATGGAGTACTTCATTTGTGTGTTTTGTCGGGAGAGGTAAATCTTTTCGTGTGCCAAGGAGATGATTCATGGTTGTAAAGAGTTCTCTTGAAGAAGAGGCATTCAGGATTTTGGTTTGGAAATAGCTTGTTTTTGCAGATGCAATGAGGGTGGATACTTTTGTTTTAGAGGCTTGGAAAAGTTGCCTATGTTTGGATTTGCGCCAGCGGCTCTCTGCTCTGCGTCGGGCACGTTTTGCACAGGCAATCTCATGAGTGAGCCAGGGGGTAGGGGGGCGGTCAGGTAAAAGACGGGTTGTGGCTTGAGCATGAGTGTCCAGAAGATGGTGAAGAGAGTATAGAATTCATCGGCAAGATTATGTGACATTTCAGAAAGGAGGCGGGAGGCATCAGATGAAAATGTGGAGAGGTCAATAGATTTGAGATTGCGTCGAGTCACTGTGCGCGTGGTACGGGAAGAAGGAGAAATGTCAAGAGAACAGAGAATTGCAGAGTGGTCAGATGGAAGGGCTGAAGTTAGACGGGAAGAAAGAACTAGGCAGTTGTCAGTAGCTGAATTGTGGTTATCACGAGAAATGATCCAGTCAAGAATGTGATCTTTTTTGATGGGTTGGTTCAGAAATATGTTGTGTCATATTGTGATTGGACAGAGTTGATGATATGTCTTGTGTCATAAACGTACATAACTTCTACATTTTTGAAGTACAAGCTTTATTCAAGTACTAAAATAATCAGCAGAATGTACACTTTCCAGTGATATGTATATCTCAATATGCCCAAAATGCTAGTTAAGACTGATTTCGTGGTGGGGGGGTCACATATACTCAACTTCCCATGGTGCTCCGATTATTCTTGGATGTGTGTAAGCATATCGCTTCAGCCCGCACTCTTCAGGCCATATGTTGCTGAAGAGTCTTATTACTGAGTCCTCGGAGGGAAGTCATGCTTGTTGTTTTCACTTTTGCATAAGCTTCCTGACAATAATATGACTTACAGGATTTTTTTTGACCATATTTGATGTTCTATTTGATTGTACACACAGAGATTTAGACACTAACAGGTCTGCATGCATGTTGACCTGGGGGACCAAATACAAGAACAACAACAATAGCAAGAAAAAAAATTTGCCCCGTTTACTTATCATGTGGGAGGTATCCAGGTAGGATCGAACCCATACTTTCCGACTGGAAGTCCAACGTTTTACCCACTTTGAATATCGCACCCATCAAAAAACATACAAAGAAAATAAAACGTTTTTAAAAAGCGGGACACTGAAAAACCCTCCAATAATTCATTTAACAACTGGCTTGTGTTAGTGAGATGGCACTTGATGGTGGCACCAGTCCTGGTTTTTTTTGGCCAGCGCTGCTCTGGTTTCGATGCCAACAAAAGTGCTCCCGGGAATATTTTATGGTCTCCAGTGGGTTGTTAAACAGTGCATTTATGGCTCGACCACAGATACATGGAATGACAAAGAGAGAGAGAACCAGTTTATTTTACCTAGTGTATAGGAGTCTGCAAAGCTTTTTTCTCGAGGTGTCTGACAATGGTTGTCGTGGGTGCAGGCATTGTAAGTGTGACGGATGTTACATTGGGGTGGGTGTGGATGTCAACGGCAAGGATAGAAAGGGAGATAAACAGATTGTAGGATTGATTCTGAGAATGAAGTGGTCTCGTCCATCCCCGTCTCATCTTTCTCTCTGTCTCTCTTTCTCTCTCTGTATACACATACATATATGTTATATATTGTGTGTGTGTGTGTGTGTGTGTGTGTGTGTGTGTGTGTGTGGTGTGTGTGTGTGTGTGTGTGTGTGTGTGTGTGTGTGTGTGTGTGTGTGTGTGTTGTGTGTGTATGTTTCTCTTTCTCTCTCTGTCTCCCTTTCACATAGATACACAGACACAGACAGACACAAGCACACAGACAGACACACACACACATACACACACATATAAAATATACATATATATATATATATATACATATATATATGTGTGTGTTTATGTAATATATATATATATATATATAATATATACACGTTTATGTATGTATATACATATGTATATGTATACATATATAGATACACGTGTATATATATATATATATATATATATATATATATATATATATACGTGTGTGTGTGTGTGTGTGTGTGTGTGTGTGTGTGTGTGTGTCTGTGTCTGTGTGTGTGTGTGTGTGTGTGTGTGTGTGTGTGTGTGTGTGTGTGTGTGTGTGTGTGTGTGTAATTTAATATACATATGTACACACGCGAGCTCAAACACAAGCACACACACACACGTGGATACACAAACGCACACAAACACACGCTGAAACTTGCGCGCACGAGGACACATATACGCAAGATCGCGCATGTGCACACACACACGCACATTCATGCACACACTCAAAGAAAACTTTCATCATACTGTATACCTCTTTATTTCACCCTTTCTTTCTTATTTCATTTCAGCTGCTCTATTTCCTTCCTTACGATTGATGCGATTGTGAAGTTCAGGCCTGAATGCGTGGTTTGCCTGCTTAGAATATCAAGCAAAATTGTATTATATTTCTCTAGCTCTGTACTCCTGGGCCGGTTGGATTGATCATTTATCTTTCTGACTGTCTGTCTGTTTGTATGTCTGTCTGTCTGTCTGTCTGCCTCTGTTCGTCTGTCTGTCTG
>CM060305.1:31361722-31369222 GCA_030674185.1 Monoplex corrugatus | reverse complement strand
GATGTTCTTCGGTGCCTTTGCACACGAATTAGATTTCAGAACAAGTAGATTTGTACTCAGGTTGACCGGGGGGTGAGGGGCTGTGGGGGGGGGGGATCGGTAACGTACAATTTCCACTCTTTACCTGACAGGCGGTAACCAGGTAGGTTCGAACCAAAGCTTACAAGCAGAAACCAGAAAAAAAAAAACAGGAAAAAAAATAAGAACGTGTATTTAATACAAGACAAGACACGCGCAAATTTTCAGCCAGCTGGCCTTTGTAAAGCATACGATCACAAACAAACAGTCTTGTTTATTCCTTTTCTCACACTGGACAGAGCAGCAGGGAAAAGTTTCAGTCTTTTTCTCCTGATTTTTGTATCTGGTGTTTGTTTGTTTGTGATCTTATCCGTGACAAAGGCCAGTTGGCCGAAAATTTGCGCCTGTCTTTTTTTGTTGTATTAAGTACGCCTTCTTATTCTTTTTTCGTGTTTTTGCTTGTTCATGTTTGCTCGAACGCGGGCAGTCACACTTCTTTTGGATTTCGTCTTACAAACAGAAGGTCAAATGTCCAACCTCCCGACTATCCGTCTGTTATCGTAAATTCTTTAACAGAACACCGCACCCTGATAGGCTAAGAGACTTGAACCATGTGAAGACTGTCATCATCATCATCATTATCATCATCATCATCATCATCATCATCATGAGCCTTGCCGCATGGCGTTGGCGATCATGGCCCTCCACACGAATCTATCTTTTGTCGCTGCAAGAAGATCTACCATCCTCTGTGTCTTCATCCACTCCGCAAGTCCGTCCAGTATTTTCTCCTTAGGTCTACTAGGTGCTCTTTTTCCCTCCAGCATTCCTGCTGTGACTAGGTGCTTTAATTTCTCTTGCCTCATAAAATGTCCTATAAATGTTGCTTGTCGTTTCCTTATCTTCTTCATCAATGTTCTTTTTGTGCTTGCCTCATTTAAAACTGTCTCGTTTATTTTCTTTGTTGTCCCTGGGACTCGTAACTAGCATTTTTAGAAACCATATTTCAGTTGCCTCAATCTTGTTCTGACCTTGTTCTGACCTTGCGTGTTGATTGTCCACGTTCACATCCGCACCACATCATCGGTTCTATTACAACACAGAAGAAGTCTCTTCCAGGATTAATTTACAGGAGTTTGTTGGTAAAAAGGTTTGTCATTTTTTTAATGCTCTTTTATCTTGGCCTATTCTGCTGGCTATTTCTAATGTGCATCTGCCGTCTGGTGAGATGACTTCCAAGATGTTTAGACTTATCAATTTGTCTCAGTGTTGTGCTATTTGTTGTAATTTTGCATGAGGGAATTTCTTGTTTCTTATTGATTACCATGACCTCAGTCTTCTTGCTATATAGCTTAACTCATTATTTCTTTTTTCTTTTTCTATTATATTTAGAAGATTTTTTGAAGTCTTTTTTTTTTTCATTTTCTGCAAATAGAACGGTGTCATCTGCGTAACGAATAATGTTTAACGTTGAGGAAATGGTGAGTGTGTGTGTGTATGTGTGTGCATGTGTGTGTGTGTGTGTGTGTGTGTGTGTGTGTGTGTGTGTGTTGTGTGTGTGTGTTGTGCATGTACAGTGTGTGTGTGCGTGTGTGTGTGTGTGTGTGTGTGTGTGTGTGTGTGTGTGTGTGTGTGTGTGTGTGTGTGTGTTGTGTGTGTGTGTTGGTTTTATATGCATGTTGCTATTTCTCTCAGGGTCTGTACACATATGCCTGTACTTTTATATTGTGTGGTGTTGTGTGTGTGTGTGTGTGTGTGTGTGTGTGGTGTGTGTGTGTGTGGTCTGTGGTGTGTGTGTACGTGTGTACGTGTGTGTATGCATGTGTGTGTACGTGTATGTGTGTGTGGTGTGTGTGTGCATGTACGCGCGCGCGTGCGTGTGTGCGTGCGTGTTTGCACGCTAGAGAAGGAGGGAAGTAGAAAACAACATCAAAGGAAGACAAAACAAAACAAAAAACAAAATAGACCATGACTCACTGAACCACCTGCCTGTGTGAGCACGATAGCCAGTAGTGGCAATACCATGGCATGGCTTTCATGACAACACCACTCACGATCCCGTGGCAGTGAAAACGACTGCAAGGCATTCTCTGTGTCTGCTTGTGGTTGCTGGCCTATGAAAATGGCCATGACCCACACTTAGAACTAAAAGTCAGGTAGATAAAGAAATTGGATACGCTTGAAGATTTCTTAATGGCCAGAAAAACAAATTGTTTGAAACGTGAGAAATCTGAAGTTGTTGTCCAGTCAAAAAGGAGAAGAGAGAAAGAGAGAGGGAGAGAGAGAGAGAGAGAGAGAGAGAGAGAGAGAGAGAGAGAGAGGATAAAGAGAGAGAGGGAGAGGAAAAATAGAGACAGAGTGAGAGAGAGAGGGGGGGGAGAGACAGACAAACAGACAGAAAGAGAGAGAGACAAGACAGACAGTGACAGAGAAGGGGGGGGCAGAGAGAGGGAGGAAAGGGGAGAGAGGGAGGGAGGGAAGGTGGGAGAGAGAAGTAGATAAAGATAGAGTGAGAGAGAGAGGGGGAAGGAGGGAGAGAGAGAAAAGAAGAGAGAGAGAGAGAGAGAGAACTTGTATGCTGACTGGCCGGATAATCAGTTTTGTTGTTTGTGTTCTTTTACTTCGTGTAACTTGACTCCTCCAAGTTTAGTCAACGTATCCCTGTATATCGTGACACGATGTTGTGGAGTAGTGGCAAGGTCAAGGTCAAGAGGTCAAGGACAGTTCCTCAAACTAGACTGTCAACTCTCCTGTTATCACTAAGCAGCGCACAGAACATCAGTACAATACATTGGATGCACACTATCAGCTGCACAATGAACAGACCTGTGATTATATTTGATTTGTTTTTATCTAACGACCCAGGACTGAAAATAGAGAGGAAAGGTGCACTCCTTACATTTACATCCAGTACAACGTCAGAGTTTTGCAGATTGTAACGTACTGAACCGACTAAGATCTACTAAAGTAATGATCCCTGACAAAGTCAAACATAAAGTCTTAAAAGTCCCTGGAAAATATGTAACATGTAGAACGGAATCTTATCAGAAAGAAAATAGTTCCATACCCATTGTACGACCTCAAGAACTTACCGATGCACAGAGCTGATGTGCAGGCTTCAGACTCACGCCATGGTCGTTTTCGATCGTCTGCATTACATGGCATCAGTGGCGTCAGAGCTCGGATACGTTGTCTTGAGACACTGACACTGAAACCAAAACCATCACTGTCTGCAGGAAACTGTCATTCAGCGCATTGTGAGGCAGAGTATTACGGGGTAGAGGTACTTTTCTTTTATGAAGAGCAGCTTCTCAGATCAATTTATCACAAGCCGACAAACCGACAATAAACAACAATGTAGCGCTAGTCCTCCTAAATGAATTTTACGACACTTGAAAAATCCCCAAAGATACGTCAAAATCAATTTTCATTTCACTTCCAAATAAGACAGGGGCTATAGATTGCGAACTCCATCGCACAATCAGTTTGATGAGTCATGTAACAAAAATCCTGTTAAGAATAATCATGATGAGGACAAGGAATAGAATCAAAAGAAAAATAGCGGAAGAACAGTGTGGATTTGTGGAAGGGAAAGGAACTAGTAATGCCATATACACGTACATCCTAAGAACTATTATAGAGAGGTCAATTGAGATGAATAAGGATTTGTATTTATTCTTTGTTGACTATACCAAAGCTTTCGATTGGGTACGACATGTAGAATTGATCAACCAACTGGAGAGACTCAATGTTGAAGGAAAAGATCTACGAATAATCAGAAATATGTACTGGGAACAAACAGCTGCAATGAGAATAGAAAACAGTGTAAGCTCTTTCCAAAACATCAAAAGAGGTGTCAGCAGATCTGTTTTTATTTTACAGCGGAAACATCATGAAAAACATAGAAGAAGACCCTGGATTAAAGGTTGGAGGGAAAATGATAAACAACATTCGGTACGGAGATGACACCGTGCTAATTGCAGAAAGTGAAAGGGGCCTACAAAACCTTGTGAATATACTAGAAATAGAAAGCAAAGGTAAGGTGTTGGAACTAAACATCAGGAAGACTGAAGTCATGGTGATCAGTAAAAAACATGAAACCCCCTCCTGCAAAATAACAGCAAATGTACAGCCTTGACACAGGTTGATAAATTCAAATACCTGGGAACGATCATTTCATCAGACGACAGATGCACATCAGAAATAGCCGGCAGAATCGGCCAAGCCAAAACAGCATTCGGGAAGATGACAGGCATTCTTACCAACAAATACCTGTCAATTAACATCAGGAAGAGAGTTCTTGAATGTTATATAGAACCAATACTGTTGTACGGATGTGAGGCGTGGACAGTCAACAAACAAAGCCAGAACAAGATTGAGGCAGCCGAGATGTGGTTTCTAAGAAGAATGTTGAGAGTTCCATGGACATCAAAGAAAACAAACGAGACAGTCTTGATGGAGGCAGATACAAGTAGATCACTCATAAGGAAGATTAGGAAAAGACAGGCAACATTTATAGGCCATTTTATGAGGAAGGGGGATTTGGAGCACCTGGTCACAACGGGAAAGCTGGAGGGAAAGAGAGCACCAGGTAGACCCAGGGAGAAATTACTGGACGGACTTGCAGAGTGGCTGGGGACGAGGGGGCTGGGGGGATGCTAGGGGCAACGAGAGATAGAGACAGATGGAAGTCCATGATCGCCAACGCCATGCGGCAGGGCACCTGATGATGATGATGAAGCGTTAGACAATACGGGAAAGTAATTCCATGGATTACAGTCTTGCTCGAGACAAGACTGTGTATCTTTTCAGCTTTTGGCTCTGTTCTTTTAAATGCTTTCATTAAAGAAGTTTAGTGAAAGAACCCCTTTGCCCAATGTTAGGAGTTTCATAATCCGCTATCATTATGAAATCATATGAAGTTCACGGACTATTTTTGGATTGCGATGTTAGCAGTGCAAACACGAAAGATTGCCATCATGGCGTAATAACAGTACAGAAAAATAACTTGTAGTACTTGGCAACGACATTGACAGCTCTTTGTGGACATCTGCAAGTTAGAGTCGAACGAAAGAAACCATGGTTAAGCAGTGTATCAGAAAAAAAGAATTCATGGAAAAATTATTAAGGTGACCTTGAAAATTTTCATTTTTCAGAAAGACACGTTTTTTTTCTTTTTGTTTTTTTTCTTTTTTGCTTTCTCTCTTAGAGCCTTCTTTGTGTGAACTGTACGATGACCATTCATACTACGTACTGGTTTATTCCCAATATCAAGCGGTATGCAAAAACTATGCGTGCATCTATCTGTCTATCTATCTATCTGTCTATCTATCTAATCTATCTATCTGTCTATCTATCTATCTATCTATCTATCTATTTTGTCTGTATGTCTATCTATCTATTTATCTGTCTGTCTATCTATCTGTGTGTGCGTGCGCGCGTGTGTGTGTGTGTGTGTGTGTGTGTGTGTGTGTGGCGCGCGCGCGCGCGAGCACGAGCGCTGCCTGCATGCCACAGAAACAGAGACAAAAATACATAGAGGAAAAGAGACACAGAAAGACCCAGAAACAGACAGAATGTATAAGGAAACGCCAAAGGCTTAAGGAAATACCGAAAAAATTCACTTGCCTGTCTCGGCTAAAATCGTTGCTGATGGGTATACAATTGAGACTCTCTTCAAACAGACCTAGTCCTGTCACCATGGCAACAACAAACCCGTCACCGGAGCAGAATTTGGTTTGAAGAATTACCATGGTGTCAAGAAAACCAGTTCAAGGTCTAAGAAAACAAGCTTTGGTGCTGCAGGAACGGTATATGTGAACGTTTGGCTGGAAAGAGGGTGGCTTTTTCTCGTGGCAGTAATGGAACCTTTTCTTTTGTTGAAGATGGTGGTTGAAGGAATGGACAGACTAATCTTTATGGACATATTTAGGTCGTTCAATTTGTGCAGCTGTATTTGTTTGTTTCGAGTTTTATAGATTTTAGTGTGGGTTTTATTAACAAACCGTTTGTTATATTTCACTTGAAAGCTGCTATCATATGGAGGACTTGAGGGCAGAAGTTAAAGTTTTCCTCCTTAACGGTCAGTCTGTGGCCCACACCAACAGACTAGTATGGAGAAGGCCTTAATCTTCTATTACTGATGCATACGAATCAATAGATTCTAATAAACAAAAACCAGATCTACTTAGATTTTGATGGAGAACTTTGCCCACATAAAAAGATGCAAAGGCAACAACACATAACATTCTTTGGAAAAACTCACAATCTAAAGTAATCAAACATTTCTTCGTTATGCACGAAGGGAAAAATAGGATTTGGCTTTTCTTTCTTGCAGAGCACTTAACATTTGATTCACTTACAGACATACAATATGTTGCAAAGAAAACAAACAAACAACTTACCTCTCTTTATTATCTTCCTCTCAATCTAACGGTTACCAGATATTCAATTGTTTTCTTTGGTTAAATGTTAATGCAGCTGTCACAGGATTGAGACAGAATTAGATAGACGCAAAGTGGTAAACAGACAAAGTAGAATATGTAAGTTTTATAATGTCAATGCGTCAGGCAGTAAAGTTCACTTTATTTTCGAAAGTTGTAAATTACATGATGACTGAAAAACGTTTATTCCACGAAAATATATGTAACCGAAATCAGTGTTCTTATTTATGCCATTTCATTTCTGGAAGGAACAAGAGATAAAGTGGAATTAGCAAAATTTATCAAATTTTCTGAAATGTGTAACAATTTTTCAAATGTTTGAGTAATCTATTGTATGACAATTTCAGACATACTTTTTCCTGTTGAACTAAGTTCTTCTTGCTTCATGTTATATGATCATACATGTACCGTTAGATTGTTCAGTAATTTGTTGTCGCCACCCATGCCGAAATTGGACTTAGATGATCTATTAAACATTGTACCATTGAAACATGATATACGCGTGCGTGTATGTGTATGTGTATGTGCACGCGCGTGCGTGTATGTATGTTTGCATGCGTGTGTGTGTGTGCATTGTGTGTGTGTGTGTGTGTGTGTGTATGTGTGTGTGCTTGTGTGTATCTACGCATGCATGGCTCCCTATGCTTTGTACTTTGTATGTATGTATTTGCATTTGTCAAAAATACATTCGTGATGATCAGACTGATGAACAATTCTTTCAATTGCTAGTTTCTTTTCCCATTCGGTTGTACCTTCCCCAGTCACCATGACTTCTTATTTCTTTGTATCAGCTTCACACAGTGCCTCTTGTGAACAGCAGGACTCTTCTTTTCAAGACAGATGGTATCTCCAGCCAATTAATCAGGAGCCAACAAAGCGACAGCCACCAAGATAGACCCGTCACGCGAAATGGGAAAGTAAGTTCCCTAATTACAGGCTGGCTTCAGTGTGGATTGTAAGAGTGTATTGCTTGAATGCACCCCTTGTGTGTGCGTGTGGGGGGGGGGGGGAGATATGGGGGGTTATTGTGTGTGTGTGT
>CM060305.1:31351722-31354222 GCA_030674185.1 Monoplex corrugatus | reverse complement strand
AACACCAAGTAGCCACATTACAACTCGCAAGACAAGACTGCACAAATGTTAGGCAATAAGATTAAACTCAGTCATGTTTCCTGCTTTTAACTATCTAATATATCATCTCTCGGTAACCACTCACCCCTCTTATTGGCAGCAATATCCCAGAGTTATTTACTCAGCTGCGACAAAGTCATTTTCATTATGTCCTCCAGTGAACAGATTAAGAAAGAATCTGTTCACTGGAAGACATAATGAAAATGACTTTGTTGACGTGGAATTGTCAGACGAGACAAAAACTGAAGTCACCACGAAAGCAAGACATATAGGGCTACGGAATCAGGGACAGTGTTCACAGTGCTGTTATGATTTACAGGACAATCAACAAAAGTACTTCTAGGGATTTCCATTGTGAATTAAAGTACGTGTCGTGGTTGTATCTATGCCTCCATTTGCAATCGATATCTTTTGTTGTCAGTCAAATATTTCAATACACACAGTATTGCAATTTGGGTCCACCATTTGTACCAGAACACTCAATGACGCGTCTACGAACACCAGCGTACGCAGAATGAAATGCGTTGTCACGTTATTCAAAAAAGAGCTTCTTGCACACAGAGCTGAACAAATTTCACAGTGATGGTGTAGTGGGATTGAAACCCACAATCTTACAGTTGTTATCCTGATGCAATATTTAGCATACTGTTATGACTAACATTTTGTATGGTGTCAGTCATTAAAGAAAAAGAATGTGAAATGTTCGTGTGAAATAAAGGCACGCTGTATGGATGCTAGGAAAAGCAACGAAATGAAATAATCCACCAAGTAAAGCTGATGGGATTTATGTCTTTCACTAAATTCATGGTATCAGGACAAACGTGTGAAGACAGAAAAAAAAACACAAAAAAAACAAAACAAAAAAACAACTAAAGTCTGTACGCATATCGATTCATTAGTTTAAAAGATCCAGAAAAGGAGAACACAATATTTCTTGCATGAATAACACTCCTGCAACTTTAAGTAGTAGACAAGAAAAAATATCTCATTTGCTAAACATCGGATAGAAATATTGGCATAATGATATCGCCACAGCTTTCCTCATAAGCATCTTGGCGAATTTCCATGTACACAGACTCCCCTCTAGATCAGCACGATCAAGAAGCAGTCAAGGAGATTATGTACAGTTTGGAGCCATGTAAATGGCTCACGCTATCTCTGACAAAGAAGAATCTAGGAAAATGCTGGCATTTTCACTGAGAATAAGTAGAGGGAAAACATGCATGATTGTGCTGACAAAAACATGGTAATACCATCAGCTGAAATGGCACGGGCAATAACAAAAGCAATTGGTGTCAGCAGCTCGTTTTACCATGGCTGGCCAGAGAGATAGCCCAAAGCCATTCCTTTCAAAAAAAAAGACGTTAGTACATATTGAGGACTTGCAAATGAGTATGCCATGCAGAGTTTGTTTCATTCCTTATAAGTTGTACAGCGCTAACACATGCACAAATGTATACTGTTTTAATGTCACACATATATCCATGTAAGTTGCTTACTGTTCTTGAGGAGATGATATCATGACTCAGTTTTTGTGTAACGTACAACCCTCTGTGCTCAGTTATCGAGCCACACGAGATATATTTCTTAGATATACAAAATGTTAGTTGTTTTAGATATTCAATTTTACTCCGTTTCATGTACATTTTCAATACGTTTTAACGAATAACTTGAATGGTGTTCTACATGATGCAGAATGGAAATGGATAATCGTAGAGTAGATGTGTCTCTGTATTATTTGTAGAACAGTAAGTCAACAACATCTTCATAGTCTAAATAAGCGTCACGTCCTTTGGAAAATATTGAGTACTCATTGTGAAGGACTTAACGTTGCCTTTATTTTCATTGTTTTGTATTATACAAGTATCTGCCTAAAAGTTTTAACTTGTCTCTCACAGACAAATGCAAATAACTGAATTAGAAAACAAAATGTTGCTTGCTTCATTAGAAAACAATTTTTGTTGTTGTTATTAGTCATTGTTATCTTTCTTTCTAGTCAGGCTGAAGTCCAGAACATATCATTATTTTTAATTCACATTTCTCACATACAGAGGACCTGGCAATGCATGAACGACCTTAGAAAAGGTGCCTAGATTCGTCTCTGCCATCATGCCATCTGCACTTTTTGATTTATATGCTTGTAAACAATTGTCAATGAGCCACATACTGAATAATAATTGGTGAGTTAATCGCTGAATGTGTGAGGGAATAAGCGGGTACTGGCAGAATGTGTGGCAATGGCGGTGAGCTAGTTTAGTGAGATAGATGGTCATTTAGTCCATTGGAGTGTTGGGTAGACGATTGAGAACTCCCATGAACGTCAACGCCAAAGTCAGTTAAAAAAGACAATAAATCTGACATGTCAACTTTTTATGGAGTAACCCACAAAGTCCCACCACCACCACCACCCCCCCCCCAAAAAAAAAAAAAAAAAAAAACGAAACAAGAAATATTTATTGAG
>CM060305.1:31337847-31341622 GCA_030674185.1 Monoplex corrugatus | reverse complement strand
GATAATATCATGACTCAGTTTTTGTGTAACGTGCAACCCTCTGTGCTCAGTTATCGAGCCACATGAGATATATTTCTTAGATATACAAAATGTTAGTTGTTATAGATATTCAATTTTACTCCGTTTCATATATATTTTCAATACGTTTCAACGAATAACTTGAGTAGTGTTCTACATGATGCAGAATGGAAATGGATAATCTTAGAGTAGATGTGTCTCTGTATTATTTGTACAACAGCAAGTCAAAAACATCTTCACAGTCTAAATGAGCATCACGTCCTTTGGAAAATATTGAGTTCTCGTTGTGAAGGATTTAAAGTTGCCTTTATTTTTTTGTTTTGTATTAAACAAGTATCTGCCTAAAAGTTTTAACTTGTCTCTCACAGACAAATGCAAATAACTGAATTAGAAAACAAAATATTGCTTGCTTCATTAGAAAACATTTTTGTTGTTGTTATTAGTCGTTGTTATCTATCTCTCTCGTCAGGCTGAAGTCCAGAACATATCATTATTTTTAATTCACATTTCTCACATACAGAGGACCTGGCAATGCATGAACGACCTTAGAAAAGGTGCCTAGCTTTGTCTCTGCCATCATGCCATCTGCGCTTTTTGACTTATATGCTTGTAAACAATTGTCATTGAGCCACATACTGAATAATAATTGATGAGTTAATCGCTGAATGTGTGAGGGAATAAGCGGGTACTGGCAGAATGTGTGGTGATGGCAGTGAACTAGTTTAGTGAGATAGATGGTCATTTAGTCCACTGGAGTGTTGGGTATATGACTGAGAACTCCCATGAACGTCAACGCCAAAGTCAGTTAAAAAAGACAATAAATCTGACATGTCAACTTTTCTTGGAGTAACCCACAAAGTCCACCACCATCACCACCACCACCCAAAAAAACAAACAAGAAAAACCAAAAAGAAAAAAGAAAAATTTACTGAGAAATTTTACAAGATCCACAATCAGAAAAAAAAAAGTTGAATGATTATGAATTAATTTGCATTTATGACGTGTGCTCATGCACAAAAGTGAAACGCAAAAATGACATACTGTATGATAATGTACTTATGTTAATGCTGAAACACTTTTACTTGATTTTTAAGACAACAGGGAGAGAGAGAGAGAGAGAGAGAGAGAGAGAGAGAGAGACAGACAGACAGACAGACAGACAGACAGATAGACATACAGACAGACAGAGACAGAGAGACAGACAGAGACAGACAGAGACAGACAGACAGACAGACAGGGAGAAGGGGAGGGGTGGGGGAGGAAGGGAGGGAGAAACGGAGTAAGCTAATGAAGAGGGACACACCTTATTAGAGAGCCAGTTCTTCCAAACCTTGATCTGAATAGCTACCATCAGTTCTCTTCTGATCACCCCTAGGACACGTGCATCAAATGCGTGGCACTCTCACGCACACACAAAGAGACCAGTCAAAACAGGCAGCATTAGCATAATTGAGGTAATGAAGTTCACACACACACAGGGCAGTCAGAAAAGTGAGATCATTAGACTTGACCCCCGACTCATACCCATAATCAAATCTCCCCACGTTTCTGTCTCTTCCGGTCATTCCTTGGTAGCTCAGCTAGAAAAGGCTTTGTCCTTGTCACGAACGCTGTTCATACAAAGCGCGTCTTATTTGCTCCTAATACTTCTGACAGAGGAGGGGCTTTGGGGCAGTAGGAAAATGTTGACAAAGATCAAAATACATTCTAAACTATGGTAAGCATCGAGATAGGACTCCCATCTTTCAGTCTAAGTCCACAATTTTGACACTAGCTCGCATAGGGAGCAGTAGGAAAATGTTGATAAAGACCAAAATACATTCTGAACCATGATAAGCATAGAGATATGACTCCTGTTTTTAGTCTGAATCTACATATTTGACGCTGGTTTGAGGGACAAAATGTGCAGGCTATCTTTAGGCCACCTAGGTGTGAATGAATATTTGATATTATAGGAGTAAGGGAAGGGAGAGAAGCAAGAAACAGGAGGAGGGCATCCCCATAATGCCGGCCATTGGGAAAGCTTGATCTGTCTTAGCGCCTCGCTCTTCCACAATTTCATGCTTTTATGACAACTTTAAATTTAAATTCTTACAACTGTTTTATTTGGGATGAGATGCGTAGATTACAACATTTACAACAGTCATTCTCAGTTATGTGATCATTATGTAAATCTGGTTATCACTCAAAATCTAAGAAAATAATTATATACGAAGCAAGTTAGTTTGTTTCCACAATTAACTTTGCCTAGTTTAAATTTCTTTGCTTTGTTTTTCTTTGGTTCTTAGTATTTTCTGTGCTCGTCTGTTAACTTGTTGTTGCTCCTTATTATTTTTGGGTGGGTGTGTGTGTGTGTGTGTGTGTGTGTGTGTGTGTGGGAGGGGGAGGAATCTTTCAATGGTAGCTTATTTTGGTACTTGAATTACTTTCTTTTTTCATTTTTTTGTTTTAACTTTCTCTTCTCTCTCTTTCCTTCTTTCTCTTCCTTATTTCTCTCTCTTTCAGTAATCTGAACCGAATTCTGCCAACGTTATGAACATCCAGATGACAAAAGAGACCATTGTATCTTCACAACTTTAATGTAAAACTGATGTTTGAGAAAGCCTGCGAGAGATAGACAGGGAAGAAGATAGAGAGAGAGAGAGAGAGAGAGAGAGAGAGAGAGAGAGAGAGAGACAGACAGACAGACAGACAGACAGAGACAGAGACAGAGACACAGAGACACAGAGACAGACACAGAGAGACATACAGACAGACAGAAACAGACAGACGGAGAGACGGAGAGAGAGAAGAGCGGTTAATAATAAGGGGGAGATAGTGTTAGCGAGACAATGCTCTCCAAAGCTGTACACGAATAATTTCTATCAGTCCTCTCATGTTTACCCATGGATACGTGTCTCAAATACGCGGCATTCCCACGCAGACATAAGGAGAACAGACAAACCAGGCGGCATCAGGATAATTTGGGTAATGAAGTCTAAACATGAACAGAAAAGGCAGGAAAGTGAGACCACTAGACATGACCTCAACTCACACCCACAACCAGACCCTCTATTTCCGTCTCTTCCAAAGCCGGTCCATTAGCTCAGTTGGTTACAGCACCGTGCTGATAACACGGAAATTGTGGGTTCGATCCCCACGTGGGCCACTGAGTTAATGCCAGTGACAGGCTGATACAATACCAGTATAAAATATAGACTAGGTAAAACATAAATCAGAAAAAAAAAAAACACGAAAGAAGAATACGAACCCGTATTTAATACAACAAGACAAGACTGGCGCAAATTTTTGGCCAACTGGCCTTTGTCAAGCGTAAGATAGCAAACAAACAAACACCAGATACAAAAATTGTGAGAAAAAGACTGAAACTTCCCTGCTGCTGTGTCCAGTGTTTCAGTCTTTTTCTCATAATTTTTGTTTCTGGTGTTTGTTTGTTTGTAACCTTAACCTTCCACTTGACAAAGGCCAGTTTCCGAAAACTTGCGCCTGTCTTGTCTTGTTGTATTTAATACGCGTTCGTATTCTTCTTTCGTGTTTTTTTTTTCTGGTTCCTGTTTGCTTGAACGCGGGCAGTCACGCTTGTTTTGGATTAGATAAAACATAGGCTAGCTAGGAGGGCCTCAGGACCTGGCCAGCTCATGGGTTCATGTGCAGGCTTAAGGCTTGTGCCGTGACCACCATACACATGGCACATGTGACGTTAGCGCATATGGAATTCGTTCCAAGCCCAGAGACGTCATCTTGAGAAACTGAAAGT
>CM060305.1:31327847-31330347 GCA_030674185.1 Monoplex corrugatus | reverse complement strand
GCGAGATGTGATCCATTCAGAACACACATTATGGAGACAGTGACCCGTAGACACCATGTACACGTCGGAAATCATTTCCAATAAACACTCCATCTAATTTCCATGTAAAAAGACTTGCCTCTAGGCAAAGACGACTAAGAGAGATCGACACGATGGCTTACAATGGTGAGCTAAGCAACTAGCTCAAATTTTCTCTGATAATAACCACCTCAGGCAAAACTGAAAAAAAAATCTCTTGAAACACTTTCTGCGAGAACCATTGAAAGAAAAACAAATGCACGATTGAGCTGGCCAAAATCACAAATGTCATCATATACACTGACATGGATAATAACGAAAGAAATTGGTGTCAGCACCTCGCTTTATCAGCATGGACGAGAAAGATAGCTCTCAAGCCTTTCATTTGAGACAAGACGTTTGTAGCTACTGATGACTTGCAAATGAGCGTTTCGTGCAGTTTTATGTCTATTGATCAGCTGATCCAGGCGACTGCACAAATGTACTGTCTGAAAGCCTTTCAGGTTTTACAGGAGAAGGCGGACATTATTGTCACCATGCCGATGTTGTGGGGCTGAAATTCAGACACCTTGTTATTTCTGTTTAATGTACAACCGTTGGCGTAATTACCTCATTCAATTGTCGAACCACACCAGATTGTGTCCCTAAACGTATCACATTTTTTTTTTCAAACAAAAAAGTCTGTTTTGATTAAAAGATGTTCACATGATCATTTAGATGAGATTTATATTGATAAGAAAGAGGTTAAATAATACTGAGTTGCTCTTCTTCAATGTGTCGATTTTTCTTTTCACCTTGCTACCAGAACAGCAAGTTTGTTGAAATCTGGCCACGTTAAATGCATTTTGAACATTTCGGTTTTTTTGTGATTTTTTTGTTTATTGTTGTTTTTGTTTTTTTAGACTAAAACAGATAACTGTTCCTCGCATGCAGCCTGTGTTTATCTGATGCTTCGTTGCCAAAGCTCAAGACAGTTGATTTCTTTTTTAGTTCTATATCATTCTTGTGATGCTGAAATTCAGAACACGACATTTGTAAGTATGCAACTCCCTTAGCTAAGAAGGCTCCGCAATGGAGTGGACAATTTCACGAATGATTTTCATTAAGTGGTATTCGTGTTTGTAAACAGCTTTTTCTGATCCAGGCACAGAGTCGCAGAGAATGATTTAATCAATAAATACATAAGTAAATAAGTGAGTGGTGGTGGATTAATGCCTCATTCATTGATGAATTAATAAATAAGTCACTGAAATAGTAAGTAATGCGATTAACACTAGAGACTAATAGCAATTACATAAGTGATGAGATGGTAAAAATCTAATATCACACTTTGATATGACAACGTTGAAATGTTTGCTGGAAAATTGTAAGTGCACAAGCTGAAAGAAAGTGAACAAAAAGAAGGAAAATTCAGATCAATCTTTATTTCTATGTGGAATACATACATATTATAGGAGCTCTTTTCATCCAACCCATGCCCAACAACGGACTACAATCCTTAATCTAAGTTACTAACTTTTCAAATATACTATTTGTGCAGTGTCATTACACATGTACAGATATTGATAACACATGATGAGAGAGAGAGAGAGACAGAGACAGAGAGAGAGAAAAAGAGAGAGAAAGCGAAAGAGAGAGAGACAGAGACAGAGAGACAGAGACAGTGACAGAAAGACAAAGACAGAGACAGAGACTGAACAGAGACAGACAGACAGACAAACAGACAGACATATAGTGACAGTGGTGATGGTGGGGGTAGACATACACTAATGGGCAGAAATCCTGGAAGGAAGACAGTCCTTGCCAAAGCTGAATGTGAACATCAGCTGCCAGCTCCCTCCCTGATCACCCCAGGATACGTGCATCAAATGTGCGCCAGCCTCACGCACATAGACAGTCCAGACAGAATAGGTAGCATCAACATGATTGCTGGTAATGAAGTCTAGACACGAACAGAAAAGCCAGGAAAGTGAGATCATTAGTCATGGCCCCTCTTCACAACCTTTGTGTGCCCCTTCTGGTCATTTCAGCTGAAATCAACAGCACCCCGTCTTTGTAAAGGACTTTGTCGAAAGCGCACCTTTTTTGTTATTTCCAATGTTTCCTCTGTCAGAGGTATTCTGCCAACGTTTCATGGGATATACAGAGGGTTTGGAAGAGTAAGGCACTGTATGTTATATGAATGCAATCGATTTGATCGCTCAGTATATTGTGACAGCAAACGATGGTTTGTTATAATGGTAGTGATGATAATAATGATAATGACAATCAGAATCATTACCATAATCATAAGAAAAGTAAATATGATAATGATGATGGTAGTGATAAAAATTATCAGCAATTATACTATAGTAATAATACTTTCAAAATTATGTCACTGCTGCTGCTGCTGCTGATATATAATAATAAATAATAATAATAATAATGATAATAATAATAATAATAACAGGGATTTCCCTAGCGTTCACAAGTCCAAAATATG
>CM060305.1:31300347-31312847 GCA_030674185.1 Monoplex corrugatus | reverse complement strand
ATGTGTCCACAATCATTCAGTGGAGAGATTAAACATAACACACACAACACACACACACACACACACAACCACACACACACACACACACACATACACACACATACACGCACCACACACACACATACACACACATACCACACACACACACACACAACACACACACACACACACACACACACACACACACACACACACACACACAACACACACACACACCACACACACACACACACACACACACACACAACACACACCACACACACACACACACACACCCACACACACCACACACACACCACACACACACAACACACCACACACACACACACACACACACACAACACACACACACACACACACACAACACACCACACACACACACACACACACACACACCACACACACACCACCCACACACACCACACACACACAACCACAAGTGAGAGAAAATACCTCTCTGTGGTCTGTATGATGTGATCCCCAATCATTCAGTGGAGGGATTAAAAAAAAGATACGAAACAACATTCTCATGACAGGTTGTTAGCTCAGCAGCAAGTTGGACATGCTGGGCAGTGGTCGATACGTCCATGGGCGTTCTCATTAGTGGTTTGTTTACACGGCATAGATACTGAGTTACTCAAACTTCTCCCAAGTGATCAGTGGTGACATTGACGCCTGGAAGTGTAAAAGTGATGTCCGCCATGTTTTGGTATATTTTAAAATAAAATAAAGGAATGTGTATGTGTATATGTATATTGTATATGTTTATATATATATATATATTGTGTGTGTGTATATGAATGTATAATATATATATATATATAATATATATATATTTTATATATACATATATAATTATATATATATACCATCATCATCATCATCATTTATCAGGTGCCCTGCCGCATGGCATTGGCGACCATGGACTTCCAACCATCTCTATCTCTCGTTGCCCCCAGCATCTCCCCCACCCTTCTCATCCCCAACCACTCTGCAAGTCCGTCCAGCATTCTCTCCCTGGGTCTGCCTGGTGCTCTCTTTCCCTCCAGCTATCCCGTTGTGACCAGGTGCTCCAAATCCCCCTTCCTCATAAAATGGCCTATAAATGTTGCTTGTCTTTTCCTAATCTTCCTTATGAGTGATCTACTTGTGTCTGCCTCCATCAAGACTGTCTCGTTTGTTTTCTTTGCTGTCCATGGAACTCTCAACATTCTTCTGAGAAACCACATCTCAGCTGCCTCGATCCTGCTCTGGCTTTGCTTGCTGACTGTCCACGCCTCGCATCCGTACAACAGTATTGGTTCTATATAACATTCAAGGACTTTCTTTCTGATGTTAATTGATAGGCATTTGTTGGTAAGAATGCTTGTCATCTTCTTGAATGCTGTTTTGGCTTGGACTATTCTGCCAGCTATTTCCGATGTGCATCTGCGTCTGATGAAATGACCGTTCCCAGGTATTTGAACTTATTAACCTGTATCAAGGTTGTGCCATTTGCTGTTATTTTGCATGAGGGGATTTCATATTTTTTACTGATCACAATGACTTCAGTCTTCCTGCTGTTTAGTTCCAACCCCTTACTTTTGCTTTCTATTTCTAGTATATTCACAAGGTTTTGTAGGTCCCTTTCATTGTCTGCAATTAGCACGGTGTCATCTGCGTAACGAATGTTGTTTATCATTTTCCCTCCAGCCTTCAATCCAGGGTCTTCTTCTAGGTTTCTCATGATGTTTTCGCTATATAGTGAAAACAGATCTGGTGACAAAACACAACCCTGTCTGACTCCTCTTTTGATGTTTTGAAAAGAGCTTATATTGTTTTCTATTCTCATTGCAGCTGTTTGTTCCCAGTACATATTCCTGATTATTCGTAGATCTTTTCCATCAACATTGCGTCTCTCCAGTTGGTTGATCAATTCTTCATGCCGTACCCGATCGAAAGCCTTGGTATAGTCAACAAAGCATAAATACAAATCCTTATTCATCTCAATTGACCTCTCTGTGATAGTTCTTAGGATGTATATGGCATTAATAGTTCCTTTCCCTTCTACAAATCCACACTGTTCTTCTGCTATTTCTCTTTTGATTTTATTCCTTGTCCTCATCATGATTATTCTTAACAGGATTTTTGTTACATGACTCATCAAACTGATTGTGCGATGGAGTTTGCATTCTATAGCCCCTGTCTTCTTTGGAAGTGCAATAAAAATTGATTTTGACATATCTTTGGGGATTTTTCCAGTGTCATCAATTTCATTCAGAAGGACTGTTATTTTTTCTATGCCAAATTCCTCCAGGGCTTCAATCATCTCTGTAGTAATGTGTCTGGTCCTGGGGCTTTTCCTGGTTTCATCTTTTTCAGTGCTGCTCTAACTTCATCTTTCATTATGGGTGGTCCTTCAAAGTTCTTTTTTATAATGTGTTCTTCGTTTCTGTCATCCTCATAAAGGTCTTTAATGTACTCTCCCCATCTGTTCAGTATTTTGTCTTTTCCATGATAAGCGTGCCATCTTTCGATTTTAAGCAACCAGTTGATGTGCATGTATTTTTCCTGTGGACAAGTTTTTCAGTTCGTCTGTACATACCCTGAGGATCCATTCTGCGTCGTTCTTCTATCTCTTTGCATTTTGTGTTCAGCCAAGCTTCCTTAGCTTCATTGCACCTATGCCTGATTTTTTTGTTTCTCTTCCTGTATATCTCCTCGTTTCTCTGTGCCTTCCTCCTTTCCTCCATCAGGCCCAAAATGTCATTAGTCATCCAGCTCTTTTTTGCGTTTCTATCTGCCTTAGGGATTTCATTTATAGAACTTCTCAACTTTGTCCATTGTTCCTCACTGCCACCACGTCTTCCAGAGCACTGACTTTGTTTTGAACATGTACATTAACTTTTTGACGTATCATTTCATCTGTCTTTAAGAGTCCAAGGTTTAGTTTGATGTTGCTTTTGGTCTGTTTCCTTTTCCTCAATTTTAGCCTAAACATTCCTTCCACAGGACTGTGGTCATTGTTGCAGTCTGCGCCTGGTAGTGTTTTTGCTGACAGTAAAGAATTTCTAAATCTTTTGTTGATCAGGATGTAGTCAATTTGATTTTTGGTATTATCTCCTGGACTCATCCAAGTCCATTTTCTTCTGTTAGGCTGCTCAAACCAGGTGTTTCCTACTATGAACTCATTCATCTGTGCCCATTCTACAAGCCCCCCCCCTCCCTTTCATTTTATATACCAAGGCCATGAGGTCCAACACACACACACACACACACACACACACACACACACACACACATATATATATATATATATATGTGTGTGTGTGTGTGTGTATTACATATATATATATATATATATATATAGTGTGTGTGTGTGTGTAGTGTGTGTGTGTGTGTGTGTGTGTGTGTGTATGAGACAGAGGAAGTATGTGTATAGACAATTATGTGTGTATGTACGTGTATATGTATATGTATAATATTTGTATATGTATACGTGTATATGCGCATGTGCATATTTATGTACATGTACATGTATTGTATGTATATTTCAAAACTCAGGAAGCCATAGTTTAATGGTGCTCTCCTTTCGTCAACTGAACAATGTTTTCTGTGCAAGCAGTAAAAAAAAATCCTGCACTGAAGTAAAAAGTAATTAATTCGGGAATGGCAAGATACACAAGCCCTTTTCTTTCTTGTCTTTCCTGTCCAGCAGGCGATCTGAATAAAAGTCCACACACAGGTTTGTAGGCGGTACCTTTTTTGTCCAGCAGTGATTTCCATTTTCAAGCACCCGTCCGCTTCGTTCAACTGCTCTTCCTGTTCTCTCCTATGCCAGTGTTCCTACGGTTTGTATCCTTACACTGTTTTTACTATTGTGAGTGGATATTTGAAGGAATAATGTGACCGTGTGCTTTGATTTGCGTTATGCATCAGGATACAGCGCTTTACAAATGTTATCATTATTATCAGGAATATTGCTATTATACACACAACATGCCAGGCTGCCTTTGACGTGGACAGGAAGGATGAATGCGTGATACAGAAAACAATGAAAATCGAAAAAAAAACTTTTTTTTGAAACCTCCTAAAGAGAAATCTGGAGCACGTAATTCTACATTATTTATGAATTCGACAATCATGGAAATTAGCAATAAACATATCCGTAAAGTTGTATATGGAACAGATTTCTTAAAAATCACTGTCAGCACTGATCAATAAACGATGGTAAGAGAAGAAACATTGAATATCAGAAACATGTACATGTACACTTTAGAGACAGATAGAGACAGAGAAAGTGGGGTAATTGATAGACAGAGGGAAGAAAAGGCCTGTCTATGTATGCATCAAACACACACACACACACACACACACACACACACACACACACACACACACACACACACACACACACACACACACACACGCACACACACACATACACACAAACATACACACACACTCACACACACACATACACACACTCACACACACACACACATGCTCACACACAGACAGACACACACACACACACACATACACACTCACACACACACACATACACACACACACACACACACACACGCTCACACACACAGACACACACATACATACACACTAACACACACACACTCACATACACACACGCACACTCACATACACACACGAACGCACACACACACACACACCACACACACACACACACAAACACACATACACACACCACCACGCACGCACGCACGCACGCACGCACACTTACATACACACACGAACGCACACATACAGACACACATATAGACACACGCACACAGACACACACACACACACAGACACACACACACACACACACACACACACTGAGAGAGAACAGGAAAGCCTAAAAACAGCAAAAACAGTTACAGACTTATTGCTTTGACGTCCCATACGAGCAAACTAATGGAAAGATTGGTCTTAAACAGACTTATACATTACTGTGATAAAAATAACGTTATTCCGGTAAACCAGGCAGGTTTCAGAAAAGGGAGATCCACAGTTGAGCACCTGGTTGAACTTTCAAATCAGATAAAACAACAGTTGCAGAGAAAGTCCATCAGCAACTTTTTTCGATGTGAAAAAAGCGTATGATCAAGTTTAGCATACACGTTTATTGTACGAGCTGAAATCTTTTGGTTTATCTGGCAATAATTATGTATAATTATATCAAGTCCTATTTAGCCAATAGAACAATTCAGGCAAAAGTGGGAACAAGTTGTTCTACTTCACAACGTCTTGAGATGGGAATTCCTCAAGGTTCAGTGATAGCACCTATTTTATTTAATATCCTTGTCACGGCAGTTTATTTGTTTGTTTGTTTGTCAGTTTTTTTTTTCTTTCCTTTTCTTATTTGGGGACAGGGGTGTTTCGTGGGGTAAGAGCGTGTGGAATTTTGCCAAGTGGGACAAAACTCACCTGCCCAGTTAGGGTTTACCTGAGCCTATGTGTGTATTTTTTGCGTGATTTTTTGTATTTTGGTTGTGGACAGATGTTCCTGTCCAAATCGTGTTTGTGGCCTAAGTGGTGGTTCATGTGGGCCTGTATATGTGTAAATTTTGCGTGCTTTTTGGGCTATTTTCTGTGAACAGAGTTCTGGGAATTTGTTGTGCTGGCTTTAGAGCAAAGGTGTAGTCAGTTAGTGTCGAGCCTCCCTTCTGCACATATGGTTGCAGATAGGGGGGTGGGGTCTGGCCAGTCTTTGGTCAGACGAGTTTTTTTGTTTTTTTTTCTGTTTTGAGATGTAATAGTTTGTGTCTTTGAAAAAGAGTTGCCAGTTGTTGGTCAGTGGTTGCGTTTTGTAGAGTTGGACTTTGTGTCCTAGAATTGGACTTTGTGTCCTAAAGTTGGACTTTGTGTCCTAGAGTTGGACTTTGTGTCCTAGAGCTGGACTTTGTGTCCTAGAGCTGGAAGTTTGTTCTGGCTGGAGAAGTGAAGAGTTGCCAGTTGGCGTTTGGTGCCCCTCACTTACGGATGGTTTACAGCTAAGGGGGTTAGGGCCAGTTTCTGGTCAGTGGACTTGTAGTTCGACGTTGTGTCTTAGAATTGAGTTTCTGCGTGCCTTTGGCTAATGTGCAGCCTTCCGTAGACCTCCCGGTTGGTAGGTGTAGGTTGCTTCTCTATTTTCGTCGGTGTAGTGAGTAAAAATCAGTAGTAACCTGCGCCACAATCGTCGTCCATGTCCGTGTTTGGCCCAAGGCTCTACGAAAAGGCGAACATGACCGAGCTGCTGTAACGGTGACGAACGTGCGGAGCAAGTACGGCTGGTGGGCGTTTCTGCAACAGCAAATTTCTACAGGATTCGGCAGTTAAATGTTGGCTTGTTGCCCCTGCGACGGCCGTCTAGGCGTGGGGTGACGAGCCAGTAATCACCACGCTACGAGACTTCTGCTCAGTTGTTTCCTCTGGGCTCGTTAATCATCATCGTCCTGCTCGGTCGTCATTCTACTGATTCCTGGGTCTTCGGTCTTCTTTCATCGTTCATTCTGTCAGCACCTGTTCCCCATTCAAGCGTTTGTGAGAATCAAGGGACATTTGGAAATCATAGCGTCGGAGCGTTGTGTGACAGGGAACGTTACCATTCGTGGGACTTGGTTGTGAAGGTGTTTTTCCTCCTCATGACGGTTGATTCATATGTGAAGCAAGGTATGGGAGCAATCGGAAAAATTACGTTGTTATATGCATTTATTCATTGCTGACATTGAAGTTGTTGTTGTTGTTGTTGGTGTTCCAAGTGATTTTGGGATGTTTTCTTTAAGGATTTGGAGAGTATACAATGTCGGTTATTGTGTGCCACTTTGAGCGGTACGATATTTATGCTTGTGACACGTATGTATGGTGCGTCATGTTGTGGTGTTTGTGATTCAATAAAATTTGTGTAAATGTATTTTGACCAGTTATTTCTTTATTCAGTTAGTGAAAGGGGACGTTAGTGCTGATAGCTCTGTTTCTCTCTCCTTTCCTGTCTCAAGCTATAGCGAGCGTGACAATCCTTATACAGGATCTTCCTAATGCACTCTCAAATCGTGTTGTTTTGGTACAGTACGCTGATGATATATACTAGTCACAACAAGTTAAGCACAGGTCCTTGGACACAGGGGGCTGATCCATTCCTTCAGAAAACATTATTTTCTTTTTGTTATGCGGCAACCAGTGATGGAATCTCAAACAGCAGTGTTTGGGCGAGCCTGTGGCAACTTGTAGTGCGCATGGGGGTCTTGGTGACCTCGTTGCCGCGCGGGATAAAAAGTGCAAAGTTGCGGTAAATGTGCCTGTTTTGCAGTGAGCTTGCTGGCGACACAAGATGTGTAAAATGAAAAATTCGTTATACCCGTGCAAGAGCAGTCTTTCGAGTGAGTTTTATGCCCCTTCCTTATGCTTTATAAGCGCGGGCTTGGTTACTGTCAGCCCGTTTCTCACCATGCCACCAAGAAGAAAACTTAGCACCTTTGACAAAACCAGGGCGATTGCGTGGATGCAAGATGGCATTGCCAAGGCTGAAGTGGCGCGACGACTTGATGTGCATCATTCAGTTATTGTTAGACTGAACCAGCGTTTTAGGGCGACCAACAGCGTTGAAGAGAGGCCACGGTCAGGTCGGCCTAGGCAGACGACTCCAAGAGAAGATCGGTTCATCGAGAGGCAGGTCATACTGCAGCGGGATGCCACCTCAACCAGCATCCAACGGCAGCTTCGTAGGGCAACTAACACCATCCTCAGCCGTCAAGCCATACGAACCGTCTTCACCACTTTGGCCTCAGATCACGTCGTCCAGCTGTGCGACCACGACTGCTAGCAGCCCATAAGCTGGCTCGCCGAGCTTTCTGCCAACGTCATGCGAGATGGAACCAACAACAGTGGTCTCAGATCCTCTTTTCGGATGAGTCGCGGTTTTGTCTTGAACACAATGATGGCCGAACTAGAGTTTGGAGGCGTGTTGGTGAACGTTACATTGATGCAGCTGTTCGTGAGACCCGGGCCTTCAGGGGAGGATCTGTTATGGTATGGGGTGCCATCAGCTTCCACCACAAGACACCACTCTACCACATTGACGGAAACCTCACAGGCCTCCGCTATCGGGATGAAATACTGGCGCCTTTCGTTGTTCCGACCATGCAACGAATCGGACCCATGGCAGTCTTCCAAGACGACAATGCTCGGCCACATAGAGCCCGGGTGGCCTTAGAATTCCTTGTGCAGGCCGGTATCAACAGGATGATCTTCCCGGCGTATAGTCCCGACCTCAATCCCATCGAGCATCATTGGGATGAGTTGGGGAGACGTGTAAAGGAGAACCATCCACCTCCCAGGGACCGTCAGGATCTCTTCCGAATGCTGCAACTGGAATGGCAGGGAATCACACAGAGGGTCATCAGAACACTGGTCTACTCGATGAGGAGACGCTGCATGGAATGTCTCGCCAATCGGGGTGGTCACACCCATTATTGAAATGATTTGGTGAACTAGACAGATTTGGCAAACTTTGATTTCGACCCCTCCTCCGTTTAATTGTCTGTATATCCCAAACCGTTTGTGCGATCACAATGAAATTCAATGTACGTTTGAACAAGATTATGAAATAAATCTGTTCCCAATTGGAAAGTCATGGCTTTGATATTTGTTGAAAATATGCGGGTACATGTAAACTGTGCTTAACTTGTTGTGACTAGTATATATGCATTTCGATGAATATTACTTTAGAAAAGACAACTCCACAGAGACCCCAGAATTACACCAGGAAGTTGTATCAATCTGATATTGATAATCTTGGAAACTACATGTTAGAAAATGGTCTGTCGTTGTCAGCGGGAAAAAAAACTAACATGATGCTATTCAATCCTTGTGGTACTTTAAGTAACTTGTCTACTTTCAGACTGCATGGTGAAGTGCTACATTACAAGCAGGTTGTAAAATTTCTGGGAGTCTTTATAACATCGTCGAAATTAAACTGGAATCTCCATTTTGATTATATTTAACAAAAGCAAGGAAAGGCTTAAATTTTCTGAATATAATAAGCAGATTACCCTGGGAAATGGATACAAACATACTTCATCTGGCAACAGCACTTGTAAGATCTAAATTATCCTATGCGCAAGAAGTGTTCTTCAGTGCACCGAAATATTTACTAAAGAAGATTCAAAGCTTATACTGCAAAAGTCTTAAAATTGCACTAGGTGTACCAGCGCATGCTTTTAATCTGGAAACGTAGAAAGTTGCTGGAATTCTGCCTCTGAACAACTATCGTGAGCTAGCGACAGCAAAGTTTGCCGTTAGAACTACTTCACAAACAGAATTTTGTGAGCAAGGAAATTAAAATCAGATCTGATGTTGACTTTCCAAAACGAGCAAACATTTCATCACAAATGACTCTTGCAACTTACGTATCTGACTTGGTCAATCTGTCTAACATAAATTTGGATGAAATAGCTGAAACACCATCAACGCCTATCTCTACATGGGAAATGCTAAAAGCCACTTCTGATATTGATTATACAGATGCTAAGAAAACTGAAAACGTCAACATTTCCATATGCACAGCAAGAGAACACGTCGATGAAAAATACCGTACCCACCACCATATTTTACCGATGGATCAGTCTTAGAAAATAAATGTGCTGGAGCAGCATTTTACAAGTATGTTCCAAAATTTAAACGAGAAAAGTCAGTTTTCTTTGGGGCAAATATATCTATATTCACAGCGGAATTAGTCGCTATTGTACAAGTTTCAACGTAGTTGTCTTTGTTGATTCAAAATCTGTATTATATGCCTTACAGGTTTTGATGCAGAAACAAGACCTGATTTAATTACTGAGGCAAATCATCTCATACATCGTTTAAGGATAAAAGGTACAGATCTCAGTTTATGCTGGGTGCCTTCTCACAATGGTTTTCACGGCAACGAAGTAGTTGACAGAGCAGCAAAGCAAGGTGCACACAACTCTGATAATACCGTAGAATTACGTATTAATACTTACGTAAAAGAAGCTTGCAACTTGTTAACTTCAGATCAATTTTTGTCCGTTAAAATTTCAGAATCATTGGTTCACAGTCCTGTTAATACATTACTTTAAGGTTATCAAGTTTGTACTTTAGCGTTAAATTTTCCTTTCACATTGTTGATGTTAATTGTTAGTGTTAAGTTCTTGCTCCGTTTTTCTATTTTCCCACCAACTTTTGTCTCTTACTCTGTCTCCCCTGAGCCCCAAATCCAACTCTCCCATCTCTCATTCTCTACCCTCCTCCTCCCTGTCTAATATCACTCACAGTGAACGAACACAGAACGAAAAAATTCTTAATTTGGAGGGTTATATTATCGTAACTAGGTTGTTGTTTTAATCTCAGTCTAGGGAAATATAAGAATTAATTTAAAACAATACAAAACAAGAATACACCAACATTTTTAGGCACAATCATAATGCAATGTTTTGCTTTTCTGTGACATTCCGAAAACAGCATCTTCTTTAAGCTTGTACACTTTTGATTTATTTTTAAAAATGAAAACAAACCGAACCAAACTAAGCCACACTGTACGAATCAAGATACATGTATACACAGCACGTGTGATTAAGCGAATGACTGAATGAGTGATTGCAGGATTAAATAAATGAATCAAATAATTAACAAACGGAAGAATAAATGAACAAATGAAGGAAGGAATAAATGAATGAATGATGACTGAATGACTGAATATATGAATGAAAATTTCATGTTATTTAAACCATTGCTCAGAATTTGTAAATGCCTAGATCATTCACAATAACGTTTCAGTCTGTAAAAACATCAAAACAAGAATCAACCATCCGTCTGAGTGCAATGTCCACACATACATGCAAAGCGTTGCAAATTGTATTGCCTGTATGTCTCTCTGTTTCTGCTCTATCTCTCTGTGTCTCTACCTGTGTCTCTCTGTGTCTGTGCGTCTCTCTCTCTCTGTGTCTGCCTGTCTCTCTGTCTTTCTCTGTCTGTCTGTCTGTCTGTCTGTGTATCTGTGTATCTGTCTGTCTCTGTCTCTGTCTCTGTCTCTTCTCTCTCTCCCTCTCTCTCTATGATGTGACATGTCCCTTATTCATCTCCTTAAATGTAAATACAAAAAACGACATTTGCTCCTCGGTTTCATTTCGCTGTTTTTATCCGTAGTCTTTTGAGCTTGTCAAAATTGGTTCAGCCCAGCACATTTGCTCTTTTCACACACATGTTTACCGATAGCGTTGAATCGCAAAGTTTTATCGTATGCATGCATCTTGCAGAAAACCCAGTACCAGCGGTTTCTCCATAACAAAATGTCAAAAAGCGAGATAACTTGATCTCAGTATTCCTTCCCCTAGTTCCTCTTGTCAATAGAAGGCAAGGGAGGATGAGTGGGGATCAGGAAAGGGTCGGTGGAAGATGTCGGATGGACAAGGGCAGGAGGGGAATATGTACCTTGTTCCTTCCAGAATCGATTAGACTTTGCTCTGGCACACCGTTTCTTGGCTGCTCTGTTGGCTTTGATATAAGCTACGCACAAAAAGTTAAGGATCACTATGTGAAAACAGGTGCGTAATAAACTCAGTTCGCTACTGTTATTTATTTCTCAGTCCAGCCAAATTGTTATGAATTCTTGTTCAGCTGTAAGTGGGCGATGTTGTGTTAGTGCGAAAATTGCACGGGATTCTCTACTACTGAGCTTGGCCGCAAACGGAAAAGCGGAAACTTGCGAAAAAGGACCTTGTTTTGGACCGTTCTGCCTGAACACATTGCACAAGCCAGATGGAAAAACCATTATGCACGTGCAAGCACTGCTGTTTATGTGTGAGATGCTGTCTCTTGCTTGGCTTTATAAGAAGACATTACACCAGTAGTAGGCCTGATCTGACAATGCCTCCACGACGAAAATTGAGCGAGTTTGAGAGGGGACGAGCTGTTGCATGGTTCCAAGATGGTGTTCCCAAGCGAGAAGTGGCCAGGCGACTTCAGGTGTCCATCTCGGTCATTGTCAGACTGATTCAACGCTTCACAGCCACTGGGAGGGTCCATGAAAGACGCAGATCTGGTCGACCGAAGAAGACAAACCAACATGAAGATCGTCTCATTGAACGACAAGTCCTGCAGACAAGAACAGCCTCTTCCAGCATCATTCGAAGGCAGCTGAGGGTGGCTACTAACATCAACATCAGCCAGCAGACCATACGGAACCGCCTTCATGGGTTTAACCTCCGTTCTCGTCGCCCAGCTGTACGGCCATGCTTAACTCCAGCCCATAGGGCAGCACGCCGCGCCTTCTGCAGACGTCACGTGAGGTGGACACGTCAGCAATGGTCCCAGGTCCTGTTCAGTGATGAATCACGCTTCCCCATGAACCACAACGACGGCCGACTGAGGGTCTGGAGGCGCCCAGGGCAACGCTTTATTGACACCACTGTCCAAGAAAAGGTGGCCTTTGGTGGAGGTTCTGTAATGGTCTGGGGGGCCTTCAGCCTTCACCACAGAACACCCTTGTATCATGTACA
>CM060305.1:31280347-31290347 GCA_030674185.1 Monoplex corrugatus | reverse complement strand
GTAGAATTTCTCAAATCCAACACAGTTTGCTACCCATTCAGCTAGCAATGGGTAGCGCAAACTGTGTTGGATTTGAGAAATTCTACATGGGAGATAACTCTGTGACTCTCAAGAGTTATGTTACTTAGTTAATATTTAAAATTCTCCCTGCTTCCCTCTTATTTCCTGTGGTGTACTAGGTCATGCTATTGTTTTTTTTGTTTTGTTTTTGTTTTTTTGTTTTTTGAGTTTGTTTTTTTTTTCAAAATGTTTCCCTTTTTATGAGCTTAAAGTTTTAGACTTATTACAAGTTATATACTTATTGATTAGATGACGTCAGTGTGCATATTATCAGATCATGTATATTCTTAGCATACTCATATCACTTTCTCTGCTGCAGCTCTTTTAAGTTCAGACTGGATGTTTGTTTTGAAGAAGAAGCAGAAGAAGAAGAAGAAAAAGAACTAGGAAGCGAAAACAAAGCAAAACAAAAAATAATAGAAAGAGGAAGAGGAGGTCGAAGAAGATGGAGAAGAAGATTGACATCATCGTATGTAGATTTTTCTTGAGAGTTACTTTCCATACACAACATTAGCAGGGTGAAAATTATACTCAAACTCCTGTAATTAACTTCAATAATACATTTTATTGCATTAAGTCTTGCAGAATTAATTGATACCTTACCAACATACTTAACCGAGTAGACTAGAGAAAAAAGGTGATCGCACATTTAACACATGCCATTTTCATTTTCAGATCTCAGGAAGCCATGGCTTGACGGTGCTCTCCCATCGACAACTGAACAAAGTTTGCTGAGTAAATATCATTCTCACACCAGCAGGCAAGAAGTCCTGCACTGGAGGGACAAATAATTAATTCTAGAAAGACGAAGCACACAATCCCCTTCTGTACTTGTCTCATTGACATTCTCACCGGCATCTCTCCATACTGCCACCACAACCCACCCCACATCACCCCTCCCACGTTCACACACATTGCCAGACCAACCTTGCTGCCTACGGCATTGACAAAAGCAGAAGAGATCAAGGGAGCAATGAAGTTCGAATGTCATGTTCTTGGCAGGTTTTATGGAGAAATCGAAACGTGTGAAGTTCCTGCAAAAATTATGAAAATGACAAAGCAGAGATTTGTGGCAAACCTCATAAACATGTGTAGACATGTATGAGAAGCAAGATTGTTGGGTTGAATCCATTTTTGTTGTTGTTTTTTTTTTGTGGGCGACTGAGAACGATAAACGTCATTCAAAATACGTTGAATATGTATCTCGTTCAGAGGGAATTTCTTGTACTCGGACAACTCCATATACATTTCACTCAAATCTGCCAGTGGTCAACTGGTAGACTCTTAGATCCCGTGCATAACAATACGCACTGCCAAAGCTTTGTCATAGGGAGTGGAACCAAAGCCCTGAGAATGGGAAAAGGAATGGGACCTGTGTAACATTGACACCACCATAACTATCGGATCGTTACAATAGGTAGCGATCAAACCAACTTTTATGTTTCAGGATGGACTTGAACTCGAAACATGAGATCGTGAGCCCATGGCTCCATCAAAAGAGCCAGCCAACCTAAATTAAAATCAAAACAAGAAACAAACAAACGAAACCTTACAAAAAGAGTAACCTGCATAGCAGATTGAATCTACGACCTTTGTGACACCAGTGACCAAATCAGCTAATTGGACCTCTAAAAAAAATGAAACAAAATCGAAAGAAAAACAAACAAAGGAACAATACAAAACCAAATCCGACCAAACCAAATCAACACCCACTCACCCACCCCACGCACACACAGTGAAAAAGGCAAGAACAGCCGTGATCTGATTGAGAGTCAGATCCATGATTCTCTCCATTGTATCAACATGGCACGGTACACAACTAGGCTATTTGGCCACTTCAAACTAGAGAGACAAAGGGCTGTATAACACATTTAAAGGGAGAGATGGTGAGAGAGAGAGAGAGACAGACAGACAGACAGACAAACAGAGACAGAGACAGAGACAGAGACAGAGGCAGACAAAGAGACAAACAGACAGACAGACAGAGAGTGTATGTGCGTATGTGTGTGTGTGTGTGTTGTGTGTGTGTGTGTGTGTGTGTGTGTGTGTGTCTGTTAGAAAGAGAAACAGAGAGACAATGAGACAGACGGAGAGACACACAGACAGAGAAAGAGAGAGACAGAGAGAGGGAGAGAGAGGGGGGGAGGGAGAGAGCGAGAGCGGAAGAGAGAGAGAGAGAGACAAAGAGACAGAGAGGTAGAGAGAGAGAGAGTGTGTGTGTGCGTTCGAGTGTGTGTGTGTGCGTTCGAGTGTGTGTGTGTGTGTGTGTGTGTGTGTGTGTGTGTGTGTGTGTGTGTGTGGTGTGTGTGTGTGTGTGTGATGGGCAAACAGACTAACAGACAGACAGACAGACAGACAGACAGACAAACAGAAACATACACAGGCGAACAGAGACAGGTTAAACAGATATGTTTTTGTTATGCTTGTTTGGCCGGGGCATTCCCGTTTAATCAATGCATAACTAACATCATTTGGGTGAGATCAGTTTGGAACAAAGGCTGGGAGAAAGTGTTTTATGTGGATGTGGTTTTACCTGAGGCTTGGCACATCAGCAGCATTGCTATTTCGCCTTGTTGCATTCTTTAAACAGAAAAAAACAATGTTTTGCTTGCAGAATTACAATGTTTACTTGTTACTGGAAAAGGAAAATACAACAATACCAAAAACAAACAAAAAACAACAACAAAAAAAACACACACAACTTATATCAAAATATTGTTCTCTATGACATGCTTTTTAAGTCCTTACCGAGGCCATCCACTAAGAAGATCCTGCATGTGTAGCTATCAAAACATCCAACGATTATTTTTCACAAAATGGAATTGTTTAAAAAAAAGAGATGAAAATGTATGGAAGTGTGAGTGTGTGTGTGTGTGTGTGTGTGTGTGTGTGTGTGTGTGTGTGTGTGTGTGTGTGTGTGTGTGTGTGTGTGTGTGTGAGTGTGTGTGTGTGTGTGTGTGTGTGTTTATGAATATGCGTGTGTATATATACATATAAGCAAAAGAAGAGAGAGAGAGTGAGAGAGAGAGATGGATAGATAGATAGATAGATATATGGATAAATAGATAGATAGATAGATAGATAGATAGATAGATAGACAGATAGATAGATAGATAGATATATGATAGAGAGCGAGAGAGGAGAGAGAGAGAGAGAGAGAGAGAGAGAGAGAAGAGAGAGAGAGAGAGAGAGAGAGAGAGAGAGAGAGAGATTTCATCATGCAACCAAATTGTCGTACGATGTGTGGTTCTCAGATGTACACCAACTCTTCAATCTCTGTGCTTTTTCCTCTTGTCGATACAAAGGAGTGTGATGATTGTCAGAAGTAGGGTGGTGTGAGGTTGAGATTTGGTGTGGGGATGTCAAATGGTTAAAAGCAAAAAGGAATAATGCACCAAGCCCCAAGCAAATCTGGTTCGTCTTCACCCAAGCGCTTGGCCTGTTGGCTCTTCGTGTGGCTATGGAACCTACATAGCGAACAAAGTTGTCAGTGGCAGGTCCACATCCCTTCATCATTCCATGGGTTTCCATGATGACGGCAGCTGATTCAAGATCAGACAATAGGTCTTCAGTGTGTGAGCAAGAAGGATTACAGTGTGTTGAATTGAAAGTAAAATTGAAAAACGTTCACAGATTGTTTTGCACAAAATAGAATGGAATATCTGTTTTATCAAGAACACAAACAATACTAAATCGTATTTGATTGTGATCTTCACCGACAACAAACAGCAAGTGATACCTCCATCTAAAGAAAAAAAGACATTTAAACAAATTATAATTTTGTACGATTATGACATCTTGTTGCGATGAATAAGCAACAAAACAGACAAACAAACAAGCATGTTAACTAACAAACAGTGAATGCAAACACACGAACCAGTGAGCAAAGACATATGAATTTGAATGAATGAATGAAGAGAGGAAGAAAGGAAGGAAGGAAGGAAAAAGGAAGAACGGAAGGAAGGAATGAAGGAAGGAAAGAACGAAAGAATCTGAAGGAACAATAAATCAATCAGTCGAATGAATAAACAAATGAATTAATGAATAGTTGCATGACTGCATCATAAATGAACGACTGAACGAAATAACGATCCGATGAATGAATGGATAAATAAAGGAATGATTGTAATGGTTTTCGAAGATTTCTCAGTTTCTGTAGCTGTTTAGATTATTGTCAATACAGCTTCAGTCTATACACATACAAGAGCACGAAACAGCCATTTCATTCTGCGCAGACCTCATTTATCTTTTCGCTTCTAAATGCTAGCTGGAATGGACTTTTATCACGTAAACAGATTGACTGCAAACTTTATTTCTCGTATAGTTCTCTGCTTGCTGTGTTCTCTCTCTCTCTCTCTCTCTCTCTCTCTCTCTCTCTCTCTCTCTCTCTCTCTCTCTCTCTCTCTCTCTCTCTCTCTCTCTCTCTCTCTTTCTCTGTGTCTCTGTGTCTCTGTGTCTGTCTGTCTGTCTCTCTCTGTCTGTCTCTCTGTCTGTCTGTCTGTCTGTGTTCTCTCTCTCTCTCTTTCTCTCTCTCTCTCTCTCTCTCTCTCTCTCTCTCTCTCTCTCTCTCTCTCTCAGTGCGTCTCTTTCTCAGTCTTTCTCTCTCTGTGTCTTTGTCCGTCTCTATCTCTGTCTGTCTCTGTCTCTCTATCTCTTTTTCTGTCTCTCTCGGCTTGTCTTTCTGTCTGTCTGTCTGTCTGCTCTCTCTCTCTCTCTCTCTCTCTCTCTCTCTCTCTCCCTTTTCTCCCTCTCTGTCTCTCTTTGTCTTTTTATCTCTCTTTCTTATTCCTTTTTTCAAACGAAATCTTCACATTTTGCTATCAATATACTCATCCCTGCGTGTATAATACTTCCTCCTACATTTACAAAGTCTGCTAAACCACGAATGTTTTGCTTTGTCATATAACTGGTGATCCGAAATCAATGTGTTAACTGATCCGAAATTTGTAATCTTCTGCTTCTCAATCATATCTGCACAATTCCCCTTTCTCTCTTTTTTCTGTCTCTGTCTATTTCTCGCTCCATCCATCTCTGCCTCCCTCCCTCACTCTCTGTCTCTCTGTCTCTGTCTCTGTTTCTCTCTCTCTCTCTCTCTTTCTCTTTCTCTCCCTCTCTCAATACTATTTACACACAATGCACATGTATTTTTCACTGTCAGCTTACTGATTTTTGCCCCTAAGAGTTTCCTCTCACACATACACAGAATGCTAAATCCTAAATGTCTGCTTTGTCATATGATATACCTTGCACACGTCACGATTGCTGTCTCTGCGTAAAGAGGTGCCGACACCAAGATAACTCGATCTCCTTTGACTCAGTGATTCCTTCCCCTGCTTCCTCTTGCCTTTACAAAGAGAGAGAGAGAGAGAGAGAGAGAGAGAGGAGAGAGAGAGAGAGAGAGAGAGAGAGAGAGAGAGAGAGAGAGAGAGAGAGAGAGAGAGAGAGAGCAGCAGCAGCAGGGAAGTTTCCGTCTTTTTCTCAAAATTTTTGTATCTGGTGTTTGTTTGTCTGTAATCTTACGCTTGACAAAGGCCAGTTGGCCTGAAATTTGCGGCTGTCTTGTCTTGTTGTATTAAATACGCGTTCGTATTCTTCTTTCGTGTTTTTTTTTTCTGATTTAAACAGATAAATGGATAAACAGATCGATCGATAGATAGACATATAGATAGACAGACAGATGTATAAAGACAGAGAGAAGAGAAGGAGAGAGAGAGAGAGAGAGAGAGGGAGAGAGAGAGACTAATGAGGAAAAACGTAAAAACAATTGAAAGCAAAAATATTCGTTACTAGAGCATTGGCATGTAATCATTATGTTCAAAGATTTATGTATTCATTATTGATGTAGTTCATCAATTATGATTTTATCTGATACATGATGTCCACAAGCAGACTAATGTTTGGGCATGTCATCGTCATTCCCTCCACATGCAACGTAATGGAGAAAGTAAACAAAAATGAATCAAGAAATGTGTATACATATACACAAATAATGAGGGAGACGGTTGAACGATATGTGCATAAAAAGCAAACAAAAATATGAGTTTAAAGCGATATTCTTGATTCCCAGTCATATCATGCAAAATTATATAAAGAGAGAAAACAGGAAAAAAAATCTCGGATAAATAAGTAAGTAAATAAACGAATAATGAAAATTCACGTATAAAAACAACAGATGATTATACAAATATATATATATACATACATATACATACATATAAAAAAAAAATATATGAATAAATACATAAGCAAATAAATACCACCAAGAACATCCAGTGACTGGTGTTGTCATTGCTTTACCATTCTGCTCAACAGGCGTATATTTATGGCACATATTAATAATCTATGATTAACGGCGACATTGCCATCATGTTTGGATGTCAACCGACTGTCACAGCATAGGCACAGGACACATGAAGGGTGCATATATCAGGCATGAACACACACACACACTCACACACACACACACACACACACACACACACACACACACACACACACACACACACACACACACACACACACACACAGAGAACATACCACACACACTCACACACGCATATACAGTTTTATGTAGTTAATTGTCTGTTTCTTATATGTTCCGGTTTAGTCAGTAATTTTCAAATTTTAAACATGTGAGCTTAGTCCTATTCCGTAGCTGTGGATGCACTGCACTAAACATGAAAGGAAGGTCGAGTGTGAAAAATGCCTCTCTGCAAATAATCAAATGAAATGAAAATGCTTCTCTGCAAATAATGTTACCGGACGAAATTGTTTCCAGTTGTTTTCAAAACATGTTGTTTGTCCTTTTATGTTAAGTCAATGATCCGTTTCAATTCATTTCTGTTTCTGAACTTAAATGGACTGTAGCAAAATCACAATTGCTTTGATTCTTTAGCAAATGACGTTCTCTCTCTTCTCTCTCTCTCTCTCTGTCTGTCTGTCTGTCTATCTGTCTCTCTGTCTCTCTGTCTGTCTGTCTATCTGTCTCTCTCTGTGTCTCTGTCTCTCTCTCTGTCTCTCTCTTTCTGTCTGTCTCTCTCTTTCTTTCTCTGTCTCTGTCTCTGTCTCTTTCTCTGTCTCTTTATCTCTCTGTCTCTTTCTCTCTCTCTCTCTCTCTGTCTCTCTCTGTGTCTCTCTGTCTCTCTCTTTCTTTCTCTGTCTCTCTCTGTGTCTCTTTCTTTCTTTGTCTCTTTCACTCTCTGTCTCTCTCTGTCTCTCTGTCTCTCTGTCTCTGTCTCTGTCTCTCTCTCTCTCTCTCTCTCTCTCTCTCTCTCTCTCTCTCTCTGTAACACCAAGCACGCCTGGTATATTGCCCAAAATAAATCGGGCCAATGGGCATCTTTTGGTAATGATCCTTATTAGAGCCACGAAACCATTTGTTTTTACGGGGGTGGGTGGGTGGTGGTGTTTGTTTTCTAGGATCAATGCTGTCGTTGCATTCATTTCGTTCTTATTGTTTTTGTTGTTTTAATTCATCTCTTGTTTGTTCTGGGATTACACAACAAGAAAAAAAAAGACTCCTCGAAAGCCAGCAAAAAGAAATAACTTGAAAAACTGTACACGCACGAACAGAATCTCAACAGAGTATTATAAAATCGATCTTTGTGAAGAAAGAGGCACAACAGGAGATTAAAGAGCTACATTTTCATGCTGAAAGGTAGAAAAGAAGTGGCAGGAAAGCAACAACGGCAGCAACAGCAGCAGCAACAATAACAAACTCAAGAACAAACGCAACAAACAAAAACTTGGTTTGTTTCAAGGGCAACTTTGCAACAATTTAAAACAAAGGCAGAGCAGCTTGTTAAGATTATGTTTACCTTAAAGAAGAAGAAGAAGAATAGGAGGGAGGAGGAACACAACAAGAAGAAGAAGAACAACAACAACAACGACAACAGCAACGACAACAACAACGACAACAACAACAACAACGACAATGACAACAAAAAACAACAAACAACAAAAGAAAAACAAAAACAAAAATAGAACAAGAAGAGGAACAAGAAGAGGAACAAGAAAAACAAAAAGAAAAACGCGGGTAGCCACATTTGTTTTGGATATCTTCTGCAATGCTTCCATTTAAAATCAGTTTATCTGAGCGGTTTTATCAACGAGTTTTGCAATACACCCGTGGCAATGGCATTACAAGTACCAGAAAAAAAAATCAAAACGCATATTTAATACAACAAGACAAGATAAGACAAGATAAGACAGGCGCATTTTTTTCTGGTTCCTGTTTGCTTGAACGCGGGCAGTCACGCTTGTTTTGGATTTAATGGCATTACAAATCAAGGAAAAATCATGTTTAAATTCCATTCAGACTGCCACATAAACGGCTGATATATCTGTATCTATAAATATATATATTAAATATACATATATCTATATATGTGTGTATACACACATGTGTGTATGTGTATCTGTGTGTATGTGTGCATGTGTGCGTCTGTGTGTGTCTCTGTGTGTGTATGTGTGTGGTGAGTGCATGTGCGTCTTTGTATGTCTCTATGTGTGTGCCTCTCTCTCTGTCTCTGTCTCTCTTTCTCTCTCTCTCTCTGCCTCTCTCTCTCCCTCTCTCTCTCTCTCTCTCTCTCTCTCTCTCTCTCTCTCTCTCTCTCTCTCTCTCTCTCCCTCGTTCAGTTTCTCGTTACTTGTTCTCTGATTTTATCATACAGCTTCCAACCCCAGCCCCACTCCCGATTATACAGCATTTGGCGTGATTTTGGGTGGTAATCGATAGGCTGATATATAAAAAAAGGATATGATTGGCATATTGCAGCCATACCACATCCTCTGTGACTATCATCGTATGGAATCATACCGCAAAGATGACACTTCTCACATAGACTTACACGTAAAGCTTACCCCCAAAATGTTCATTGCTATCATTTACATACATTTTACAAGAGATCTTGCAGCCATTGTCATAATAAAAAAAAAACTGCCAAAGCGATGTAACTCCATCTTGGTAATCTCCTCAGTTCCTTCCCCCTTAGTTCCTGTGGTCAATACAAAGGGAAGAGGGAAGATGAGTGGGGTTTCAGGAGAGTGGGGTGGTGAAGGTCTTCAGCCACACAAGAGAAACAAGGGCTATGTGTACTTTGGCTCTCTCGCAGAATTCATTAGTCTTCACTCCAGCGTTGGGCCTCTTGACTGTTCGCGTGGACTGGACATTTGCACAGCAAACTTTGCACAGTTGTCGAGGGCAGGGCATCAGCATTCATTTGTTCAAGTCATGGGTACGTCCCCACAATGACACAATGACACAAGACGGTTCAGGATCAGCTTGTCCTCACTTTGAGGCGAATCAGGATTTCTGTTCTGTTCTGTTTAAAACTGTCCACGGTTCGACCCTCTGTGACCCTAGTGTGTTTAAAACGAACAAACGACTGGCTGACTAACTGACTGTCTGACTGTCTGACTGACTGAATGAATGAATGAATGAATGACTGAGGGACTGACTGAATGATGCTAAAACTAAATTCTATTCTTCTAAAGTTGTTTCAGCAGTATCATGCAAAGATCTTTTTAGAACTGTCACAGGCATGCTGGGAAAGGTTTCCGATGTTACTCTGCCGTCCACACATGAATTATCTCAGTTACCAAAATTGTTTTCCGACTTTTTTACCCAGAAAATTCTGACCATCTGTCATCCTCTGACACAACTGACCAGTCCGTTATTTATAAAGGTACACCACTCTGTCAGTTTACTCCTGTTTCTGAATCATTTGTACGGAAGCTGATTACTGAGTCCCCCAAAGTCTCTTGTATTCTCGACCCCATCCCCACCCCTCTTCTCTATGACCACCTCGACACCCTTCTCCCCACTATCACTCGCATTCTTAATGAATCACTATCTTCAGCTTCTGTTCCCTCTGATTTTAAGACTGCTCTTGTTAAGCCTCTCCTGAAAAAGTCTTCCCTTGACCCCAACGTGTTGAAA
>CM060305.1:31270347-31272847 GCA_030674185.1 Monoplex corrugatus | reverse complement strand
TGTGTGTGTGTGTGTGTGTGTGTGTGTGTGTGTGTGTGTGTGTGTGTGTGTGATTGCGTGCATGCATGTGCTTCTATCTTTAAGGACGAGGTTTTGTAATGATCCATCTTAACATGGCCAATTTATTGTGCTGTTTTTGTTGTTGTTGCTGCTGCTGCTCTGCTGCTGCTACTGTTACTTCTATAATCAGCTCTAGTGTTGTTACAAATATCCTCTGTCATTCCTTGCCCTTTGGAAATAACAATGATCCATTAAAGTAATCCTTCAAACGTAACTCATGAAAAAAATCACCTCTGAACTTGAAACATTCCTGCGAGATTCGGAATAAGGAGAAAAGGTCATCTCGAGAGGTTTTTGCTGTGTGTGGGTTTTTTTTTTTCTCTCTTTTTTTCTTGTTTTTTTGTTGTTGCTATTTTTTTATTTTTCAGAGCTTACAAAGCCATGATTCAATGATGCTCTCCTTTCCAAAATTGTGAAAACATTACTGATGTAATTTCCCTTAAAAACAGTGGGAAACCTAACACTGGAGTCAGAGTAAAAAAAGTAATGTTAATGAATCTGCAAGGAACGAGGTACATGCTCCAGTTTTGGACTTGTTTCATGTCAGTTCTCACAGGTACTACAAATTCATTTCAGCTTTACACTCACCCCTCACCTGGCATGCACACGGATATACTCGTACACACACACACACACACACACACACACACACACACACCGCGCGCGCGCGCGCACGCACGCACGCACGCACATACACACACACATACACACACACACGCACGCACGCACGCATATACACACACATACAATATGATATCACTTATAGTGAAAAGACGTTAAATCAAGGAACGAACACATATACGTACGTACGTACATACACACACATACATACATACATACATACATACATGCATACATACATACATGCATACATACATACATACATACATGCATCATTCATACATACATACATACATACATGCTTACATACATACATGCATACATACATACATACATACATGCATACATACATACATGCATACATACATACATACATACATACATACTTGCATACATACATACATACATGCACACATACATACATACATACATACATACATACATACATACATACATACATACATACATGCACACATACATACATCCATACATACATACACATGCCCAGGCACTGAATCTCAAGTCAGACATTACTAGATTTCTCCTCAATATTTGTTACGGAACGCTTGTATCCACAATCTCTCTCTCTCTCTCTCTCTCTCTCTCTCTCTCTCTCTCTCTCTCTCTCTCTCTCTCTCTCTCTCTCTCTCTCTTTTTTAATTTTTTTTATCTCTCTCTCTCTCTCTCTCGCTTGCTCACTTGCTCTCTCTCTGTCTCTCTCTCTTTGATTGTCAGCATACCATTTCATTTCAACAAACTTGCTATTATCACACACGTTTACGCATAGTGTTTAACCATAAAGGGTGTTTTATCATCTATATCAAACTTCCACAGACTCGTACTGGAAGTTTCTCCATAAAAGCTGTCAAGAGCAAGATGATTTGATCTCTGTCGTCTTCCCCACCTCTACCCTCTGGTTCTTCTTGTCAATACAATGCCGAGAATAGATGGGCAGGGGCAGGATGCTGTAAGGTTTAGGATGGGGTTGGAGAGAGTTTAGACAAATTCGGAGTGGGAATGTGTACTTTGTCCATTGCAGAATTTATTGGTCTTCGCTACAGCGCTTGCTTCTTGGCTGTTCGTGAATGTAGGACACCTGTTGAAGAAACCTTGATCAGTTGGGTGGAAAATGTGTGTGTTTTTTTTTTTATCAATCCTTGACTTCTCAAGGTAGCGAAGACCTTTCTTTTCTTACTTTACTTTCTTTGTGTTCCTTTCAATGATACACAATATACCAATAAAAGTATATTTAAAAAATGATGATATTAACTCATAAAACCAAAAACTGATAATATGTAACACATACAGCATACAAAGTTCCATAGCATACAATGTAGAAAGCAATGTTAACTTCTTACTAAGCAATAAGTTGGGTACATGTCATTATCATACACCACTGTCAAGGAGTATACGTTTGGAGGTGCAATACTTTTCCCACACAATGGGTTTGACTCTTTCAAATAATGTAAACTGGCATGAGGATAAAATTTCTACCGTTTATTAACTCTCTAAAATGTCATATAACCTACCAGTTACTGATTTGACTAAGTTTGTAATATGCTCTCGATAAATAAGATATGATTGTGAGAGGTTTTAATACATTAGAACCTAGTGTTCGAAGCATTTACAACATAAAAATTTCAACCAGAAAAGATTTAAAACAGATGAAACAAATCTTGGGGGAAAGCTTTTTGTGATGTGATCTAATTTTAATTATCACTTAGTGAATTCCATATGGCGCAGGTACATTGTGACAAGGTGGTTTTGAGATTAAGTATTTGTATTGTGTGTGTACTATTCATTTCTGAGGCCATGAGAT
>CM060305.1:31262847-31265347 GCA_030674185.1 Monoplex corrugatus | reverse complement strand
CGTGTATAATAATTCCTCCTTCATTTACAAAGTCTGCTGAACCACGAATGTTTTGCTTTGTCATATAACTGGTGATCCGAAATCAATGTGTTAACTGATCCGAAATTTGTAAACTTCTGCTTCTCAATCATATCTGCGCAATTCCCCTTTCTTTCTTTTTTCTGTCTCTATCTGTTTCTCGCTCAATCCATCTCTGCCTCCCTCCCTCACTCTCTGTCTCTGTTTCTCTCTCTCTCTCTCTCTCTCTCTCTCTCTCTCTCCTCTCTCTCTCTCTCTCTTTCTCTTTCTCTCCCTTTCTCAATACTATTTACACACAATGCACATGAATTTTTCACTGTCAGCTTACTAATTTTTGCCACTAAGAGGTTCCTCTCACACATACACAGAATGTTAAATCCTAAATGTCTGCTTTGTCATATACATATATCTTGCACTCGTCACGATTGCTGTCTGTGCGTAAAGAGGTGCCGACACCAAGATAACTCGATCTCCTTTGACTCAGTGATTCTTTCCCCTGCTTCCTCTTGTCTTTACAAGAGAGAGAGAGAGAGAGAGAGAGAGAGAGAGAGAGAGAGAGAGAGAGAGAGAGAGAGAGAGAGAGGAGAGAGAGAGAGAGAGAGAGAGAGAGAGAGAGAGCAGCAGCAGCAGGGAAGTTTCCGTCTTTTTCTCAAAATTTTTGTATCTGGTGTTTGTTTGTCTGTAATCTTACGCTTGACAAAGGCCAGTTGGCCTGAAATTTGCGGCTGTCTTGTCTTGTTGTATTAAATACGCGTTCGTATTCTTCTTTCGTGTTTTTTTTTTTCTGGTTCAAACAGATAAATGGATAAACAGATCGATCGATAGATAGACATATAGATAGACAGACAGATAGATAGAGACAGAGAGAGGAGAAGGAGAGAGAGAGAGAGAGGGGAGAGAGAGAGAGAGAGAGAGAGAGAGAGAGAGAGAGAGAGAGAAAAGACTAATGAGGAAAAACGTAAAAACAATTGAAAGCAAAAATATTCGTTACTAGAGCATTGGCATGTAATCATTATGTTCAAAGATTTATGTATTCATTATTGATGTAGTTCATCAATTATGATTTTATCTGATACATGATGTCCACAAGCAGACTAATGTTTGGGCATGTCATCGTCATTCCCCCCACATGCAACGTGATGGAGAAAGTAAACAAAAATGAATCAAGAAATGTGTATACATATACACAAATAATGAGGGAGACGGTTGAACGATATGTGCATAAAAAGCAAACAAAAATATGAGTTTAAAGCGATATTCTTGATTCCCAGTCATATCATGCAAAATTATATAAAGAGAGAAAACAGAAAAAAAAATCTCGGATAAATAAGTAAGTAAATAAACGAATAATGAAAATTCACGTATAAAAACAACAGATGATTATACAAATATATATATATACATACATATACATACATATAAAAAAAAATATATGAATAAATACATAAGCAAATAAATACCACCAAGAACATCCAGTGACTGGTGTTGTCATTGCTTTACCATTCTGCTCAACAGGCGTATATTTATGGTACATATTAATAATCTATGATTAACGGCGACATTGCCATCATGTTTGGATGTCAACCGACTGTCACAGCATAGGCACAGGACACATGAAGGGTGCATATATCAGGCATGAACACCACACACACACTCACACACACACACACACACCACACACACACACACACACACACACACACACACACACACACACACACACACACACACACACACACAGAGAACATACCACACACACTCACACACGCATATACAGTTTTATGTAGTTAATTGTCTGTTTCTTATATGTTCCGGTTTAGTCAGTAATTTTCAAATTTTAAACATGTGAGCTCAGTCCTATTCCGTAGCTGTGGATGCATTGCACTAAACATGAAAGGAAGGTCGAGTGTGAAAAATGCCTCTCTGCAAATAATCAAATGAAATGAAAATGCTTCTCTGCAAATAATGTTACCGGACGAAATTGTTTCCAGTTGTTTTCAAAACATGTTGTTTGTCCTTTTATGTTAAGTCAATGATCCGTTTCAATTCATTTCTGTTTCTGAACTTAAATGGACTGTAGCAAAATCACAATTGCTTTGATTCTTTAGCAAATGACGTTCTCTCTCTCTCTCTCTCTCTCTCTCTCTCTCTCTCTCTCTCTCTCTCTCTCTCTCTCTCTGTCTGTCTGTCTATCTGTCTGTCTGTCTGTCTCTCTGTCTGTCTATCTGTCTCTCTCTGTGTCTCTGTCTCTCTCTCTGTCTCTCTCTCTCTGTCTGTCTCTCTCTTTCTTTCTCTGTCTCTCTCTGTGTCTCTTTCTCTGTCTCTTTATCTCTCTGTCTCTTTCTCTCTCTCTCTCTCTGTGTCTCTCTCTGTGTCTCTCTGTCTCTCTCTTTCTTTCTCTGTCTCTCTCTGTGTCTCTTTCTTTCTCTGTCTCTTTCTCTCTCTGTCTCTCTCTATCTCTCTGTCTCTCTGTCTCTGTCTG
>CM060305.1:31247847-31255347 GCA_030674185.1 Monoplex corrugatus | reverse complement strand
GAGAGAGAGAGAGAGACAGAGACACAGAGACAGAGACAGAGAGGTGAGGATGGATGGAGGGAGGGAGACATGATGGACAGCCTGTAGTTGATACTTAATTAAACAGTCAATCAATAAGCAAGGTCAACCAAAATGAGTTTCATCTATAAAGCATTCTGTCCACCAGTTTGTGTAGACTGATCACAGACTGAGTGTTTACGTGTACAAACAGGCGGTAAAGGTTAGGCAGGGTGGTGAAGGGAATGCCATGCATCATGACTGTGTGTAAAAAAAATAGATATATTTGGAGAGCCTACATCGTCTTTGTCGCTCGTTCCCATAATTTTTTCACACACTATGACAAATGACAGGATTGATTTGGGGCAACAGAGATGTGTTTAAACATAAATATTGCAAGTAGCCAGTCGCATAGAAAATGTTCTATGATACACCATCACACCTCAATGTTCAGATTAGAGAGAGTTATCTAACAAGTTTTCAGCTATTCGTAACGGTGTACACTGAGAGGGAGAGAGAGAGAGAGAGAGAGAGAGAGAGAGAGAGAGAAAGAGAGACAGAGAGAGACAGAGACAAAGAGACAGAGACAGAGAGGGAGACACAGACAGAGACACAGACAAAGACAAACAGACAGAGAGCATGACAGCAAGACAGCATGAGATAGAGAGAAAGAGAGAGACAGAGAGAGAAAGAGAGAGAGACAGACATACAGACAGAGACAGACAGAGACAGAGACAGACAGAGACAGACAGGGAGACAGAGACAGAGACAAACAGACAGCATGACAGCATGAGATAGAGAGAAAGAGAGAGAGAAAGAGAGAGAGACACAGAGACACAGACAGAGAGGTGGGGATGGAGGGAGGGAGGGAGGCGTAATGGACAGCCTGTAGTTGATACTTAATTAAACAGTCAATCAGTAAGCAAGGTCAACCAAAATGAGTTTCATCTATAAAGCATTCTGTCCACCAGTTGGTGTAGACTGGTCACAGGCTGAGTGTTTACGTGTACAAACAGGCGGTAAAGGTTAGGCAGGGTGGTGAAGGGAATGCCATGTATCACGACTGTGTTTAAAAAAAAAAAGTATTTGGAGGGCCTACATCGTCTTTGTCGCTCGTTCCCATAATTTTTTTCCACACACTATGACAAATGACAGGATTGATTTGGGGCAACAGAGATGTGTTTAAACATAAATATTGCAAGTAGCCAGTCCCAAAGAAATGTTCTATGATACACCATCACACCTCAATGTTCAGAATAGAGAGTTATCTAACAAGTTTTAAGCTATTCGTAACGGTGTACACTGAGAGAGAGAGAGAGAGAGAGAGACAGACAGACAGACAGACAGACAAACAACAAGACAGAGAGCATGACAGCAGAGACAGAGACAGAGAGAAAGAGAGACAGACAGAGAGAAGAAAGAGAGGAGACAGACTGACAGACAAGATAGACAGAGACAGGAGACAGACAAGAGACAGAGAGGGAGACAGAGACAGAAACAAAAAACAGACAGCATGACAGCATGCACAGATAGAGAGAAAGAGAAGACGAGAGAGAAAGAGAGAGAGACAAGAGAAAGAAGACAGAGAGGTGGGGATGGAGGGAGGGAGGGAGGCGTAATGGACAGCCTGTAGTTGATACTTAATTAAACAGTCAATCAGTAAGCAAGGTCAACCAAAATGAGTTTCATCTATAAAGCATTCTGTCCACCAGTTGTGTAGACTGGTCACAGGCTGAGTGTTTACGTGTACAAACAGGCGGTAAAGGTTAGGCAGGGTGGTGAACGGAATGCCATGTATCATGACTGTGTTTAAAAAAAAAAAGTATTTGGAGGGCCTACATCGTCTTTGTCGCTCGTTCCCATAATTTTTTTCCACACTATGACAAATGACAGGATTGAATTTGGGGCAACAGAGATGTGTTTAAACATAAATATTGCAAGTAGCCAGTCCCATAGAAATGTTCTATGATGCCCATCACACCTCAATGTTCAGATATAGAGAGTTATCTAACAAGTTTTCAGCTATTCGTAACGGTGTACACTGAGAGGAAAGAGAGAGAGAGAGAGAGAGAGAGGAGAGACAGACAGACAGACGACAGACAAGACAGGACAGAGACAGAGAGACAGAGACAAGAAAACAGAGACAAAGAGACAGAGCGAGAGAGACAGAGACAGAACAAAGAGAAACAGACAAGCAGACAGAGACAGAGACAGATAGACAGAGAAGAGAGAGAAGAGAGAGCAAGAGAGAAAGAGAGGCGAGACAGACAGACAGACAACAACAGAACAGACAGAGACAGAGACAGACAGAGACAATAGGGAGAAGAGACAGAAACAAACAGACAAAGACGCATGAAATGAGATGAGAGAAAGAGAGAGACAAAGAGGAGACAGAAGACAATGAGGTGGGGATGGAGGGAGGGAGGGAGACGTAATGGACAGCCTGATAATTGATAGTTAATTAAACAGTCAATCAGTAAAGGTCAACCAAAATGAGTTTCATCTATAAAGCATTCTTTCCACCAGTTTGTGTAGACTGGTCACAGACATGAGTGTTTACGTGTACAAACAGGCGGTAAAGGTTAGGCAGGGTGGTGAACGGAATGCATGTATCACGACTGTGTTTAAAAAAAAAAAGTATTTGGAGGGCCTACATCGTCTTTGTCGCTCGTTCCCATAATTTTTTCACACACTATGACAAATGACAGGATTGATTTGGGGCAACAGAGATGTGTTTAAACATAAATATTGCAAGTAGCCAGTCCCATAGAAATGTTCTATGATAAACCATCACACCTCAATGTTCAGAATAGAGAGAGTTATCTCAGAAGTTTTCAGCTATTCGTAACGGTGTACACTGAGAGGGAGAGAGAGAGAGAGAGAGAGAGAGGAGAGAGAGAGAGAGAGAGACAGACAGACAGACAGACAGACAAAAAGACAGAGACAAAGAGACAGAGACAGAGAGACAGAGATAGAGACAGAGACAGAGACAAAACAGAGTAGGGAGACAGAGGACAGACAGACAGAGACAGAGAGAGACAGACAGAGAGACAGAGAGGAGACAGACAGACAGAACAGAAAACAAACATACAAACAGATAGCAGCAGGACAGACAAGACAAACATGAGATAAGAGAGATAGAGAAAGACAAGAGAGAGAAGAAGACAGATGAGGTGGGGATGGAGGGAGGGAGGGGACAGTAATGGACAGCCTGTAAATTGATATTAATTAAACGTCAATCAGTAAAGGTCAACCAAAATGAGTTTCATCTATAAAGCATTCTTTCCACCAGTTTGTGTAGACTGGTCACAGGCTGAGTGTTTACGTGTACAAACAGGCGGTAAAGGTTAGGCAGGGTGGTGAAGGAATGCCATGTATCACGACTGTGTTTAAAAAAAACAGTATTTGGAGGTCCTACATCGTCTTTGTCGCTCGTTCCCATAATTTTTTTCAGACACTATGACAAATGACAGGATTGATTTGGGGCAACAGAGATGTGTTTAAACATAAATATTGCAAGTAGCCAGTCCCATAGAAATGTTCTATGATACGCCATCACACCTCAATGTTCAGAATAGAGAGAGTTATCTAAGAAGTTTTCAGCTATTCGTAACGGTGTACACTGAGAGGGAGAGAGAGACAATGACAATGACAATGACAATGATGCTTTATTTTTCAACGGTAAAAGCTATTGGCTAGAAGCCATTTTTCAAACTTGCCGTTGCTATTCTATACACATGACATTTGTTTACAGTAACAAGTACAGCTTAAGGAAAATACATGTTGAATACTAAAATTAAGATACAATGAAATCAAGAAACGTACACAGTCAGCACTTAGAGATAGATAGATAGATAGATAGATAGATAGATAGATAGATAGAGAGAGAGAGAGAGAGAGAGAGGTAGGTAGTATAGATAGATAGATAGACAGATGAGCAGGTAGATAAGTAAATAAAGAGAGAAAGATAATGTTGATAGTGATAATAATAAAAATAAGACAAAGAAGAGGAAGAAGAAGAGGGAAGAGGAGGAGGAGGAGGAGGACAGAAAAACACAGTAAACAAAATAGTAATAAGATAAAACAAACTAAAATGAAATAGAGGGAGAAGAAACATTACATGTGACAAATTTATAGAAGATAAATCAAGCGTCAAATAGACTAATGTTCTTACAATTAAATCAAAGAAGATGAAATCAATTTTCTGATTACACACAAAAAATATTAACACTGCTACAACAATTACCACTACTACCACTACTACTAATAATAATAATAATAATGTTTATTTGTATAGCGCATATTCCATATAAAAACATGCTCACCAGCGCTTTACATTTCGCAAGAAAGGCAAAAGGTGATAAAAAATGTTCACAATTACATACACAATAAGATAACAACAAACATTAAAGCTATACAAGTAAGAAGACACATAAGAAACCACAGAATATTAAAATTTAAACACTGACTTATGTAATGAAGAAAGATTAACAGATTTTTCATATGAATAAAGAGGCATACTGTGTTTATATATTGCTGCGTGTGTGTGCTTGCGTACGTGTGTGTGTACATGTGTGTGTGCGTGCGTGTGCGTTGCTGTGCGCGTGTGTTTGTAAGAATGTGTGTGTGTGTGTGTGTGAGAGAGAGAGAGAGAGAGAGAGAGTGTGTGTGTGTGTGTGTGTGTGTGCGTGAGCTATGTTTGCATGCGTGTGTGTGTGTTTATGCATGCAATAGTTGTACATAAAATTATAATCAATATTTTGAATGAAGATAAAAACAGAAAAATTCTAATCCATATACAGGAAAAACATTACAACTTCAGTATTACAGCATTAATACCTTGACAATCAAAATTCCTCACAAATTATGAACTATTCGCATATCATACATCACAATTTACATACAAACAAAGATTTGAAAAAGTTTCTTAAGGTATTTCAGTCTCTTTCCCACTCAATTTCTCCCCTATCCCTTCCTCAGCTGTACACATACAGTGATACACACACATGCTCACTCAAGCACACACACACACACACACACACACACACACACACACACACACACACACACACACACACACACACACACACATACACACATGCACGCACACACACACCTTGCTCTATAGGCCCTTATACAAAATACTGTTATACAGGCAGGAGAGATTAGTCTGATGACAGACTTGCAAACTAAGGCTCTTCAGGTTAGATGAGTTTGAAAGAGGTAGGTTTTCAGGTGCCGTTTGAAGGTTGAGAAACACTTAGTTTTTCTGAGAGACAGTGGTAGAGAGTTCCATACATTTGGGCCAAAGACAGAGAAAGATTTTTTACCAAAGGTGTCTAGAGAGAAGCGAGGAACAGTCAACAGTGAGGTGTCAGAAGAGCGGAGCGTTCGAGAAGGTTTGTAACCCTGCAGGAGGTTGGCAAGATAGGATGGCATGTTCTCGTGATAGATACACTGAAAGCAGAGACAGGCAACTTTATATTGAATCCTAGCCTTTACCGGGAGCCAATGAAGTGTTCTAAGCAGAGATTTTGCACTCTCACGCCGGGGCTTGCGGAGAACAAGGCGAGCCGCGTAGTTCTGTATGCGCTGAAGTTTAGATAGTTGATTGTCATGGAGACCTGCGAATAGAGAGTTACAATAGTCCAGTCTAGATAGTATGAAAGAGACAGCAAGCTTGTTGGTAGCATCAGTGGAAAGGAAGGAGCGAATCTTACCAATCTTACTACTACTACTACTACTACTACTACTACTACTACTACTACTACTACTAAACCCAAAGATAATAAATGGAGGTAGAAAAAATAGCAGTTCAGAAGGATGATTAGAGGGGGAAAAAAAAAAGGGGGGGGTGGGGTGGTGGGTGGGTAGCAAACATTGGGTCGATTGAAGGCATACATACATAAAATTCTGTAGGAGACAGAAAATCAACAGATGATATGAAGTCAAATAGACAAATGTATAGATAGATAAATAAAGTAAATTTTACTTTTACAGTAATGATAAACGCATATATGTATAATAGAAATATCATACATGTGTAAACAAATCAATAATTCATGTAATAAGACATAAATAAATCAAGAATAGCAACCATAATCAAGCGCCGTTTTTCTTGCTAGGAGAAGAGAGATACAAGCATGATATGGATAACAGTTGGAGAAAAGTGACAAATACAGACAGCAGATAAGAGCCAACCAAACAGACAATATGGCTAACAGATAAGATGGGCAAGCAAGCAAAGCAAAAAACAAACAAACAAACAAAATGAACAAAGGCAATGAGAAATAAAGAAGAAGCAAGAGAGAATCAAACACGTCATAGAGTCATCAACAAATCATCGCATATAATACAGAAAGAAATACTGGTTGGCTGTTTGAACTGTTAAAATATCAATAATGTTAAAGAGAAAAAACAACAACAACAAAAAGAACACGAATTATCATTGTGCATACACACACACACACACACACACACACACACATACATTGACTAGATTAGATGTCATAGGTTGAAAGGCAGCTGACGTTATTGTTGCTGAGGTAATCTATGACACTGACGTCAGGTATTTAAATAAAGTAACTTTGAAGGAAGAGAGTGATTGAGTGTTTGTGATATTTGGGGGGAGGATGTTCCATAGTTGTGCACCAGAAAACGAGAGAGAGACAGAGACAGAGAGAGACAGACAGACAGTGACAGAGAGAGACAGAGACAAAGACAGAGACAGAGAGGGAGACAGAGACAGAGAGGGAGACACAGACAGAGGCACAGACAGAGACAAACAGACAAACAGACAGCATGACAGCAGGACAGCATGAGATAGAGAGAAAGAGAGAGGCAGAGAGAGAAAGAGAGAGAGAGAGAGAGAGACAGACAGACATACAGACAGAGACAGACAGAGACAGACAGAGACAGAGACAGATAGGGAGACAGAGACAGAGACAAACAGACAAACAGACAGCATGAGAGAGAGAGAGAGAAAGAGAGAGAGACACAGAGACATAGAGACAGAGAGGTGGGGATGGAGGGAGGGAGGTGATGACATGAATTTGAGAACAGTCAACAGTAAGTAACCAAATGAGTTACATCTATAAAATTGTCACAGTTGGTGTAGACTAGTCACAGATGAGTGTATTACGTTTGTACTTAAAACAGGCGGTAAAGGTTAGGCAGGGTGATGAAGGGGAATGCCATGCATCACGACTGTGTTTAAAAAAAACAGAGTATTTGGAGGTCCTACATCGTCTTTGTCGCTCGTTCCCATAATTGTTTTCACACACTATGACAAATGACAGGATTGATTTGGGGCAACAGAGATGAGTTTGAACATAAATACCACAAGTAGCCAATCATACAGAAATAGTTTATAATACACCATCGCATCTATATATTCAGAACGGACAGTTATCTAACAAGTCTTCAGATATTGTAAAAGTGTACACTGAGAGAGAGAGAGAGAGAGAGAGAGAGAGAGAGAGAGAGAGAGAGAGAGAGAGAGAG
>CM060305.1:31238865-31241365 GCA_030674185.1 Monoplex corrugatus | reverse complement strand
TTCGTGGGCTGTTTACCAGACAGTACTATTCGAACACTCATTCACAGTTGCGTGTAGACCTTCCTTTGTATAGAACTGTCTGGCTCTGTGTTGGTAAGTGGATTCGATTTCCTTCGTGGTGGCTGATGGCAGATGTCTCGCGTGTCTGTAAATGTGGAGGTCCCCTTACTTTTGCTTTTAACAAGAAAACAGGGCTGTTGTGGGCTGACAGAAAGTTTCGTGATTTGGATTGTAACTGTGATTGAAAAAAATCGTGATTTCTTGTCTGTGGTTTATCTCTTGCTGTTAGAACCCAAGATAGGGATATAAGTTACACATTTGTTGTTGTGGTAAGTTGACTTAACAGGTATTAGTGATTTCATTTTTCACATTTCATCGTCATCATAATCATCATTACCATCATCATAGTCATCAGTCCCCCTCGTTATAATCTTCGCCGTTGTCATCATCATCGTCATCATCATCCTCACCGTCGTCGTTGTCGTCATCATCATCGTCGTCGTCGTCGTCGTTGTTGTCATCATCATCATCATCATCATCATCATCATCATCATCATCATCATCATCATCATCTTTGGCATTAATGGAAATGTGAATGTATGAATGAGTAAGCATCCTTCAGTTTTCCCAAATGCACGTGTGTTTGTGTGTGTGTTAGTGTGTGTGTGTGTGTGTGTACATGTGTGTGTGTGTGTGCATGTGTGTGTGTGTGTGTTGTGTGTGTGTGTGTGTGTGTACGTGTGTGAGTGTGTGCATTTATGTGTGTGTTTATTTGTGTTTGTGTGCGCGTGCGTGTGTGTGTGAGTGTATGAGTGTGTGTTTGTGTTGCCTGTGTACAAGCAAGCAAGCAAGCGCGCATGTGTGTGTGTATGTGTGTGCGAGCGCAGGCGCGCGCGGGGGGGCACGCGCTCGAGTGTTTATAAACTCTGTATTGCTAACACTCAATGACAAACTTAATGCAATCCCAGAGTTTTGGGCGAATACTGTAGTACCATCAGTGAACATCGATAGCGACCTAAATGGTAATATTCACAGCTGTCACCCCTCGCTGATTCCTTTCGTGGGCTGTGTTCCAGACAGTACTATTCAAACACTCATCCACAGTTGCGTGTAGACCTTCCTTTGTATAGACCTGTCTGGCTCTGTGTTTGTAAGTAGATTCGATTTCCTTCGTGGTGGCTGATGGCAGATGGCTTGCGTGTCTGTAAATGTGGAGGTCCCCTTACTTTTGCTTTTAACATAAAACAGGGCTGTTGTGGCCTGACAGAAAGTTTGGTGATATGGATTGTAACTATGGTTGAAAAAATCTTGACTTCTTTTCTGTGGTTTATCTCATGCCATTAGAACCCAAGATAGGGACATAAGTTACAAATTTGATGTTGTGGTAAGTTGACTTAACAGGTATTAGTGATTTCATTTTTCACATTATCATCGTCATCATAATCATCATTACCATCATCATAGTCATCAGTCCCCCTCATTATAATTTTTCTCAGTGTCATCATCATCGTCATCGTCCTCCTCATCGTTGTCGTTGTCGTCAACACCGTCGTAGTCGTCATCGTCATCGTCATCATCATCATCATTGTCATTATTATCAACATCATCATCATCATCTTCGCCATTAATGGAAATGTAAGTGTACGAGTGAGTAAGAATCTTTCAGATTTCCCAAATCCACGTGTGCGCGTATGTTAGTGTGTGTGTATGTGTGTGTGTGTGTGTGTGTGTGTGTGTGGTGTGTGTGTGTGTGTGTGTGTGTGCGTGTGTGTGTGTGTGTGTTAGTGTACGTGTGTGAGTGTGTGTATGTATGTGTGTGTGTTTATTTGTGTTTGTGTGTGAGTGCGTGTGTGTGTGTGTGTTGTGTGTGTGTGGTTGTGTGTGGTGTGTGTGTGTGTGTGTGTGTGTGAGTGTGTGTTTGTGTGTGCCTGTGTGCAAGCAAGCAAGCATGTGTGTGTGTGTGTGTTGTGTTTGTGTGTACGTGTGTTAGTGTGTGTATGTATGTGTGTGTTTATTTGTGTTTGTGTGTGTGTGTGTGTGTGTGCGTGTGTGTGTATGTGTGTGTGTGTGTGTGTGTGTGTGTGTGTGTGTGTGTGTGTGTGTGTGTGTGTGTGTGTGTGTGAGAGAGAGTGTGTTTGTGTGTGCCTGTGTGCAAGCAAGCCTTCGTGTGTGTCTATGTGCATGTGTGTGTGTGTGTGTGTGCGTGCCCGAGTGCGCGTGCGCGTGCGCACACGCCAACACGCGCTCGAGTGTTTATAAACTCCGTGTTGCTAACACTCAAATGACAATCCCAGAGTTTTGGGCGAATACTGTAGTACCATAAGTGAACATCGATAGCGACCTAAATGGTAATATTCACAGCTGTCATCCCTCGTCGATTCCTTTCGTGGGCTGTTTACCAGACAGTACTATTCAAACACTCATTCACAGTTGCGTGTAGACCTTCCTTTTTTTGTATAGACCTGTCTGGCTCTGTGTTTGTAAGTGGATTCGATTTCCT
>CM060305.1:31231365-31233865 GCA_030674185.1 Monoplex corrugatus | reverse complement strand
TTATTATTATTATTATTATTATTATTATTAATATTTATTATTAATATCATTACTGTTATTATTTATCATTACTGTTATCATTGTTATTACTTTAGTAATAGTAGTAGTAGTAGTAGTAGCAGCAGCAGTAGTAGTAGTGGTAGTATTTTACTTGAATCTGGCGTGTGTGAGTAATGAGGTTTATTATACGGTAAGTTTTACAGAGCTGAAGCTTTCATTTCTTTTCAAGGGTGATGATCAGGGACTGTGTCTGTACCGCTGGTCATTCTCCTCTCTGCCTGATCTTGTTGCAGACATTTACCAGTATGTTTACTGTGGCGAAGCACCAGTTGCTTGGAAAGGTTCTGCTCGCTTCTGCTCCATTTTAATTAGTTTTCTGGTTTTTTTTCGAAAACAATTTTCTTGCCCCTTTTCTGGCTCTTCTCTCAGAACTGAACAGCTGGCCTCTTCAATGCCCCGAAGTCAGTTCATTGTTTCTCACATCACGTCACGCTGTGGTCGTGCTGCTTTTGGCAGTATTCTGGCGGTCTGCCAGGATTTTTTGCCCTTCTGTGAAGCATTCTTTTCTATGTTCAGGATGGTGGGAATGGTGTGTTGTTTCACAGCTGTTTGTTCATTCACTGTCTGATATTTCTTCTTGGCCATCGCTTCTGTTCAGTTTTCTCTTTTTTTTTTCTTTTTTGTCTTTTTTCCTTCTTCTTCTTTTTTTTTTTTTGGGGGGGGGTTTGTTTTGGTCTACTGTATTTCCTTCCACTGATGAATTGTTTTAATTTCTTGTTTGCTTTTTCCTGTTGCCTTTTCTGATGTGTGCGTTTACCCGTTCGTGTTTTTCAGCTTTTCCAGATTTCTCCCTTGTTCTACAGTTCTCATCTCTTACAGCCTGCCTTGGTTATAGCAATGACATTTGTTGAAAACATCGTAAACAGCACTATGAGCAACACGACCACAGATAAAAGGGATGACGCGATGAAAAGCACAAGTTGACAGTGCCTGGTTCTGTCTGGAACCATCACACTGTGTGCACCAGTCAGTCAGTCAGTCAGCAGGACACGCGGTGCCTTGCCCACAGTGCACCTTGTTACGCTCTGCTCTGCCATTTCTGTCTGCCCCTCCATCTTCCCCCTCTTCTCTCCCTCTCGTTCTGTCACCCGGCCAGCCAGCACGCCAAGCAGAAGGATTCTGGCCACAGATCGTACAGTTAATACAGGGTAGATTCCTTTATGTATAGCCACAGAGAGTATCTCGGCCCAGCTCTTCTTTAGCCATTTATATGTTTATCAGTTTGTACAGGCAAAAAAAAAAAAAAAACTAGTTCAGAAAGTGATAAGTTTGTACAAAAAGGTTCAGAGAGTGATACTTCGGGTATACTTCAAGTTTCATAGTTTATGTAAAGTAAGAATTACACCATATTGATTACAAAGAAGTTTTTTAGGGAAAGTAGGATTTCTTCCACATTCTTCTCCAGGTAATTTGCTCAGTATTGGGCATATTTTTGACAGTGGTATTGACGGCACACTTTCCTTTTAACATACATCATGACCAGCCAACGGTTCTTTAAAGTATCTGACTTAGTTTTTTTTACCTATTATGTTTTGTTACTTATTCATCGTGAAAACCCATGCATTTACGTAGTCTTTTATTACCATGTCTTGACATGGAAGTAAATTAGCTGAATAAACACAAAATGGGAGGATCTCTCAGAAAGAATTAAGATCGTGCAACTGCATAGGTGTTTCGTGTTCGATAGACAAAGACTGTTTTGCAAGGGAGGCAGTTTATGTGAAGGGAACTATAATATATGTTTCAGGTTTGCTGTCTGGAAGTTGCCATATCATTGACATCAGAGTGTGACTCGCACTATGTTTGTTCATAATGAGGACAAGTTATCTCTGTCACTGTTGTTCCACTGATTTAGATTTGTGCTGTTTCTGTTAGGACAAAAGATATTTGAACATTAAAGGTAAGTGTGTTTAATTAGGTTTATACTTTAATTTTTCTTCATCAATTTAACTCTCTCTGTCTCTGTCCCTGGTTCTGTCTCTATCTCTGTCTCTGTCTCTCTGTCTCTGTCTGTCTGTCTCTCTCTCTCTGTCTTTCTGTCTGTCTGTCTCTATTCTCTCCTCTCTCTCTTTCTCTGTCTGTCTGCCTCTCTCTCTCTCTTTCGCTGTCTCTCTGCCTCTGTCTGTCTGTCTGTCTGTCTGCTGTCTGTCTGTCTGTCTCTATCTCTCTCTCTCTCTTCTTTCTCTGTCTGTCTGCCTCTCTCTCTCTCTTTCGCTGTGTCTCTCTGCCTCTGTCTGTCTGTCTGTCTGTCCTCTCTCTCTCTCTCTTGTATCTCTCTGTCTCTCTGTCTGTCTCTCTCTCTCTCTTTCTCTCTCTCTATTTGTCTGTCTGTCTGTCAGTCTGTCTGTCTGTCTGTCTGTCTGTCTAATCGTCTCTCGCTCCCTCTGTCAATTTTTCTCTCTAGTCTGTTAATCACGTTTGCATGTATTTTTCTTTATTT
>CM060305.1:31216365-31223865 GCA_030674185.1 Monoplex corrugatus | reverse complement strand
CATCAGCCATCAATACGTCCCCACTAACCATCAGCCATCAATACGTCCCCCACTAACCATCAGCCATCAATACGTCCCCCACTAACCATCAGCCATCAATACGTCCCCCACTAACAATCAGCCATCATACGTCCCTCATCATCATACGTCCCCCACTAACCATCAGCCATCAATACGTCCCCACTAACCATCAGCCATCAATACGTCCCCACTAACATCAGCCATCATACGTCCCAACAATCAGCCATCAATACGTCCCCACTAACCATCACTCAATACGTCCCCCACTAACATCAGCCATCAATACGTCCCCCACTGACAATCAGCCATCAATACGTCCCCCACTGACAATCAGCCATCAATACGTCCCCCACTGACAATCAGCCATCAATACGTTCCCCACTGACAATCAGCCATCAATACGTCCCCACTGACACCATCACCATCAAATACGTCCCCACTGACAATCAGCCATCAATACGTCCCCCACTGACAATCAGCCATCAATACGTCTCCCACTGACAATCAGCCATCAATACGTCTCCCACTGACAATCAGCCATCAGTACGTCCCCCACTGACAATCAGCCATCAATACGTCCCCCACTGACAATCAGCCATCAGTACGTCCCCCACTAACCATCAGCTATCAGTACGTCCCCCACTGACAATCAGCCATCAATACGTCTCCCACAAACCATCAGCCATCAATACGTCCCCCACTAACCATCAGCCATCAGTACGTCCCCCACTAACAATCAGAAATCATCTTTCCTTTCTTTCCGTTAAGTTAACCCTTTTACTCTTGCACCCTGCCCACCAGCACCCTGCATTGTCAACCATGTCAGCAAAGCAAAAACTTAACCCTTTGACTCCCTCACCCTATCCACCAGCTTCCTTCAGGAAGCTGGTGGATAGGGTGAGGGAGTCTAAGGGTTAAGGTTTTGCAGTTGGTGGATAAGGTGCGGGAGTCAAAGGGTTAAAGGTTCGTGATTATGTACGTTGAGATGCAAATGTCATTCACCCTCCCTGTTCTGATGAGAAGAGGCGGCAGCTGAAGGCAGATGTGTGGACGTGACGTCTTTTTTTCCCTAAAGCAGCGGAGGCGGTTCCATACCACTTCTGGACATCAGGGATATTTTGTTCTCTTGCAGAGTGAACTGTTTGAATGAACGTTTGGGTTACGTAAATGGATATGTCTATGAAACATTTGCAGCACTGAGGGAAAGAAACTATGTGTGTGTGTGTGTGTGTGTGTGTGTGTGTGTGTGTGTGTGTGTGTGTGTGTGTGTGTGTGTGTGTGTGTGTGTGTGTGTGTGAGAGAGAGAGAGAGAGAGAGAAGGGGGTAGAGACAGACATACAGATAGACAGAGACACAGAGAGAGCGACAAATAGACAGAGATAGACACACACACACAAAGACAGAGAGAGACAGAGAGGCAGAGAGAAACAGAGAGAGAGAGGGAGGGAGGGAGAGAAAGAGATAGAGAGAGAGAGAGAGCGTCACAGACCGACTAACATACTAACAAAAGAGAGATAAGACGAAGGGTTTGTGTTTCTTGTTTCTTTGCTTTTTTTTTTCTTCTGTAGTTCGTTTTAATTGTTTCATCTGAGAGACAAGAAACAGTGCAATCATTTAAGATTATGTTGAAGGAGAGCAAAATCCTCGTACGATCCGTGATTCGATGCTGGTATTTCTGGTCTTAGACAGCTGCTTTAAACCCTTTTGCCAACACTCCATTTACTTAAACTATGCATGTAAGGTACAGGCGATAGAGTTGATATACATAATATATGTTATACGTATATAGCTTTAACTTGTCTTTGAAGATCAATGTTTTTCGTCCCTTCAGGGCTTGCGATTGAACAATAATACAGATTGTGACATAATTGTGTTGAACAACAATACAAATTGTGGCATAGTTATCCTGAACAAGAATACATATTGTGTTATAATTTAGTGAAATTGATATCTACCTTCGATATACACTAGTTCTAGAAGAAAATGACCGGGAGAAAAATAACATGGGAACACACTTTGATGTAATACGTAAGACATCGACAAAGTGCATTGAGAAGGCGGTAAGCTGTTATCAGACAAAAGTACTTTCTCCGATGCCATCAATCCCCCAACCTCTCCCCCATCTCCTTTGTCTGCGCATGCCGCCTCCCCCCCCCCCCCCAACCCCCAATGCATTTCGTGTAACGTTTTACGTCATCAACTGGTTTAGTTTCTACAGATAGTGTGTCGTTGTTGTTACTGTTGTTTAAAGCCCAACCGACTGCGTAGGACCATATCAGGGCTATGACCGCTTCAAAAACACAAAACTTTAACAGAAAAAAAAAGAAAAAAAATTAAGTTCACATATCATTGCATTTGCGCACATAATCTAAGGACATTTCCCTGGCGTTGACCACTCCGTCCAATTTATCGCATAGGGGATTTTAAAAGCTCACCTGAATACAAATTTAAGAATACATAATGACACCAAAACATATATAAAAAGGGCCTAGATTACCTAAAATTGCTTCTGCATATCTCACCTCACTAGAAGCAACAATGCACTCAATACATGTACCCAATTATCAATCCTAAGAGAAAGTGTGTAAGACTTTATCAAACGCATACAGGTGAATGGACAAGCAAGGCAGAAAGTGATAGGCAGAAACGACAGAAAGCAAAGGAGGAAGAAAGAAACAAAGAGAGTGACAGAAAAGAGGAAATTTCTAGAACAGAATTTCCAGAAGGTGGGGATACTATTTATACTGAAAGAGCCCCCGGCATCCCCACGGGGGGAGGGGGGACATAGTGTGTCATAGAAGGATCACGATGTCCACGCAGACTGATCCTACACCTCGTCCCACTGATCTCTTTTATTCTTTCTCTGTCTGTCTCTAAACGGACTTTTTTTTTTGCTCTGACATGCTTTGCATTGTTAGATTTATACCCAGAATTGCGTTCCACACCTGTTTCTTATTTACCAAGGGCATTTTTATATACATTTTGAATTTATTATGTTTTTTGTTGATATCATACTTTGTTTCATAATATATGCCAGAACAGCCATTTGTTTTCAACAGCTTAAAATAGAAAGCATGCCTGGGAAAGATGAGGCTGGATATCGTGAGAGGGTTGTTCTGTAGTTGATCATACTATTTTATTTAGTATACATTTCTTTCTCAAGATTGCTTTTACACTCACTATTTGTATTACACATTTGATGATTTTTTTAATATAACGAAACATTCTTGACAGAAACAGTCTCTTACACTACGTTTAAATTCTTGTAAGAACGCTTTCTCGTTTCCAACACAACCGTACAGCAAACGTGATAAAACGCATTGTGACACAGCAAATGTTGTACATGCGATACCCAAATTATATGACCTACCTTAGTTATGTCTGACAGCATGTCGTGCGTATATTTGGAGTATTTGTTGCTATGCTGTTTTAATAGTCTGAACCAATATTTAATACAGCTAACTGCACAATGTATGTACAACGAATGTCTCCCCTACTTCCCCTATACTAAGTTATTTGAAGCTATTAATTAATGAAATTTTCAGAAATCTTTTGCAAGTAAACAGGTAAACTTTTTTCCAGTGACATGCTTGGTATACCCCATATTTCTGACCCACACAATAGTAGTAGGCCTCCTTCGGTCATGACTGACCATGGACAAAATACATCCGTTCTAATGTCTAGATGGGCTGTCTGCTTGGTCCAAGCAGCGTCGCCTGTGACTGTACAGACCAATGCGAGAGAGGCAGTCTTTGTCGCAGCGGTCGCATGTGTATGCTGATGCTGGTCTGTTGGCTGTCATCCCTTTTCTGCGAACTCGCTTTTCTGCTGCAGCAGCTGACAGTTTGTCCTCACCAATCCGCAGCTGTTTCTTGAGAGTAGTTCTCCAGCTGTTGCGGTCGTCTGCGAGGTCCTCCCAGGACTCAGTGTTGATCTCAAGCGCCTTCATGTCACGCTTGCAAACGTCTTTGTATCTCAGCTGTGGGCGGCCAATGTTTCTCTGCCCTGTGGCAAGCTCACCATAAAGGATGTCTTTTGGGATGCGACCATCTTCCATGCGGCGAACGTGGCCCAACCAGCGCAGCCGACGCTGTCTCAGCATGGTATGCATGGTTGGGAGGCCAGCGCAGGTTAGGACTTCGGTGTTGGTCACCTTGTCTTGCCAGGAAATGCCAAGTATGCGCCGTAGGCTTCTCAGGTGGAAGGTATTGAGCCTTTTCTCCTGATGAGCATGCGTGGTCCACGCCTCGCTGCCATATAGCAAGGTGCTGAGGACACAGGCGTTGTATACAGCCATCTTTGTCTTTGTGGTCAGCTTGGGATTTGTCCACACCCTTTGTGTGAGGCGGGCTAGTGTTGAGGCTGCCTTCCCGATCCTCTTGTCGATCTCTGTGTCAAGGGAGAAGTTATTGGTGATGGTGGACCCAAGATATGTGAATTGATGGATGGCTTCAAGCTCGTAGTCATCAATGGTGATGGCTGGTGGAGATGGCGTGTCTTGGCCCAGGACGTTTGTCTTCTTAAGACTGATGGTCAGACCAAAATCTTTGCGGGCCTGGGAGAAGCGGTCCATTAGTGACTGCAAGTCCCGCTGAGTATGGGTCACAACTGCGGCATCGTCGGCAAATAGCATGTCTCTGATGAGGGCTTCACGGACCTTTGTCCTTGCTCTGAGGCGGGCGAGGTTGAAGAGTCTGCCATCTGATCTGGTCCGCAGGTGGATCCCTTCTTGCGCTGTGCTGAATGCATGCCTCAGGAGGAGAGCGAAGAAGAATCCAAAGAGGGTTGGGGCCAGGACGCAGCCTTGTTTCACACCGCTGCGTACGTCGAAGGGCTTGGAGAGGTTTCCGTTGAACTGCACCATCCCTTTCATGTTTGAGTGGAAGGACTCAATTAAGCTGTGCAGTTTGGGAGGGCAGCCGATTTTTCGGAGAGCCCTGAAAAGGCCATCTCTGCTGACTAGGTCAAAGGCCTTGGTGAGGTCAATGAATGCCACATACAGGGGCATCCGCTGCTCTCTGCACTTCTGGATTTGGCGAAGGGAGAAGACCATGTCTACCGTGGATCTCTCTGCTCGAAAACCACACTGTGATTCCGGGTAGACGCGTTCAGCCAGTTTCTGCAGGCGGATTAGGAGGACCCGAGCATAGACTTTGCCAACAATGGTAGAATCTGGGTATCAAAAAGTTTAAAGAAAACTTTAGCAGAGTTACAGCGCAACCTTGAAAGAAGCTTTAACAATTCTGCAACACCAGTCTTTGCACGAGTTATCCTATCGTCAACGGCAACATTCCAACAGTTTTGTTGACATAGTTATACCAAGGTACTTGTAAGAATTCACAACATCCAGTTTTTGACATCCATAAGACCATTTTTCCTTTGTTGAAAGATATCCCCCTTTTCTAAAAAAAATGTATTTTTGGTCTTTTCATGATTTACGTTTATCCCAATCTTCCAGAGGCATGAAATACCATGTTCAATTGATTTTACAAGCCGAAAACAGAATGTGATAATATGACGATATCATCAGCAAAAAGCGTAATAAACAATTCTATTTCTGCCGGTGAGAGACAAATACCATGCTTGCCTTGTTCCGAAATTTCATGAGCAAATTCTTAATTGGACATGAGAAAATTATAAGTGAAGCCTCACAACCTTGTTTCAGACCTTGCATGCGTTCAAAAAGTTTGAAAATCATCACCACATCTTACACACACATTGACAGTTTCATACATTTTTTTTTTCAAAAAGTAAGCATTTTACGTTAAATGCCAGTTTTGAATATAATAGACCATAGAATGTGACGTTTGATGCTGTCCTAAGCTTTGCAAAAATCTGTGTATGCAATGTACAGTTTTGCATTTTTTAAGAATTGTTTCTCTACGCAAGCTAGAGAGAGTGAAAACATGATAAATAGTTGAATAATTTATGTGAAATCCAGCTTGACTGTCAACTATGATATCATTTGCCTCAGACCGAGATGATAAACGCTTGTTCAATACACAGGTAAAAAACCTTGCTAAACATGGGAGATAATTCTCAAGAGTCATGTCCTTTGATTAATATTATAAAAAATTCTCCCTGCTTCCGTCTTATTTCCTTGCTAAATGTGTTTGTCAAGTGTATTGTTCTGTAATGTCAAGTATGTTCTTCCGTACTTCCCTTTTCATGCAATGGCAATATCACAGATTTGGTCCATTCTACAGGATAAAAGCCTCTGTCGAACATGCAATCAAACAGTTCAACTGAGAAGGGAAATAATAATGTTTTTTGACATTTCTAACATTTCATGTAGGATACCACCTCGTCCTGCTGCTTTGCCGGTTTGTTGTTGTTGTTGCTGTTGTTGTTGTTGTTGTTGTTGTTGTTGTTTAATTTCTAATTGCCTTTCTCATTTCTAAATCTGTTTTACCAGTATCTGATATATCATCATTCGTTCTGAGATTTTGATCTGGCAAATAACCTTTCTGGACTATGTCGTCTTCCACCCCTTCATTCAGTATGGTTCTAAAATATTTAAATCATGTCCTTTCGAAATGTCATCCGACTGCATCGCTTTACGTGTGCGTTTCTTTATTCCCGACCATAAATATTTTTGATTGTCTACTGAAGTCAGAACATTCTGAACTTGTGCTTTCCTGTGTTCCTGTTGCTTAGATTTAAAAAGCTGTGTATATTCTTTTCTTTCGTTCCAGCAACAAGTTTTATACTGTCACGTTTAGCTCTGCAATATTTCCGTAACAATCGTCTGGCCGCTCTCTTCTTACACAGACAATCACAATGAAAACATGCAGACACATTTTAAAATCTTCTCTAATCCTGTTTTTTTTCTGCTCATACATTTCGCTACATTGATCATTCTGTCTGTTAACGTTTGGACAACCAGATATGTGTCCATATCAATCAGACAGTATGCTTCTTCTGAGGTGTTTGCGAAACTGGCAGATTAAATATTATTGTAAATCTCATCCTTTTCTTCATCACTCCAAATCATGTTTTCAATTGCTCCTTTACATTTTTACATAAAATGGATGGGCATATGTGAACACTCAATTCCTTCACCTAAACAGAGATCTGTTATAATATCAGAATGAGCATTGAAGGTAAACATGTAACCCACAACGCTGTTACCACTGGGGTACAACACACACACACACACACACACACACACACACACACACACACACACACACACACACACACACACACAACATACATGTATATATACATACATATATACATATCTATCTACCTATCTATCTATCTATCTATATAGTATATATATATATATATATAATATATATATGTGTGTGTGTGGTGTGTGTGATGATGTGTGATTGTATGCATATATGTATATATATATATATATGTGTGTGTTATATATATATATTGTGTAGAGAGAGAGAGGAGAGAGAGAGAGAGAGAGAGAGAGAGAGAGAGAGAGAGAGAGAGAGAGATCGTATGCCCATCCACAAAGCT
>CM060305.1:31201365-31211365 GCA_030674185.1 Monoplex corrugatus | reverse complement strand
TTTTACATTTGGTGTAGTGGTTTCAACATGGTTTATAAAGGTTAGCATTCCGTCATAACTGATGCCAAGGTAGGGTAAGTTGTTTGTTCGCTTGATATTGGTTCCTCTGAACGTAACTAGTGAAATGTTTTAATGTTTTGCTCGTAGTTTTGTTATCAAGAGTGCAGATTAGTATTTCTGATTGGATGGGATCGATTACCGATCCGGTTTTGTTGTTGTTGTTGTTGTTGTTGTTGTTGTTGTTATTGTTATTGTTGTTTGTTGTTGTTTGTTACTGTTGCTGTTGTTCTTGTTGTTGTTGACACCACTGATTTATGTTGTTAAATGTTCTTAAACTGCTTTGTTTCTTTCAAGTGCATTTTTATCTGTCTTCGAATCCGTTGTCAGCAAAGGTGAGTACATGGCCTGGTTCGTTGTTATCAAGGTCAGCATACTCACGGGCTGGTTCGTTGTTATTTAGGTCAGCATACTCACGGGCTGGTTCGTTGTTATCAAGGTCAGCATACTCACGGGCTGGTTCGTTGTTATCAAGGTCAGCATACTCACGGGCTGGTTCGTTGTTATTTAGGTCAGCATACTCACGGGCTGGTTCGTTGTTATTTAGGTCAGCATACTCACGGGCTGGTTCGTTGTTATTTAGGTCAGCATACTCACGGGCTGGTTCGTTGTTATTTAGGTCAGCATACTCACGGGCTGGTTCGTTGTTATTTAGGTCAGCATACTCACGGGTTTGGTTCGTTGTTATTTAGGTCGCATACTCACGGGCTGGTTCGTTGTTATTTAGGTCAGCATACTCACGGGCTGGTTCGTTGTTATTTAGGTCAGCAAGTCCTTTTGTATGGATATTATAGAGAACAGGATAAAGTGATAACCCTTGAGGGAGTCCCTTGGAGACTTTTTTATGGTGTTGAACATCAGTTTCCAAGTTTGTAGGACTACTAATCGTTTCTGGAGTGTAGCGGCAATCAATCTTGTGACTGTCTTCCTGACGCCATATTGCTGAAGTAGTTCCATGAGTGGTGTGAACTGTACTTTACTGTAAGCATTTTCTAGGTCAATAACTACAGCAAGGGTTTCTTCTTCGTTCTGAAAATCTTCGTAGACTTTGTCAGCGTTTTCCAAGTACTTTTCTAGTGCCAGGTGAACAGAAAAATAAAATGAGAAAATACAAGATCAGTGTTAGGAAGAAATTACAAAAAGGCAATAAAAAAGAAAAAAAGTCAATATCAATTCCGTTTTCAAAATTGGACTATGCTTTAAAGGATTTACAAAACAAATGGAACGAAACAATCAAGCAAACAAACAGACGATTTTTGCATAACGTGTGAATGATGGGATTACTGATTATGTTGGTGTTGCCATCTCAGGAGAGCGATCAGGAAATGAATGGGCTCTGTCTCGATGTTCATGCCCATCTTGCGTTGTACTGAATTATAGAGATGAACCAAGAAACAAAGAAACAGAGCTAAATATAATAACGTATCTTGGTGACTTCGCTAAATAGGCTTAAATTAATGTCTCTCTGTCTCTGTCTCTGTCCTCTGTCTCTGCCTCTATCTCTGTCTTTGTATCTGTCTCTGTCAGTTACTGTCTCGCTCACCCTCTCTCTCTTTCTCTCTGTCTGTCTGTCTGTCTGTCTCTTTTTTATGTGTCTGTCTGGTTCACTCTGTCTTTGTTTCTCTCACTCTGTCTCTGTCTCTGTCTCTGTCTCTGTCTGTCTGTCTGCCTGTCTTTCTTCTCAGTATCTGTCTCTCTCTCTCCTCCTCTCTCGATCTCTCTCTCTCTCTCTCTCTGTCTCTCTATCTGTCTCTCTGTCTCTCTATCTGTCTCTCTATCTGTCTCTCTCTGTTTTCTTGTCTCTCTATCTGTCTCTCTGTCTGTGTCTGTGTCTCTGTCTCTCTGTATGTCTTTCTGTCTGTCTGCTTGTCTGTCTGTCTGTCTGTTTCTCTCTCTCTCCCTCTCTCTCTCTCTCTCTCCCTCTCTCTCTCCACTCTTTCTCTCTCTCCCCCCTCTCCCTTCATCTCCTTATATATCTAACTCGGTCACAATCTGACAACACTGTTTTCTCTTTCTAAAATATTCTCGAAAATAAACAGAGAAAGACAAAAATCTGTCTTTTTATCACGAGGCAGTGAACACGATGAAAAACGTTATTCACTGAGGAAAGATGTCTCCTGAACCAGTCCTTGGGAAACAGGCTTCATTCTAAATGGCCAAAAGTGTAGAAAAATGGCACTGACCCATCTATAATCTTTTAAGCTTTTTCAAGGAGGAGAGTGGCAGAATGGTTCAGACGTTCACCTACCAATAACTGAACTCGAGGTTCCAAGGTTCGCTCCCCGTTGAGGTCTAGGCTTTTCTCCTCAGTTCGACCGAAAAATCGAACTTAACGTCTAGTCCTTCGAAAGGGGATGAAAAACGAGACGGAACCGTGTATCTTCTGGCTGTGCAGCCTAAAGATTCCACGGCAATTGAAATCGTGAAGAGCAGGGCACTGTCCGGCTGCCTTGAAGATCAGTTAGCCTTCTTGCCTTTCTAAAGTCTTGGTAAACAAGAAGTGAACATGAATATGAATTTGAATCGACAGAGATGGGGATGGGTGCAGCCCTTGTAGTGCTGGCCCAGGGAAAAGTTGAGGTCCCTGTCACCTCACTCACCTACGACCCCAGGGTTATGGAATTATCGAGGTAGGACCCCAGGACCTGGCCAGTTTGTAGGGTTATGTGCAGGCTTAACGCTTGTGTCGTGATCATTCTGGATTTTCTCCATCACACGGCACCTGTGACGTTAGTGCATATGGAATTCATTCCGAGCACGGAGACGTCATCTTGAGAAATTGAAATTGAAATTGAAATTAAACCTCTTCCAAACCTTTTGTTAGCCAGACTTCACGTGCTTCACCGATAGAAAGTTGTCGTTGTAAAGGAAAAAGGAAAACACACGCTATGATATGTGTGGGAAAACTATAAAGGGAAATTTAAAAAACGTACAAATGCAGTTGCCATGATGTAATGGTCTACAGCAATTTTTTTCCAAATGGGAATCCCCTGTGAAACTCTCCATTGATTCCAAAACAGGCTTGTGATGCTTTCATTTTCTTATTATTTTTGTTCTTCTTCTTCTTGTCATTCTAAAATTATTATTCTTATTCTTATCATCATCATCATCATCATCATCATCATCATCATCATCATCATCATCGTCATCATCATCATCATCATCATTCTTCCTCTTCTTTTTCTTCTTCTTCTTCTTATTGTTGGTGATCTTGTTCTTCTCGTATTATTATTTAGCAGCATTAGAAGGAACAGCAACGGCAGCGGCAGCAGCAGCAGTAGTAGTAATAGTAGTAGTAGTAGTGGTGGTGGTGGTGGCAGCATTATCAATATTTCCCCTATGTTATGTTAATGGTTCAGACATGCCATGTGTGTGTATCTGTTGGTTCAGACATGCCATGAGTGTGTATCTGAAATATGCCAGAGCACGTGTGCATTGGTTTATCATGTGTCTGATTGATGCCAAAATTTCAGTAAATGTAAAAGAACAACACACAGACAGACAGACAGAGGTGAAAAGATGATCGTGTTACTTCGCTGCCTAATGTCATATTTTCTGACTCAGAGGATAGTCTGATAACATAAGTGGAGAACTCTCTCTCTCTCTCACTCACCTCACTCTCTCTCTCTCTCTCTCTCTCTCTCTCTCTCTCTCTCTCTCTCTCTCTCTCTATCTATCTATCTATCTGTCTGTCTGTCTAAATACATATTTCTATCTATCTGCTCACTTCTGTCCTTTATTTTGTTTCTGCCAGACATACTTAATGGTGATAATAATAATAATTATGACATTTATAAGACGATAAATCTTGATTCAAGAATCAAATCAAGGCGCACACTCTCATCATTCACCAAAGCAATCACCAACAACGACGAAACCTCCAGGGCACAAAGCACACCTAGCAGACTGAAAGAAGGGGGCAGGGGGCAGGGTGGGGGAGGGGGGACAAGGAGGCAGGAGAAGAAGTAACGAAACAGAAGTTTGACCTTCTCCATTGCGAGGAAATGAATCAGATATAAACTGCTCCTCGTTACCCAGTAAGACTGCCATCCCTGAACCGATCATTGCGAGACGGTCTCCACCCTAACTGGCCAAAAAGCCACAGTGCGATAGAATGGATGGGTCTGTATTTTCTTGAATCCTTCCCTAAGTCTCTTTTATCTCGGTGTTGGTGGTGTGGCCACATTCTCTCTCTATTCGTTTCATTCTTTCTTATATAGGTCTCGTTTTTTTTATATATCTCGGTAGTTTTGTGGCTACTTCCTCTCTCTGTTCTTTTCACCAATGCAGCTCTCTCTGTCTGTCTGTCTGTATGTCTGTCTGTCTCTCTTTCTCTGTCTCTGTCTCTGTCTCTGTCTCTCTCTTTCTCTTTCTCACTCTCTCTCTCTCTCTTGCATGTGCATGCACTTTCTTTCTGTCTGTCTCTTTCTTTCTTTCACTCTACCTTTCTCTGTGTTTCTTTCTGTTTCTCTCTCTTATACTTTCTTTTTCTCCATCTCTCTGTCTCTCTCTTCATCTCTCTGTCCCTCTATGTCTGTCTGTCATTCTCTCTCTCTGTCTCTGTCTCTCTCTCTCTCTCTATCTATTTATCTGTATATCTATCTATCTATCTCTTGCTCTCTCTCTCTCTCTCTCTCTCTATATATATATATATATAATATATATATATATATTTCTTTCTTTCTCTGTGTCTCTTTCTGTTTCTGTCTCTTATACTTTCTTTTTCTCCATCTCTCTGTCTCTCTCTTCATCTCTCTGTCCCTCTCTGTCTGTCTTGCGAGATGGTCTCCACCCTAACTGGCCAAAAAGCCACAGTGCCATAGAATGGATGGGTCTGTTATCTCATGATTCCTTCCCTAAGTCTCTTTTATCTCGGTGTTGGTGGTGTGGCCACATTCTCTCTCTATTCGTTTCATTCTTCAAAAGAACTCTTTACAACCATGAATCATCTCCTTGTCACACGAAAAGATTTACCTCTCCCAACAAAACACACAAATGAAGAACTCCCATCTGTATTCTCCAAGTATTTCACCACCAAAATACAAACTCTTCGTGACAGGCTTGACAGGATACCCTGTCAACCATGCCCACCTGACCCTTCCTTCTCTGCCACACCTCTTACTACTTTTACCCCAGTCTCACAAGAAGAAATTCTCAATACAATCAGATCCATGTCGTTCAAAACCTGCGAACTGGATCCTTTTCCAGGTTCTCTCTACTCTGACTGTCTCCCTACGCTCCTCCCATTCATCACTGACATCATCAACACTTCTCTCCAAACTGGAACTGTCCCAGATTCTTTCAAGTCCGCTATTGTTCACCCTCTCCTCAAGAAATACAATTTAGACCCAAATGAACTGAAAAATTACCGGCCTATCTCTAATCTCTCTTTCTTGTCAAAACTGCTTGAAAAAGTTGTCCTCAACCAACTGAACTCTCACCTGTCTGCCAACAATCTCCTCAATCCTTTCCAGTCAGCCTACCGCCAGTGCCATAGCATTGAAACTGCCTTGCTACACATTCTCAACAATCTCCTCCTTGCAACTGATACTGGCAAAGTCTCTCTCCTCACACTCCTTGATTTGTCTGCAGCCTTTGATACCATTCATCATGGTATTCTCCTTTCTAGATTCATCATACTTTTGGCATCTCTGACATTGCTCTCTCCTGGTTCACTTCATATCTATCAAACAGAAAACAAACTGTTCTCATCAATGGCACTTACTCTCAACCTGCATACCTGACCTGTGGTGTTCCACAAGGATTTGTCCTTGGCCCTGTTCTTTTCACTCTTTACACCTCCCCCCTGTCCACCATCATCAACTCCCACTCTATAAAACACCACTTCTATGCTGATGACACCCAACTTCAAGACAGTGACTCACCTGACAATATACAGCACCTCCTGACTCGCACCACTGACTGTTACTCGGACATTAAAAATTGGATGACATACAACAAACTTCAGCTAAATGATGACAAGACAGAAGCTATCCTCATTGGCACCCGTCAGAAACTTTCTCAGCTGCCTCCTCTTTCTCTCCCATTATGTAACACATCAGTCCCAATTTCTGATTCAGCTAAAAACCTTGGTGTCTGCATTGACTCTACCCTCTCCATGAACAACTTTGTTTCTCAAACTGCCAGATCTTGCTACTATCACCTCCATCGTATAAGCCTGATCAGGAAGTATCTCTCTGTGGAAACAACTGCAAAACTCGTTCTCTCCTTCATAATGTCTCGCATTGACTATTGCAATTCACTCCTGTCCGGTCTTATTGCCTCCACCACTCACAGCGCATTCAAAACAATGCTGTACCCTTGTACTCAAAAAGAAAAAAGCTGACCACATATCTCCTCTCCTGGCACAACTTCACTGGCTCCCTGTATCAAAGCGCATACAGTACAAACTAGACACCATGTGCTACAAAAGCCTCAATAACGCAGCCCCCGATTACCTGTCAAGCCTACTTGAGATCTATGTTCCCTCACGTACCCTCCGCTCTGCGTCCGATCCTCTGACTTTTCTCTTTCCACGTACTAAGCTCAATACCTATGGTCCACGAGCCTTCTCTGTTTCTGGTCCAATCTCCTGGAACAAACTTCCTCTCTCAGTCCGTCAGCAACCTACTTTTGTCTCCTTCAAGTCCGCTGTCAAAACTCACATTTTTCTCCTCTGCATAAAATCCTGACCTCACTCAATCCCCTCTGTAGCCTGTTTCCACTCGGAGGGGAATCACATTGCAATATATAATTGTATATAATATGCTCTCTATAATTTTCCATTGCTTTTATTCTTTCTCCCCATTTATAGCCATGTGCGTGTGTGTGTGTGTGTGTGTGTGTGTGTGTGTGTGTGTGTGTGTGTGTGTGTGCGTGAGTACGTGTGTGTGCGTGCGTGCGTGCGTGTGTGTGCGTGCGTGCGTGTGTGTGTGTCTGTTTCAGCGCTTAGATTTGATTTTATCAAGATTTTGCGCTATATATAAATATTGTAATTATTATTATTATTATTTATATGTCTCGTTTTTTTTATCTCGGTGGTTTTGTGGCTACTTCCTCTCTCTGTTCGTTTCACTAATGCAGCTCTCTCCGCCTCTGTCTGTCTGTCTGTCTGTCTGTCTGTCTGTCTGTCTGTCTCTCTCTCTCTCTCTCTCTCTCTCTCTCCCTCTTTCTCTTTCTCACTCTCTCTCTCTCGTGCGCATGCACTTTCTTTCTTTCTTTCTGTTTCTTTCTTTCTTTCTCTCTACCTTTCTCTGTGTCTCTATCTTATACATCGTTTTTCTCCATCTCTCTGTCTCTCTCTTCATCTCTTTGTCACTCTCTGTCGGTCTGTCATTCGCTCTCTCTCTCTCTCTGTCTCTCTGTCTCTCTCGCTCTCTCTCTCTATCTATCTAGCTATATATATATAATATATATATATATATATATCCATTTATCTTTCTTTCTCTCTGCCGATCACTGTCCCTGACAGACATACGTAATAGTGATGATAATTATAATGACATTTATGAGGCGCCAAATCATGATTCAAGAGTCAAATGAAGGTGCGCACTCTCATCATTCACCAAAGCAATCACCACCAACGACGAAACCTCCAGGGCACAAAGCACACCTAGCAGACTGAAAGAAGGGGGCAGGGGCAGGGTGGGGGCAGGGGGGGGGGGACAAGGAGGCAGGAGAAGAAGTAACGAAACAGAAGTTTGACCTTCTCCATTGCGAGGAAATGAATCAGATATAAACTGCTCCTCGTTACCCAGTAAGACTGCCATCCCTGAACCGATCATTGCGAGACGGTCTCCACCCTAACTGGCCAAAAAGCCACAGTGCGATAGAATGGATGGGTCTGTTATCTCTTGAATCCTTTCCTAAGTCTCTTTTATCTCGGTGTTGGTGGTGTGGCCACATTCTCTCTCTACTCGTTTCATTCTTTCTTATATAGGTCTCGTTTTTGTTTTATATCTCGGTTTTGTGGCTACTTCCTCTCTCTGTTCTTTTCACCAATGCAGCTCTCTCTGTCTGTCTGTCTGTATGTCTGTCTCTCTCTCTCTCCCGCTCTCTATCTCTCTCTCTCTCTCTCTCTCTCTCTCTCTCTCCTCTCTCCTCTTCTCCTCCGTCCCTCTTTCTCTTTCTCACTCTCTCTCTCTCTCTCTCTCTCTCTCACGCGCGCGGCCACTTTTTTTCCTTCTTTCTCTTTCTTTCTCTCTACCTTTCTCTGTGTCTCTTTCTGTTTCTCTCTCTTAAACTTTCTTTTTCTCCATCTCTCTGTCTCTCTCTTCATCTCTCTGTCACTCTCTGTCTGTCTGTCATTTTCTCTCTCTATATATCTATCTATCTATCTATCTATCTATCTATCTATCTATCTATTATATATATATATATATCCATTTATCTTTCTTTCTCTCTGCCGATCACTGTCCCTGACAGACATACGTAATAGTGATGATAATAATAATGACATTTATGAGGCGCCAAATCATGATTCAAGAATCAAATCAAGGCGCTCACTCTCATCATTCACCAAAGCAATCACCAACAACGACGAAACCTCCAGGGCACAAAACACACCTAGCAGACTGAAAGAATGGGGTAGGGGGAGGGGGCAGTAGAAGACGTAACGAAACAGAAGTTTGACCTTCTCCATTGCGAAGAAATGAATCAGATATAAACTGCTCGTTACCCAGTAAGACTGCCATCCTTAACCAATCATTGCGAGACGGTCTCCACCCTAACTGGCCAAAAAGCCACAGTGCCATAGAATGGATGGGTCTGTTATCTCTTGAATCCTTTCCTAAGTCTCTTTTATCTCGGTGTTGGTGGTGTGGCCACATTCTCTCTCTATTCGTTTCATTCTTTGTTATATAGGTCTCTTTTTTTTTTATCTCGGTGGTTTTGTGGTTACTTTCTCTCTCTGTTCTTTTCACTAACGCAGCTGTCGCTGTCTCAGATTTTCTAATTCAATCACAAACACTGAAATGGTATTAGAACAGCGAAAAGAGATTCCCACCACTTTACTGAAATATAGTGACTGAATTATAAACCAGTTTGATCAGCAAAACAGAGATCCCCACGACGGTCATTCTGTGAAGAACTTACAAAAATCCACAATAAGATGTAATTATCCAGCCTATTATCCTCCATATGCATTTTTCAGAGCAAACTCCTATGCAATCACTTACGCATTGTTAGCAAGTATTTTCTTCTTCTTCTTGCTTTGCAGTCGCAATGGTCAGTCCACATCTAGCCATAAATGTTTTGTGCACTGTAGGTAGACTTGGTGCTTGATAGTCAGACGAGTTGCAATCGTTGTGTCAGTGTTGCGCCACTTGATAGAGATGACATTGCTGCAAGTTAATGACGATACAAAACTGTTCTTTTTCACTGTGCTATTCTTCAAATGTATTTGAAATCATACTGCATGATATATTTTACAAGACACAGAATGTGATAAATACTGAACCACTGATACATTGCTCATACAAAAACATCAATATGCACACACCAACAAATATAGATGAATGCATTACTTATAATGTCTGATCCTGCATATATGTCTAAAATGGTCATAAATGAACATACACATAGATGACTGCACGATGTCACTTTAGTGATTCAGGAAGTGGAAGTGCACATTGGTGGATAGCAAACTGTGATATATACAGTGGAAGGCCTTGGTGAGCAGATAAGGCTTAACCTGTGAAGTGAAATGCAAAAATGTAGGCAGACGCTTCAGACCAGCCGACAGTGCGTTCAAATTAGATGGCCTAACGAAACTAAAACCAAGCTGACCATTAAAAATTTGAAATTACGTTTTGGCACATTCAGAAGCTGTTGTCTGCAGGGTCACATAGAGCGTGATGTTTGACATGTCTAGAGACGATCTGACAGGCACAGATCCATCAAAACGGTGATATGCAGAGTTTGCAAAGTTTATAGTGGCAGCGAT
>CM060305.1:31193865-31196365 GCA_030674185.1 Monoplex corrugatus | reverse complement strand
TTTACTTTTGTTCATTAAGTTGCTTCCCAAATCATTGTAGCATGCACTACAGAGCTAGACACTCTGACGATGCCTGCTTTTTGAACTGACAAATCAAGGTACTCGTTTTCCATTAAGTATATGGTCAAACTTGCATCTTAGACATTCAGAAGTGATACTAGTCTGAGCTAGTTGTTGCATTATACTCCATCAGTTTTCATCCATTGGTTGCCAATCTTCATTTTCTTCAATGCCGATCTAATCATTTAAAGAGCCACTTGAGGGCACTTGGACATTTTCCTGAGCAATAGGTAAGGCAATCCATTAGGCGCGTTGATTGTTTAACTCTGGCTTTCTCTACAGTTTTCTTGAGGTCATCTGATGTTGTGGCTTGTTTTCTCCAGGATAGCAGGCCGTACCAAATCCTGGATTTCAAGTGAAGCTTCTCACTGGGGGTTGTAATACAGATGCTGTTCCTTTGTCCACTATGAGTGTCCGGATTTTGGCTGCACGAGCAGCTTCCTGACAAATTGGAAGGATCTCTAAAGACGTAACCTTGGGTCTTCTTCTTTTCCCTCATTTTTCTCCTTGCTGTTTCAGCTTTGCTTGGGACACTACGTTTCAGTTTTGGGTCTTTCCATAGTTTCTCTAACCCTAACTTCTCAAATACTGAAGCAACCTTCATTCGTTTTCTCAGAATCATTTCTTTTTGATTATCCCCCCTTTGTCGCTGGTGTCTGGATTTCTGAGCAAGACTTTTCACCATACATGTTGCATATACAGTATCCCAGAAGGTGGCCAGTTTGTGTTCCAGGGTGGTCCTACCTATTAGCACATTTAGTATCTGGACTCTTTCTGTATACCAGGTCTCCTAAGTTCAGCTTCTTAGCATCAAGTTTCTTAGTATCATACTGATTATTCGCCTGAGCCATCAGAGTGGATGTCCTTGGAACAGTTGTTTGATTCCTGGCCTTGGTTTTTCGGCGTTTTATCTGCTGGCCCAGTGTGCTGCTGTTCGTTCATTAGTCCTTGTGCAGCCATTTTTCGTCCTGTGGATTTTCATGCCGCGCTGGATAGATAATCGTCTTCCACAGACACACGGGAATTCCATGTGTCTCTTACTCATGATCCGTTGTGGGTTGCCAGCAAAAAGAAATTCCAAACGTTTTACAGAAAGGTAATGAAAGAATTGCAAACTGCAATGTATTCAGCAAGACTGAAATACCGAAACCAGTGATTCTGGGAGGAACTTGTACCATGACTTACTAAAACTGCGCAATGAGGTAGAACAGACCTATTGATTATTTTCCAGTCACAATGAGAAAGGATAGACTAATCTATTGTTTACGAAATGAGAAAATAGACCAATCTATTGTCTTCCAATTCCTTTTCAAACGCAGGTTATAAATACCCCTAACTATGATTCAGAAGAAAGTAAAAAAAGGACACCAAATGATATTAAGAATAGACAACTGTAAAAAAAAACCCAAAAAAAACGCAAAGAGGCAAAAGGCAAAATTGAGTGAATAATGAAATGAAGTATCAACAGGGAAATAAAAGAGAAAAAGATGAAAAAGAGACAGAGAGACAGGGAGGAAGATAGGGAAAGAGAGGTAGAGGGAAATAAATATTTGCTTTGGAAGCAAACAGAGAAATAAACAAACCCCCAAATTAATGTTGCCCATCCGTTTGTTTACCTCTCGCTTTCTATCTCTTTCTTTACCCCCTTAGCTTTGAGATGACGTGTTAAATTAACTGGGCTATCAAAGACAAACAGGCAAACAAATGAACAAACGCAACATAAATTGAACTCAGTCTGTCTGTCTATATGTCTATCTGTCTGTCTGTCTCTCTCTCTCTCTACCTCTCCCTCTCTTCCTCTCTCCTCTCTGTCTCTCTCTCTCCTCTCTCTCTCTCCTCTCTCTCTCTCTCTCTCTCTCTCGCTGTCTCTCTCGCTCTCTTTGTCTCTCTCTTTCTTCCTGTCCCACTCTCTCTCGCAGTTTTGTCAATGTATTTTGTATTGTTTCTTTGTTTCTGAGATGGCATCTTAAATTACTTGGGTATTACAAATAAAAATGTTAAAATGAACTCTCTCTCTCTCTCTCTCTCTCTCTCTCTCTCTCTCTTTCTCTCTCCTCTGTCTCTCTTTCTCTGTTTCTGTCTCCCTCTGTCTCTGTCAGTCTCTTCTCTCTCTGTCCCTCTGTCCCTCTCTGTCCCCCTCTCTGTCTATCTCTCTGTCTGTCTCTGTCTGTCTGTATGTCTGTCTCTTTATCTCTCTCTCGTTCTCTCTATCTTCTCTCTTCTCTCTCTCTCCCTCTCTCTTTGATCACTCCTGTGTCTCTCTGATCTCTCTCCTTCTCTCTCCCTCTCTTCCTGTCTCTCTGTGTGTCTCTCTCTCTGTGTCTCTCTCTGTCTTTCTCTCTCCAAGTTTCTCTCTTTCTCTCTTTCTCTCTCCCTCTCTCTGTCTGTCTTTCTCTCTGTCTGTCTGTCTCTCTTTCTTTCTCTCTCACTGTCTGCCTCT
>CM060305.1:31186365-31191365 GCA_030674185.1 Monoplex corrugatus | reverse complement strand
GACGCTCTATTTCTTTCCCAACATGTGACGAAACAATATAGACAGACAGAATAATTCTATCATTCAACCCCAAAGACAGAGCAATGTATGTGCACTACTAAATAACGATTTGCAATAGATAATTTTGTCACTCCCGCCGAAATAATAAGTAATTAATTGAACATGTTATTTAAGTAGTAATGTTATTAACTAGTAGGGTACTTAACTAGCAGTATACTTAGCTAGTATGGAGCACCCTAGCTAACACTAACCTAGAAAAAGTACAATACATTTTTATTGCCATCATTGTCTTTATCATTAACATTGTCATCAAACATCAAACATCAAACATTGTCGTAATGATTGTTATCATTGTTCTCACTGTCATCATCATCGTGTTTGTTATCATTGTTATCGTAATCGTTGTTATTAGAATGACTTGCGTTCGATTCCCTGTGGGACAGAGACTCCCCCCCCCCCCCCCACACACACACACACTTGAAAAACCTTAAGTGGTAATCTGGGTACTACTCTCTTCCATCAGACAACAAACCAAGATCCTTTTTGCAAAATCCATTTAGCGTACGCTGAAATCCCACGAGAACTACAGACGTGTCCCGGCAAAGTTATGAAAAGAAATCCACTATCATGAAGAAAAACCGCATACAAGTAAAATAGGATCTGTTACTATGACGACGTGCTTTCCCTGAAGAATATGTGTGGAATTATTCAATTCGACTCGCTTGTACCTATAATTCTTTGTTTGTTGTTGTTGTTGTTGTTGTTGTTGTTGATTGACTATAGGGTGTGTATTCTCCATTGCCATTTCTACATTTTAAGTAGATTTAAGACAGGGTTTCATAAAGTCTGTCAACATAGGAATAGAAGGGGCTAGATATATACTCTCACTCATATACAGCTGTGGAGTCATCATTTTTTTAGAAAGGACTAGAGCATACTGTATCCCACTGTCTGTGACAAAACACAAACGGGCACTATTGATCGTTATAGAAGTGCCTGGGCACCAGTTTCCTCACTGCAACTTGACAGTGTGAGCACCTTAATCATAGACCCATACTATGCAGGGGCAGGGGCTCAAAGTAAATCTGTTCGGCTGAGTTTAAAAGAATTTTTTTCAAAAAGCTTCTCATTCAGTGAGGCAACAAGGATGTTTTGGCACACAGAAAACAAAAACAAACAAAACAAAACAAACAAAAGTCAAAGAGGCAAACACATAGACACCCTAAGCAAATATGTTTAATAGTTTCAAGATCTCAGTGAGGGGTATTTATCTGGTAGTGTTATTCCAAAATGTATAAACATATTTGTAGTTGTATTGAAATATTAAAGTATTGCTGGATCAAAACATCCGCTGTTTGAACATAAAAAAGGGATCACGAATATCCAAACGTATTTACAAATTTCTTTAAAACATTCCTACATTTCTTAGTGTATGTATGTATGTATGTATGTATGTATGTATGTAATGTATGTATGTATGTGATGTTAATGTTGTGTGTGTGTAATATATGTATGTACATGTATGTATGTATGAATGTATGTGTATGTGTGTAATATATGTGTGTATGTGTGTATGTATGTATGTGTGTATGTATGTATACACGTATTCGTGTATGTATGTATGTATGTATACATGTATTCGTGTATGTATGTATGTATGTATGTGTGTGTGTATGTATGTATGCATGTATGTATGTCTGCATGCATGTATGTATGTATGCATGATGCATGTATGTATGTATGATGTATGTATGTATGTAAGTATGTATGTATGTATGTATGCATGTATTGTGTATGTATGTATGTATGTATGTATGTATGTATGTATGTATGTATCTATGCGTATATGTATGTATATATGTATGTATCATAGGTATGTATGTAGGTAGGTAGGTAGGTATTTATGTAGGTATGTATGTAGGTATCTATGTATCTATGTATGTAAATATGTATCTGCGTATGTATCTATGTATGTATCTTAGTATGTATGTATTAATCTAACGACTCATTCTGAACGCCCCACCCCCACTCGCCTTTTTATAATCAAGCCACGCTTTACATTTGTTAAGATTTCCTCCTTCTTCTCTCACACGAAGAGCCCTGCAGCTAAGTGGATAAACAATGTGACGACAGTTTTCTTTCTAGGGTCCACTAGGGCTTTTGGGTTGAAACTTTCGTGTATACGTATATCAGTCTAAAGCTACAGTATAATGATTGGGATGGATAATGTTCCACGGGAGATACAATGATTATAAATACGCTGTTCATTAACCTTCTCTCTCTCTCCTTCATTCTCTGTCTCTGTCCCTATCTCTGTTTCTGTCTCTGTCACTCTGTCTTTGTCTGTCTGTGTGTCTGTGTGTCTGTGTGACTGTCTATCCGTCTGTCTGTCTCTGTCTCTGTCTCTCTGTCTTCTCTCTCTCTCCTCTCTCTCTCTCTCTTTCTCTTTATCCTATTGTCGCTTTCTGTCTCTCTGTATGTCTCTCTCTCTCTTTTTTTTTCTCTCTCTCATACTCGCACACACACATCACACACACACACACACACACACACAACATATATATGCACACACACTAACACACACACACACACACACACACACACACACACACACACACGCACACACACACACACACACTAACACACACACTAACACACACACACAACACACACACACACACACACACACACACACGCACACTAACACACACACACACAACACACACGCATGCACACCTTCCTTTTTTTATTTTTTCCCTACTCTCTCCTTCTTACACCAACCTCTATAACGCACAATCTCGCAGGAAAGAAGAAAAAAAGTAAAAGTTCAGGAAATAGGATTCCCACCTCTTTACTGCAGAGAAAGGAACCCGCTACGAGCGACTTTTCACCCAGTAAGATGGCTGTCAGTGACCCAGTCATTGTGAGACAGTCTGCAACTTTCACTGGCCTAAAAGCCACTGTGAGATGGAATGGACCGATCTATTATCTCTCTGTCCCTTTCCTAAGACTTCTGGTTTTGCCAAGACCAGCACTTTACCATTACGCACAAAAAAAGGGGAAAAACAAGCTATCACAGACATTACGTCATCATGGAAATAAAGATTAATCAAACACCGAATGTAGTTAGAAATGAAGGAGAAAGAAGAAAAAAATAGAACTTGACAAGAAAAATTTAATGACTAACAGAAACATAAAAACTAAACCCAAAATGAAACATTGATAAGATAACAGACAACACGAATATACCACAGATCATTTACAAAATACTCTTTCTCTCTGTCACTCTTTGTCTGTCTGTCTGTCTGTCTCTGGTCTGTATGTCTCTGTTTGTTTGTCTGTCTGTTTGCCTGTCTCTCTCTCTGTCTCTTTCTCTCTACCTCTGTCTGCTCTCTCTCTCTCTCTCTCTTCCTCTCTCTCTCTCTCTCTCTCTCTCACTCTCTCTGTTCTTTCTATCTGTCGGTCTGTCGGTCTGTCGTCTGTCTGTCTTCAATATTCTGAAGAAGAAAAATGTAAATGTCACTCTTTGTCTGTATGTCTGTCTGTCTCTGTCTCTGTCTCTGTCTGTCTGTCTGTCTGTCCGTCAGTCGTCTTTTGTCTCTCTCTTGTCTCTCTCTGTCCCTCTGTCTGTCCTCTGTCCTCTGTCCCTGTCCTCTGTCTCTGTTCTGTCTCTCTCTCTCTGTCTCTCTCTGTCTCTCTGTCTCTGTCTCTGTCTCTCTCTCTCTCTCTCTCTCTCTCTCTCTCTCTCTCTCTCTCTCTCTCTCTCTCCTCCCTTTCGCACGCTCGCTATCACACGTACATCCTACTAAACCCAATTCTGTTTTCTTTATGCCCCCAGAACAGACACTTTGGGGAAGAATAGTAGGACAGAAAATAAGATTCCAACCTCATCATTTCGAGACGGGATACCCCTAAATGGCCCAAAAAGCCCACTATAGGAAATGATGGACTGGTCTGTCAACCCAGACTGTATCCCAAATGCAGTTTGGGGTCTCTCAATGGCACACATTTTGTATGTCTAGGATGTGGCATAAGGAAGAGTCAGTAGGGATATAGGGAAGGCAAGTTACAGTAAGAAAGAAGAAGAGGTAATCAATCAAAAAGTGTAGTGTAGAAGGTATGGCATTACGTCGGAGGTTTGGGTGGACTGTGGTTTTAGGCCCAGTAGTGAACCGTGGGGATGCTGCGGGGGGGGGGGGGGGGGGGGGGTAATTTATACATAATATGCCCTTTTTCTGGAAATTCTGTGCCAGAAAGTTCCTCTTTTCTTTTCCATCACTCTGGTTTTTTTTCTTCCTATCCTCCATTACTTTTTGCTATCTCTTTCTATTATTTTCTGCCTCACTGGTCCTTTCACCTGTATGTGTTCTATAAAACCTGTCATAGTTTCTCTTGGATTGGTAACTGGGTAAATGTATTCCCTGCGTATTTAGTTCTAAGGAAATACGCTGCGTAGGAGTAATTTTAGGTAAGTAAGGCCCGTTTTTATCTATCCATGGTTATGTTTACTTTTAGATTCAGTTTTTTAAATGCTCTGGTGATGAATTGGACGAAATGGTCAACGCCAGGAGTATAATTATCCTTATAGTATAGGCCCTCATGCTTTGATATGTGTACTTACTTTTCTTGTCCAGCTCTTTTTGCCAACCGGATGCTGTGTGCGTTTTGAAATGATTATAGCCTTGATATGGCTCTGTGTAGATGGCTAAAGCTTTAAACGATAAGAAAAACGAACAATAACCCTGCAGGCTTAGTATTATGAATACCTGCATTTTGTGGCTAATCTGGCTTTTGTGTCACCCTTCTCCTAGACAGTCTTTCGATAGGACAAAACAATGTTTAGCATCATCATCATCACCACTATCACCATCATCGGCATCATCATCACCATCTCACCATCATTTTCATCATCGTCATCATCATCACCACATCAATATCATCATTATCATCATCGTCGTGGTGGTGGTGGTGGTGGTCGTCGTCATCATCATCATCATCAT
>CM060305.1:31176365-31181365 GCA_030674185.1 Monoplex corrugatus | reverse complement strand
TCTCTCTTTATCTATCTATCTATCTATCTATCTATCTATCTGTCTGTCTGTCTGTCTGTCTGTCTGTCTATTTTGCACATATCCCACCCAACTAACCCTTTTCTTTGACATCTTCTGCCACATACATCTTTTGGGTAGAATAACAGAAAGGAAAATAAGATTCCAACCTCATCAGCACGAGCAGACGACATCCTATATGGCCTGAAAAACCACAGTAAGAAATGGTGATTGGCCAGGCTATCATCTTCCTGTTTCCCAAAGCCCCTTTCAATCTTTCCAGTCTGCGCCAGTTTGTTTTTTTTCAATTTTCTTTTTTTTTTATTAGTTTGTATTTTATTTTATCTATTTTTTTGTGAGTGTGGTGCAAGTCCAAAGAGAAGAGATTGCCAGGAACTGGTACTCTAAAATTAAAATAAAAAAACAAAGAATAGGCAAAGGACAGACAGTTGAAGTGTTACGTCACTCTTGGGGTGTGATCAGGGGGGGGGGGGTGATTCCATACTAATTTTCCAAGAAGAGAAGAGACGGTGGCTAACTGTACGCATTGGCAAAACCCATGCAAGTCACACTGCAAGGCGGTGACGCTCTATTTTTTCCCCAACATGTGACGATAACAATATAGACAGACAGAATAACTCTTATCATTCAACCCCAAAGACAGAGCAATGTATGTGCACTACTAAATAACGATTTGCAATAGATAATTTTGTCACTCCCGCCGAAATAATAAGTAATTAATTGAACATGTTATTTAAGTAGTAATGTTATTAACTAGCAGGGTACTTAACTAGCAGTATACTTAGCTAGTATGGAGCACCCTAGCTAACACTAACCTAGAAAAAGTACAATATATTTTTATTGCCATCATTGTCTTTATCATTAACATTGTCATTGTTGTCCATGTCATCACACATTGTCGTAATGATTGTTATCATTGTTCTCACTGTCATCATCATCGTGTTTGTTATCATTGTTATCGTAATCGTTGTTATTAGAATGACTTGCGTTCGATTCCCAATGGGACAGAGACTGCCCCCCCCCCCCCCCACACACACACACACTTGACTAACCTTAAGTGGTAGTCTGGGTACTACTCTCTTCCATCAGACAACAAACCAAGATCCTTTTTGCAAAATCCATTTAGCGTACGCTGAAATCCCACGAGAACTACAGACGTGTCCCGGCAAAGTTATGAAAAGAAATCCACTATCATGAAGAAAAACCGCATACAAGTAAAATAGGATCTGTTACTATGACGACGTGCTTTCCCTGAAGAATATGTGCGGAATTATTCAGTTCGACTCGCTTGTACCTATAATTCTCTTTTGTTTTTGTTGTTGTTGTTGTTGTTGTTGTTGTTGTTGATTGACTATAGGGTGTGTATTCTCCATTGCCATTTCTACATTTTAAGTAGATTTAAGACAGGGTTTCATAAAGTCTGTCAACATAGGAATAATATCCAGGGAAGAGTGAAGGGGTTAGATATATGCTCTCACTCATATACAGCTGTGTAGTCATCATTTTTTTAGAAAGGACTAGAGCATACTGTATCCCACTGTCTGTGACAAAACACAAACGGGCACTATTGATCGTTACAGAAGTGCCTGGCCATTAGTTTCCTCACTGCAACTTGACAGTGTGAGCACCTTAATCATAGACCCATACTATGCAGGGGCAGGGGCTCAAAGTAAATCTGTTAGGCTGTGTTTAAAAGATTTTTTTTAAAAAGCTTCTCATTCAGTGAGGCAACAAAGATGTTTTGGCACACAGACAACAAAAACAAAACAAAACAAAACAAACAAAAGTCAAAGAGGCAAACACATAGACACCCGAAGCAAATATTTTTAATAGTTTCAAGATCTCAGTGAGGGGTATTTATCTGGTACTGTTATTCCAAAATGCATAAACATATTTGTAGTTGTATTGAAATATTAAAGTATTGCTGCATCAAAACATCCGCTGTTTGAACATAAAAAAGGGACCACGAATATCCAAACGTATTTACAAACTTTCTTTAAAACATTCCTACATTTCTTAGTGTATGTATGTATGTATGTATGTATGTATGTATGTATGTATGTGTGTGTGTGTAATATATGTATGTACATGTATGTATGTATGAATGTATGTGTGTGTGTGTAATATATGTGTGTATGTGTGTATGTGTGTATGTATGTGTGTATGTATGTATACATGTATTCGTGTATGTATGTATGTCTGTATGCATGTGTGTATGTATGTATGCATGTATGTATGTCTGCATGCATGTATGTATGTATGCATGGTGCATGTATATATGTATGATGTATGTATGTATGTAAGTATGCATGTATGTATGTATGTATGCATGTATGTGTGTATGTATGTATCTATGTGTATATGTATGTATATATGTATGTATCATAGGTATGTATGTAGGTAGGTAGGTAGGTATCTATGTAGGTATGTATGTAGGTATGTATGTATCTATGTATGTAAATATGTATCTACGTATGTATCTATGTAGGTATCTTAGTATCTATGTATTAATCTAACGACTCATTCTGAACGCCCCACCCCCACTCGCCTTTTTATAATCAAGCCACGCTTTACATTTATTAAGATTTCCTCCTTCTTCTCTCACACGAAGAGCCCTGCAGCTAAGTGAAGAAACAATTTGACGACAGTTTTCTTTCTAGGGTCCACTAGGGCTTTTGGGTGAAACTTTCGTGTATACGTATATCAGTCTAAAGCTACAGTATAATGATTGGGATGGATAGTGTTCCACGGGAGATACAATGATTATAAATACGCTGTTCATTAACCTTCTCTCTCTCTCCTTCATTCTCTGTCTCTGTCCCTATCTCTGTTTCTGTCTCTGTCGCTCTGTCTTTGTCTGTCTGTCTGTCTGTGTGTCTGTGTGACTGTCTATCCGTCTGTCTGTCTCTGTCTGTCTCTGTCTCTCTGTCTCTGTCTTTGTGTATGTCTCTGTCTCTGTCTCTGTCTCTGTCTTTCTCTCTCTCTCTCTCTCTCTCTCTCTCTCTCTCTCTCTCTCTCTCTCTCTTTATCCTATTGTCGCTTTCTGTCTCTCTGTATGTCTCTCTCTCTCTTTTTTTTCTCTCTCATACTCGCACACACACACACACACACACACATACACACACACATATGCACACACACACAACACACACGCACGCACACACACACACACACACACACACACACACACACACACACGCACGCACGCATGCACACCTTCCTTTTTTTTATTTTTTCCCTACTCTCTCCTTCTTACACCAACCTCTATAACGCACAATCTCGCAGGAAAGAAGAAAAAAAGTAAAAGTTCAGGAAATAGGATTCCCACCTCTTTCTTGCAGAGAAAGGAACCCGCTACGAGCGACTTTTCACCCAGTAAGATGGCTGTCAGTGACCCAGTCATTGTGAGACAGTCTGCAACTTTCACTGGCCTAAAAGCCACTGTGAGATGGAATGGACCGATCTATTATCTCTCTGTCCCTTTCCTAAGACTTCTGGTTTTGCCAAGACCAGCACTTTACCATTACGCACAAGAAAAGGGGGAAAACAAGCTATCACAGACATTACGCTATCATGGAAATAAAGATTAATCAAACACCGAATGTAGTTAGAAATGAAGGAGAAAGAAGAAGGAACTAGAACTTGACAAAAACAATTTAATGACTAAGAGAAAAATAAAAACTAAACCCCAAAATGAAACATTGATAAGATAACAGACAATACGACAGAACGAATATACCACAGATCATTTACAAAATACTCTTTCTCTCTGTCACTCTTTGTCTGTCTGTCTGTCTGTCTCTGTCTGTCTGTCTGTGTCTGTCTCTCTGTCTCTCTGTCTGTCTGTATGTCTGTGTGTGTCTGTCTCTGTCTGTATGTCTCTGTCTGTCTGTCTGTCCGTCTCTCTCTCTCTCTCTCTCTCTCCTCTCTCTCTCTCTCTCTCTCTCGGTCTGTCGATCTGTCTGTCTTCAATATTCTGAATAGGAAAAAATTAAATGTCACTCGTTGTCTGTCTGTCTGGCTGGCTGTCTGGCTGTCTGTCTCTGTCTCTGTCTCTGTCTGTATGTCTGTATGTCTGTCTGTCTGTCTGTCTGTCTCTCTCTGTCTCTCTGTCCCTCTGTCTGTCTGTCTCTCTCTCTCTCTGTCTGTCTCCTCTCTCTCTCTCTCTCTCTGTCTCTCTCTGTCTGTCTGTCTGTCTCTCTCTCTCTCTCTCTCTCTCTCTCTCTCTCTCTCTCTCTCTCTCTCCTCCCTCTCGGACGCTCGCTATCACATGTACATCCTACTAAACCCAATTCTGTTTTCTTTATGCCCCCAGAACAGACACTTTGGGGAAGAATAGTAGGACAGAAAATAAGATTCCAACCTCATCATTTCGAGACGGGATACCCCTAAATGGCCCAAAAAGCCCTCTACAGGAAATGATGGACTGGTCTGTCAACCCAGACTGTATCCCAAATGCAGTTTGGGGTCTCTCCAATGTGCACATTTATATCTTGTGATGCTGGTCTCAAGCGAAGAGATCAGTGGGGATATAGGGAAGGCAAGTACAGTGATAGAAAAGAGGTAATCATATCAAAAATGTGGTGTAGCAGGTATGACATTACGTTGGCGGTTTGGGTGACTGTGGTTTTAGGCCCAGTAGTGAACCGTATAGAACCAATACTGTTGTACGGATGCGAGGCGTGGACAGTCAGCAAGCAAAGCCAGAGCAAGATTGAGGCAGCCGAGATGTGGTTTCTCAGAAAAATGTTGAGAGTTCCATGGACAGCAAAGAAAACAAACGAGACAGTCTTGATGGAGGCAGACACAAGTAGATCACTCATAAGGAAGATTAGGAAAAGACAGGCAACATTTATAGGCCATTTTATGAGGAAGGGGGATTTGGAGCACAACGGGAAAGCTGGAGGGAAAGAGAGTGCCAGGTAGATCCAGGGAGAGAATGCTGGATGGACTTGCAGAGTGGCTGGGGATGAGGAGGGTGG
>CM060305.1:31163865-31171365 GCA_030674185.1 Monoplex corrugatus | reverse complement strand
TACCTATTTCACTAGCAGTCAGAAAAATATTATACCTACCTCCTCATTACACTGTCATGAAAGAGCTACGAACAAATATTCACCCAGCAAGAGCACTGTCTTCGAACCAATCATGGTGAGACATGTGTATCCAAAATATCCCAAAAGGCACTCTGAGAAAAAATGGACCAGTCTAATATCTTGCATTTGATTTCTCTCAATAAGCCAGACATATCATCCTAGACATTAATAACAATGAGGAAAACATCACCTCTAGTACAAAACTATGACAATGGACAGTATAAAACGAATAAAAGAAGGAAATGGAAAAACAGAAAAGTCGGAAGGGGGAAAAAAACAAAAGAAAGAGAAAAACAAACGAAAAAATGCGGAAAGAAAGACAGACGTCAAGATAGAAGGATAACATTGCTCTCTCTCTCTCTCTCTCTCTCTCTCTCTCTCCTCTCTCTCTCTCTCTCTCTATTTCTCTCTCTCTCTCTCCTCATCTCTCTCTCTCTCTCTCTATTTTCTCTCTCTCTTCTTCTCTCTCTCCCTCTCTCCCATCCCCTCTCTCTCCCCACCTCTCTCTCTCTCTCTCTCTCTTTCTCTTTGTCTCTGAATGTCTGACTGTCTGGCTGCCTGTCTGTCTACATGTCTGTCTGTCCGTCCGTCTGTCTGTCTGTTTCTGTCCATCTCTCTCTCTCTCTCTCTCTCTCTCTCTCTCTCTCTCTCTTCTCCTCTCTCTCTCTCTCTCCTCGCCCGCGCGCGCGCGCGTGTGTGTGTGTGTGTTTATGTGTGTGTGTGAGAGAGAGAGAGAGAGAGTGTGTGTGTGTGTGTGGTGTGTTGTGTGTGTGTGTTTTGTGTGTGTCTGTCTGTCTGTCTGTGTTTAGTGTATGTGTATATGTGAGTGTGTTTGTTTATACATGTGTTTGCACACGCGTGCGTATGTGTTTGTACATGTGCACGCGCCTACGAGCGTCCAGGTCCTCCCCAAATCCATTTCCACGTGGGAGGGGCGCTTCACTTCACTCAGCTTCATTAATCTCTCACAATCACTTACTCAGCAATCTACATTAATCTAATGGTGTAATCTGAATCAAGTTTACAACCCAGTCACGCACACAATTCATTAGGAATTGCCCCATTCTCCCCACAAAGAGCCCTGCAGTTAAAATCAGGGAAGCTCTTCAATATTGTTCGTTGGTTTGCCTGAAAGCACCGTCCCTGATTTATGGGAGGAATTTGTGTGGCAGCATTCCAGACTTGCTTGTAATTTTGATTTGGGGAGTTTGTCCCGCGGGAAGGCATAATGATTATTGTTTGCATTTAATAGTGTGTAAAAAAAATTATATGTGGGAGTGTTTACCACAATGTACATGTACAACAAGCACGTTGATGTGATTTACGTGTAGTAGGGTGAAAATCGAACTGTTGGTGTTGGTCTGTCAGCTTGTCTTTGTGTGTGTGTCTCTCTCTATTTATGGTATGTGTTTTTACCTTTTAATTTATCTATTCATTTTATTATTATTCTATTATTTATTATTTATTATTATATTTATTATTTATTTATTTATTTATTTATTCAGTCAATTATTTGTGTATTTATGTATGTATTTATCTGTTTACTTTTTTTATTACCTATTTATACTTTTGAGCAAGTGTTTTTTTTTTAATTTATGTATTTACCGATTCATTCACAATTCATTTGTTTATTTATTCGCTTATTTGTATTTTCATCTGTTTATTGTATTTATCTGTTTATGCTTTCGAACAAGTTTTTTTTTTTTTAGTTTTCTTTTATGTAGTAGTCACTAAGCCTCAAATAACCAGTCCGGTAGTCTCGATGAAGATTGTAGTTTTCACGAAGTCTTCTTTGTTACCCCATGGCTGCTCTTTCTCAAGGTCAATCCATGATCATTGTGTATTTTCTCCATGTCATGGCATCACTTGTGTCAAACACTTATGGTTTTTTCCCCAGGTGGGGTGCAAAGTCGTCACGTTCAGAAACTGAAAAGTTCCTCCTGAGTGCTCCACTCTGCCGTTGCTCATTTTGCATTTTGCTTGCTTGCTTGTTTGTTTGTTTGTTGTTTGTTTGTTTGTTGGTTGGTTGGTTGCTGTTGTTTGTGTTTGTTTGTTGGTTGGTGTTGGTTGGTTGGTTTGGTTGGTTGGTTGGTTGTGTTGGTTGGTTGGTGTTGGTTGGTTAGTTAGTTCGTTGGTTGGTTGGTTTGTTGGTTGGTTGGTTGGTTGGTTGATTGTTGGTTGGTTGTTGGTTGTCGTTGGTTGGTTGGTTTGTTGGTTGGTTGGTTGGTTGGTTTGGTTTGGTTGTGTTGTTGGTTGGTTGGTTGGTTGGTTGGTTGGTTGGTTGGTTTGGTTGGTTGGTTGGTTGGTTACTTGGTTGTTGGTTGATTGGTTCGTTGCTTGGTTCGTTCGTTTGTTCGTCGTTTGTTTGTTTGTTTTTTGTTTGTTTGTTTGTTTGTTTGTTTGTTTTGTCTTCTAAACAATTGGCTTAACTGTAGCATGTATTTTTGGAGTCTATAGTCAAGTCTGGCTTGGCCAGCCATTCACGTTGGACAGCCCCATTCAACACGCATGTTGGAATAGGCGGCAGTGCCCATTGTTCGGACAGACGATTGTTATAATTTGTCGCCGTTGAAAAGAAGGTGGGATCAGGTGTTTCTGTGTTTACCTGCAACACCAGCTCTATCCTCCATCTCTCTCTTTCTCTCTCTCTCTCTGTCTTTTCCTCTCTCTTTCTCTTCGTCTCTGTCTCTTTCTGTCTCTGTCTCTGCTATCTCTCTCTCTCTGCCACTTTCTCTCTCTCTCTTACTATCTATCTATCTATCTATCTATCTATCTGTCTGTCTGTCTGTCTATTTTGCACATATCCCACCCAACTAGCCCTTTTCTTTGACATCTTCTGCCACAGACATCGTTTGGGTAGAATAACAGAAAGAAAATAGGATTCCAACCTCATCAGCACGAGCAGACGACATCCTATATGGCCTGAAAAACCACAGTAAGAAATGGTGATTGGCCAGTCTATCATCTCCCTGTTTCCCATGGCCCCTTTCAATCTTTCCAGTCTGCGCCAGTTTTTTTTTTCAATTTTCTTTTTTTTTTATTAGTTTGTATTTTATTTTATCTATTTTTTTGTGAGTGTGGTGCAAGTCCAAAGAGAAGAGATTGCCAGGAACTGGTACTCTAAAATTAAAAAAAAAAAAAAAGAATAGGCAAAGGACAGACAGTTGAAGTGTTACGTCACTCTTGGGGTGTGATCAGGGGGGGGGGGTGATTCCATACTAATTTTCCAAGAAGAGAAGAGACGGTGGCTAACTGTATGCATTGGCAAAACCCATGCAAGTCACACTGCAAGGCGGTGACGCCCTATTTTTTTTCCCAACATGTGACGATAACAACATAGACAGACAGAATAATTTATCATTCAACCCCAAAGACAGAGCAATGTATGTGCACTACTAAATAACGATTTGCAATAGATAATTTTGTCACTCCCGCCGAAATAATAAGTATTAATTGAACATGTTATTTAAGTAGTAATGTTATTAACTAGTAGGGTACTTAACTAGCAGTATACTTAGCTAGTATGGAGCACCCTAGCTAACACTAACCTAGAAAAAGTACAATATATTTTTATTGCATCATTGTCTTTATCATTAACATTGTCATTGTTGTCCATGTCATCAAACATTGTCGTAATGATTGTTATCATTGTTCTCACTGTCATCATCATCGTGTTGTTATCATTGTTATCGTAATCGTTGTTATTAGAATGACTTGCGTTCGATTCCCTGTGGGACAGAGACTCCCCCCCCCCCCCCCCCACACACACACACACTTGACTAACCTTAAGTGGTAGTCTGGATACTACTCTCTTCCATCAGACAACAAACCAAGATCCTTTTCACAAAATTCATTTAGCGTACGCTGAAATCCCACGAGAACTACAGACGTGTCCCGGCAAAGTTATGAAAAGAAATCCACTATCATGAAGAAAAACCGCATACAAGTAAAATAGGATCTGTTACTATGACGACGTGCTTTCCCTGAAGAATATGTGTGGAATTATTCAGTTCGACTCGCTTGTACCTATAATTCTCTTTTGTTTTGTGTTGTTGTTGTTGTGTTGTTGGTTTGTTGTTTTTTGTTGTTGTTATTGACTATAGGGTGTGTATTCTCCATTGCCATTTCTACATTTTAAGTAGATTTAAGATAGGGTTTCATAAAGTCTGTCAACATAGGAATAATATCCAGGGAAGAGTGAAGGGGCTAGATATATGCTCTCATTCATATACAGTTGTGTAGTCATCATTTTTTTAGAAAGGACTAGAGCATATTGTATCCCACTGTCTGTGACAAAACACAAACGGGCACTATTGACCGTTACAGAAGTGCCTGGCATCAGTTTCCTCACTGCAACTTGACAGTGTGAGCACCTTAATCCTAGACCCATACTATTCAGGGCATGGACTCAAAGTAAATCTGTTTGGCTGTGTTTAAAAATATTTTTTTAAAAAGCTTCTCATACAGTGAGGCAACAAGGATGTTCTGGCACACAGAAAACAAAAGCAAAACAAAACAAACAAAACAAAGAAACAAAAACCAAAGAGGCAAACACATAGACACCCGAAGCAAATATTTTTAATAGTTTCAAGATCTCAGTGAGGGGTATTTATCTGGTACTGTTATTCCAAAATGCATAAACATATTTGTAGTTGTATTGAAATATTAAAGCATTTCTGCATCAAAACATCCGCTGTTTGAACATAAAAAGGGACCACGAATATCCAAACGTATTTATCAAGATTCTTTAAAACATTCCTACATTTCTTAGTGTACATTGTATGTATGTATGTATGAAATGGATTGTGTGTGTGTGTGTGTGTGTGTGTGTGTGTGTGTGTGGTGTGTGTGTGTGTGTGTGTGTGTAATTATGTATGTATGTTGTATACATGTATTAATGTATGTATAGATATGTATGTATGTATGTATGTATGCATGCATGTATGTCTGCATGCATGTATGTATGTATGCATGATGCATGTATGTATGTATGATATATGTATGTACATGTATGTATGCATGTATGTGTGTATGTATGTATGTATGTATGTATGTATGTATGTATCTATGCGTGTATGTATGTATGTATGTAGTAGGTAGGTAGGTAGGTAGGTAGGTAGGTATGTATGTATATGGTAGGTATCTATGTATCTGTATACTCACAAGAAAAGGGGAAACAAGCTATGTATGTACTCACAAGAAAAGGGGAAAAACAAGCTATCACAGACATTGCGGTATCATGGAAATAAAGATTAACCAAACACCGAATGTAGTTAGAAATGAAGGAGAAATAAGAAGCAAATAGAACTTGACAAGAAAAATTTAATGACTAACAGAAAAATAAAAACTAAACCCCAAAATAAAAACATTGATAAGATAACAGACAACACGACAGAACGAATATGCCACAGATCATTTACAAAATATTCTTTCTCTCTGTCACTATTTGCCTGTCTGTTTGTCTGTTTGTCTGTCTATCTGTCTGTCTGTCTTCTGTGTGTGTCTCTCTCTGTGTGTCTGTCTCTGTCTGTATGTCTCTGTTTGTCTGTATGTCTGTCTGTCTGTCTGTCTCTCTCTCTCTCTCTCTCTCTCTCTCTCTCTCTCTCTCTCGCTCTCTCTCTCTGTCTTTCTATCTGTCGGTCTGTCGATCTGTCTGTCTTCAATATTCTGAAGAAGAAAAATGTAAATGTCACTCTTTTTCTGTCTGTATGTCTGTCTCTGTCTCTGTCTGCATGTCTCTGTCTGTCTGTCTGTCTGTCTGTCTCTCTGTCTCTGTCTCTGACTCTGTCTCTCTGTCTGTCTCTCTGTCTGTCTCTCTCTGTCTCTCTCTGTCTCTCTGTCCCTCTGTCTCTGTCTGTCTCTGTCTGTCTGTCTGTATGCCCTCTCTCTCTCTCTCCTCTCTCTCTCTCTCTCTCTCTCTCTCCCTCCCTCCCTCACTGTCGCACGCTCGCTATCACACATACATCCTACCAAACCCAATTCTGTTTTCTTTATGCCCCCAGAACAGACACTTTGGGGAAGAATAGTAGGACAGAAAATAAGATTCCAACCTCATCATTTCGAGACGGGATATCCCTAAATGGCCCAAAAAGCCCACTATAGGAAATGATGGACTGGTCTGTCATCCCAGACTGTATCCCAAATGCAGTTTGGGGTCTCTGTAATGTGCACATTTATATCTTGTGATGCTGGTCTCAAGCGAAGAGATCAGTGGAGATATAGGGAAGGCAAGTACAGTAAGAAAGAAAAGAGGTAATCATATCAAAAGTGTAGTGTAGAAGGTATGGCATTACGTCGGAGGTTTGGGTGATTGTGGTTTTAGGCCCAGTAGTGAACCGTGGGGATGCTGCGGGGGGGGGGGGGGGGTAATTTATACATAATATGCCCTTTTTCTGGAAATTCTGTGCCAGAAAGTTCCTCTTTTCTTTTCCATCACTCTGTTTTTTTTCTTCCTATCCTCCATTACTTTCTGCTATCTCTTTCTATTATTTTCTGCCTCACTGGTCCTTTCACCTGTATGACTGTGTTCTATAAAACCTGTCATAGTTTCTCTTGGATTGGTAACTGGGTAAATGTATTGCCTGCGTATTTAGCTCTAAGGAAATACGCTGCGTAGGAGTAATTTTAGGTAAGTAAGGCCCGTTTTTATCTATCCATGGTTATGTTTACTTTTAGATTCAGTTTTTTAAATGCACTGGTGATGAATTGGACGAAATGGTCAACGCCAGGAGTATAATTATCCTTATAGTATAGGCCCTCATGCTTTGATATGTGTACTTCCTTTTCTTGTCCAGCTTTTTTTGCCAACCGGATGCTGTGTGCGTTTTGAAATGATTATAGCCTTGATATGGCTCTGTGTAGAAGGCTAAAGCTTTAAACGATAAGAAAAAAGAACAATAACCCTGTAGGCTTAGTATTATGAATACCTGCATTTTGTGGCTAATCTGGCTTTTGTGTCACCCTTCTCCTAGACAGCCTTTCGATAGGACAAAACAATGTTTAGCATCATCATCATCACCACTATCACCATCATCGGCATCATCATCACCATCATCAGCATCATTTTCATCATCGTCATCATCATCACCACCATCATTATCATCATTATCATCATCGTCGTGGTGGTGGTGGTGGTGGTGGTGGTCGTCGTCATCATCATCATCATCATATCATCATATCATCATCATCATCATCATCATCATTATCGTTACCATCGTTTCCCTAGTCATCAATGTTCTCTTTATTCGTGAAGCCGTCAAGAGTGTTCGCATATCGTTTGGCCTTTCATGCCTAAATCTTTACGACTTGATAGCTTCAGGTTTGTTTTCTAGCGCTAATTCCGATTATGATTAACGTTCCCATCGAACTGATCGATGAGTAGTCGACCTTTGGGTCTTCAAATGGGATGGAACATCAATGTTAGGGGCTAAAAGCACTTCC
>CM060305.1:31151365-31153865 GCA_030674185.1 Monoplex corrugatus | reverse complement strand
TGTCTCCCCCATCGAGATACCCTGCGGAGCCTCCCCGTGCCTGTACGTCAGTCCTAATTTACAGTATATTTTACAATACATTACTTTAGGAACACGTCTCGCAGGGAAAATCCACCGACACTTTTCTGATTAATGGTGAGCACAGGAGTTTATAGTTTGTTCTAGAGGGATTCATCGCACTCAGACAGCTCCATATGTGCTCCACCAAAATCTGCCCGCAAATATCTGGCAGACTTTCTGAGCCTGCATAAAACCCTATACGCAGACAAGGTCTTGAATAGGAGCATAGGAGTGGGGGTCACTGTACATGTAGTTATAGCGTGGGCAACCATATCCAACCCAGTGTGTGCCCTGGTGGTGGACATAAAAGAAGACTTCCAGATATGGAGATCATAGAGAGCGGTGTGTGCATCTCTTTGCACAGATGTGTCGTTAAATATATCAAATTCTCGAAGTAAGAATCGTCTTAGCAAAAGGGGCGCCATAAAAGCAGCCTAGAACCCCCCCCCCCACACACACACACACACATACACTGCCTTATGGATAAGCCTGAGAACAACAAAGGCTTGCAGAGAGTCCATACAAAAACCGATGGAAGGCAACGAGAAAACCATCGTATTTTTCCAAGAATTTCATTTTTCCAGAATGTGAATATAAGAAAAGTCAACGACTTGAATAAGGGACTCAACTAGCGCACCTTCGTCCGATAGGGATAGTCATATTAAGCAAGTGACACCAGACCGTAATCAATATGATTTGCTTCATGGGATGTTAAAACATTGCTCCAAAAGGGAAAATTATAAAATGTCAAGATAGATATGGGAAGATTGAATATAGACATTTTAGAAAAAAAAAGAGCGATGATATAGAAGGGAGTATGCACGATAACATCGAGCAAGCATAAAAGTATGTAGTCTGGATGAGACACCTATAAAAGAGGAGTAGGTATCATGATGGACGATGTCAAGTCAAAGTCTATCAAAGAATACCCGGCTATATCAGACCACGACTCACCAATAGGTTAGATGGCAAGCCATTTGGTACTAAACTCGTCCAAGTATATGCAAGAACTTCCGCAAGTATCGAGGAAGAAATTCACAGCATCTACGTAGGATTAGAGACAGTCAAGGCCCAATGTAAATCACGTGAGGTTGAAATAATAATGAAAGATTTTAATGTTTAAGTGGGGCAGGGAAAAGTAGATGACATAGCTGGATCTCAAGGCCTTGACAGGCGAAATGGAAGGGTAGAGAGAAACTTGTTGACCGGGCACGAGTAATTGAATTCATATTAGGAAACACTCGGTTTGAGCAATCTAACATAAGTAACTAGGCATGGAATAATCAAGGAGACGGCACAAGAATTCAAATTTATGACATCTTGATAAATAAGAGATTCAGAGATTCTTTGCTGATTGCAAAAAACATTGCCAGGCGCAGACTGCAACAGCGACCATAATCCTGTTATGGAAACGATTGGGTTGAAACTAAAAAGAAGAAAACAAACCAGAAAATATATGATGACATCAAACTAAATCCTAGACTCTTAAAGACAGATGAATCAACTCATGCAAAAGTTAGCATGTGTGTTGAAAACAAATTCAGTGCTCTCGAAAATATCGGGGATAGTGAGGAACAATGGACAATTTTGAAAAAAAAATCAGTAGACTTGACGGATGAACGTAGGAAGGTATAGGGAAAAGAGAAAGAATACAAAAAGGTAGATGGGGAAATCAGGAATAGGTGTAATGAAGCTAAGGAAGCTTGGCTAGAAACAAAGTGCATAGCAATAGAAGACTGACATGAAACAGACACTAAATTTATTTTCAAAAACACCAAAGAAACTATTCACAGGACAAAAAAGAACTGCACGCCAACGGATTGTTTAAAATCGAAAGATGATACAATCATTATGGATAAAGACAAAATATTAGGTAGGTGGGGAGAGTACACCGAAGACACTGACGATGACAGGAAGGAGGAACACATCATCAGAATTAATTTTGATGGACCACCAACATAGAAAGATATCTTTAGAGCAGCGACGAAAAAGAGAAAACGTGGAAAGCCTCAGGACCAGATTATTTTTTGTAGAAATGATTGAGCCTCTAGACCAATTCTTTATTCAAAAACTTCTTTATTCAAAAACTAGCAGCCCTTTTAAATGAAATTTATGACACCATACAGGTGCGCCATGGTCAATTTTCAATGCACTTCCAAAGAAAGCAGGATCTATAAACTGTGAACTCCATCGTACAGTCAGCTTGGTGAGTCATATCACAATTTTTCTATTAAGAATAATCACTATGAGGACAAGGAATAGAGTCAAACCAGAAACAGCAGCAAAACAATGTGGATTTGTTGAAGGAAAAGGAACTGTTAATAATATATAATCCTAGGAACTCTCAAAGAAAGATCACTTCAGTTGCATTTGGATTACATATAATTATGCTTTGTTGATTATACCAAGGCTTTTGATTGGGTCAGAATGATCAACCAAA
>CM060305.1:31138865-31143865 GCA_030674185.1 Monoplex corrugatus | reverse complement strand
TTCATTCTTCTTCATTCTTCTTTTCTTCTTCTTCTCATTCTTCTTCCTTCTTCTTCTTCTTCTTCCATTCTTCTCTCTCTTCCATTCCGCTTCGCTTTTCTCTTCTTATCCCTCTCGCTCCTTCTTTTTTTTTCTTCCTTCCCGTCTTTTATTCGTCTCCGTTTTGTCGTCCTGTTTCCTTGTCTTCTCTTTCTTGTATGCGCCTTATTTATTATATTCTGTTGTCATCTTCGATTTTTGTTTGTTGTTTGATTGTTTGTTTGTTTGTTTGTTTTGTTTGTTTTTTTGTTGTTGTTGTTTTGTTTGTTTGCTTTTTGTCCCCATATACTATATTTCCATCTCCTCCTCCTCCTCCCCTCCTCCTCCTCCTCCTCCTCAGGTTTCTTCTTCTTGAACAACTTTCCTCTTTTTCTCTCTTCAAACAACAAACACGAAATGATATATATATAATCACACGTCCGGCAAATATCTTTGGACGCACCGCTTGTATTCTCAGAAAAAAAAATTGAATTGCTTCCTCCTCTAGTTTAAACACGTTTTATTTACATACATCAAACCATGTAAATAGCAACCCAACTGATATAACGGAGCTCAAATAAGCTCAATGGTTATGATGTATTTTCTTGCCCGTGGCACATGTATATCATTATAAACTGTAAATGATTTGTAAGTTCAGGTTCTTCTGTTAATTAAACTGCCATCTAAAAGTTTTGGAAACTGACTGTGGTGGACACGATAAACACGCAATGTATATAGACAGACGCTGTATGGAAGGCATGCATGACACAGACACAGAGAAGATCATTTAAATCACTCTTTGTTGCCAGATTGATATACTCACGCGCACGTCACACACATACACACACGCGTGCGCGCTCACACACTACACACACACACACACACACACACACAACCGCGCACGCACACACCACACACACACACACACACACCACACCACACACACACACCACGTGCGCGCACACACATATGCATACACACACACACACACACACACACACTCACACACACACACCTTTGTTTATCTTGCTTTTGTAAAGCGCATGAACCATTGGCGTATATAAGTCTAGATATAGCATCACAACTCATTTTGCAACTTATCCTGTATTTTTATGTTTTTTACGCTGATATCCTATGTGTAGCCTACAGTTAGAAGAACTACCTCTAAGACTGGTCCAATGAGTCGTAATGCTACTATCTTTGGGCAATAAAGTATTCTGAAGTCTGAAGTCTGAAGTCTGAAGTCTGACTCTCTCTCTCTCTCTCTCTCTCTCTCTCTCTCTCTCTCTTCTCTCCTCTCTCTCTCTCTCTCTCTCTCGCTCTCTCTCTCTCCTCTTTCTAATGTCACTGAATCAGCTGAGGAATACCGTTTCCTTTCTTATCTCGATCAAAGAATCCTCAATTCTCCAGGATTTTCCTGCTGCTACGCTTTACAGAACTCTCTTTGTCTTCTTCCTGCCTGTCCTGCTCTGCCTGTCTCCTCCCTGTCTGTCTGCCTGTCTTCCTCCTTCTGTCTGCCTGTCTGCCTGCCTGTTCTCCTGCCTGTCTGCCTGCTCTTCTGTCTGCCTGCTCCTGCCTGTTCTGCCTGCTCTGCCTGACTGCCTTCTGCTCTCCTGCCTGTCTGCCCTGTCTGCCTCCTTCTGTCTCCTGTCTGCCTCCTGTTCTGTCTGCCTCTGCCTCCTGTCTGCCTGCCTGTCTGTCTGCCTGTCTGTCTGCCTGCCTGCCTGCCTGTCTGCCTGCTGCCTGTCTGCCTGCCTGCCTGCCTGCCTGTCTGTCTGCCTGCCTGTCTGCCTGCCTGCCTGCCTGCCTGCCTGTCTGTCTGCCTGCTGTCTGCCTGCCTGCCTGTCTGCCTGCTGTCTGCTCTGTCTGTCTGTCTGTCTGCTGTCCTGTCTGCTGCCTCCTGCCTGCCTGTCTGCCTGCTGTCTGTCGCTCTGCCTGCCTGTCTGCCTGCCTGTCTGCCTGCCTGCCTGCCTGCCTGTCTGTCTGCCTGTCTGCCTGCCTGTCTGTCTGCCTGTCTGCCTGCCTCTTGCCTGCTGTCTGTCTGCCTGTTGCCTGCCTGCCTGTTGCCTGTCTGCCTGCTGCCTGTCTGCCTGCCTGCCTGCCTGCCTGTCTGTCTGCTGCCTGTCTGCCTGCCTGCTGCTCTGCCTGTCTGTCTCCTGCTGTCTTCTCCTGCCTGCTGCCTGTCTGCCTGTCTGTCTGTCTTCTGTCTGTCTTCTGCCCTGCCGGTCTGCTGTTGTCTCTCTGTCTGTTCTCTGCTCGTCGTCTGTCGTCCTCTGCTCCCGTCTCTCTTCGTCGTCTCCCCGCTCTCTGTCTCTCTCGTCTCTCCTTTTCTGTCTTCTCCTCCTCTTCCCCCTCTCTCTCTCTCGCTCTCTCTCTCTCTTCTCTCTCTTCTTCTCTCTCTTCCCTTCTTCTCTTTCCTTAGCAAGTTTGACATTTATAAACATTTTAAGCACACGGAGAAAGCAAGACACGAAGAAATATTGAATTAATCAATACAAAAATAGAGAAAGACGCAGAAAAAAGAATAGAATGAATCTAAGATGTTCCAAACAGAGAAAATAGAAATAGACAGCAAAATAAATGGATGGGAAAAACGAAAACAAATATCCCAGCACGTAAACAGAGAGCAAAATGACAACAACAACAACAACAACAACAACAAAACAGCAACAGCAGCAGCAGCAGCAATAACAACAACAACAATAACGACAACAACAACAAAATCGCCTTACCAGAACCACACGCAGCCAGTTTTCGTCTACACAATGTTTATTATACACATTTCTTCACAGACGTCACGCGTGCTCATACACAGAAACACACAAGATACACACACAACCAGACAATAAAAAAAAAAACCCACACACACTCACGCATGCATATACGCACGCACACACACACACACACACCCACACACCACACACACACAATACACGCACACACACGCACACCACACGCACGCATGCACACATACACACATACATACACGCACACACACGCACACACACACACACACACACACACATACACACACACAAACACACGCATGCGAGCGTGCGTGTGCGCACACAAGTTCATTCGTTGGCCACAAAGGAAAACGGAGAGGAACTGGTCAATGCGAATCAATCTTTCTGCCTTAGAAAAATGTGAAAAAAAAACAAAAAAAAAACAACAAAAAACAAAAACCAAAAATGCATATAACAGCTGCATACCTCACACGATATACGCAATCGGAAAAAAAATGAAAAGAGGATTTGTTTTCATAAAAGACGGGGTTCTGTTCACTCATCACCCACCCCTACATACTCTCTCTCTCTCTCCTCCATCTCTCCTCTCTCTCTCTCTCTCTCCCTCCTCCTCTCTCTCTCTCTCTCTCTCTCTCCCGTCTCTCTCTCTCTCTCACTCTCCCTCTTCCCTCCGTCTCCCTCTCTCTCCTTCCTCTCTTTCTCTCTCTCCTCCTTCTCTCTCTTCTCTCCCCTTCCCTCACTCTCTTTGTGTCTCTTTTCTCTCTCCGTTCTTCTTTTTCAAGTCTTCATTTTTTCTTGTTTTCATTCCTTTTCTTGACTTTTTATTCTTCTTCTTTTCTTTCAGCAGAGCTTTGACATGCTCTTTTGGTGAACAAGATTGCCTTGACAAATCAAGCCTGTTTTTGTGCTGCTTGTAAACTTGATTGAAAGATGCTGAGAAAAAAAAAACCAAGCTTGGCTAGTCCAATAGCGGACGCTGAATCTATACTGCCATGCAGTAGTGGTGACATCGATCGATAATCACATTTCCAGTCCCTCTTCCTTCCGAAAGGGTGTCACGAGAAAGCAAAACCAATACAACAGAAAAAAAACACACCTGCCAATGCATGCGCTAAAGAATGAATATTTTGGACATAAGGATATAAAATTTACAAAAAGAAATTGACGTAAGTCACAGCTGTTATTCTCTCACGTGTTAGATTGAAATTTCAACAACTCAGTATACTCACATAGTAAATGCACACAGAACATTCATACACTCACACGATCACACACACACACACACACACACACACACACACACACACACACACACACACACACACACACACACACACACGTGTGCACGCGCCCACGAATGAAGTCATTGTCCTCTCTCTCTCTCTCTCTCTCTCTCTCTCTCCTCTCTCTCTCTCTCTCTCTCTCTCTCTCTCTCTCTCTCTCCTCAGTTGGAGGTTTACTGAAAGAAAGTAAAGAGGGAAACAGAAGCATAGCGAGATCATGCAGGATTTTGTCTTGTTCTTAATTATTTTTTCTTGCAAAAAGCATTCTCTCTCTCTCTCTCTCTCTCTCTCTCTCTCCTCTCTCTCTCTCCTCTCCTCTCTCTTCCTCTTCTCTCTCTCTCTCCTCTCTCTCTCTCTCTGTCTCTCTCTCTTCTCTCACATAGTAGATTGAAAATTCAGCAAATCAGTATTCTCACCCAATAAACGCACAGAGAACATTCACACACGCACACCTTCACACACACACACACACACACACACACACACACACCACACACACACACACACACACACACACACACAGAGTCACACACACACACACACACACACACACACACACACATACACACACACATACACACACTCACACATAACACGCACGCACTCATGAAACCATTCACCTCTCTCTCTCTCTTCCTGTCTCTAACTGTCTGTCTCTCTGTCTCTCTGTCTCTGTCTCTGTCTCTGTCTCTCTCTCTCTCCCTCTGTCTGTGTCTGTCTGTCTGTCTGTCTGTCTCTGTCTGTCTCTGTCTCTCCCCCCCCCCTCTCTCTCTCTCTCTCTTCCTTTCTTGACAAGACCATCTGCAGTCTAACTAGAAATGGAAAACATCCATTCCCCATTTCAAATCTCGGTCAAGGGAAATTTGCAACTGTGAGATTGATGGTTTTTTTCTCTCCTGATACACCCTTAGGTAAATCTATATATCCACTGTCTGCCTGTTTCTGTCTCTCT
>CM060305.1:31126365-31131365 GCA_030674185.1 Monoplex corrugatus | reverse complement strand
ATTGCGGAAGCACAAAAAATAAGACATAAACACTTACAAGCCCGACAATAGTGCTAGACAATATCATACTGGGATTAATTTAATCTCTTTTGACTGATGTGGGCTATATCACGTTAACTTCAAAAGAAGCCGCTTTATTATAGACTCTGTTTTGTAAAGAGCTGTTTTCATTTGCTTTATTTTGCTTTGTTTGCCGATAATTTAAGAGTAGCTAATAATATGAAAATAATGGTATATTTGTAGAATATGTTAGAAGTGGATATTGAAAGGGTATATAGACACTTAAGGGTCTACTATACATGTTAACAAAAACAAAAAACAAACAAACCAAAAAACAAATAAATAAAAGGCATAGTGATGTCCCTTGTTAACAGAGTATTTTGGGGCAGTTATGTGAAGATTATATTATTATCACTAAATGTAAGGTTTGGGTGGTCTAGCCCAGATGTTTCATCATATTACAGTTTTGATGTGTGTGTGTGTGCGCACGAGCGCGCGCCCGCGTGTGAGCGTATATGGATGCGTGTGAGTGGGTGTGGGTGTGTGAAAAAGATTTTGGTTTGTCTAAACCTAGACAAATTATTGGCCTGAATGTGGGAACACTGTTTTGATATTTGTTGTTGTTGTTTTCTTTGTATTATGTAGTAGTGGTAAAATGGATGATTGTTCATTATATATGATTTGAATATGTTCGACTGTTCAAGGAATGGATGTTCGATATTTTTTTTGATTATGTGTGAAGAATTTGCGCACATACAAAGAGTGGATTATGTGTCGCACTACTGGAAAATTGTTATCCCCCTTGTCAAAAGACCTTTTCGGGTAATGACAATAAACAGTTTCAGTTTCAGTTTCAGTTTCTCTCTCTCTCTCTCTCTCTCTCTCTCTTCATGTCTTTGTATTTTCGCAATTCTCCTTTTATGTTTTGTTTTTTATGCCCGCTGTCTACATGGCTAAAGTCACATCTGGTAATAATTGTGAAAAATTCCCCATACCCTATTTATTTATATTTTTTTCTGGCTGTTATGGGGATGTTTTTTTTCTTTTCATGTAAGATCCAAAAACTTTGTTTCAAAAACATCATTACTTTGACAAGCCAAGCTTGGATTTCGTTTACCATTTATTTATTTATTTTTAGGGCTTTTCTTTCTTGTCTGTTTAGATGCTTTCTTGTTTGTTTTGGTTATTTGCTTGTTTGTTTCTTTCTTTCTTTTCTTTCTTTCTTTCTTTGTTGATTTGTTTTTCTATTTATTTGTTTCTTTCTTTCTCTCTTTCTTTGTTGATTTATTTCGTTATTTATTTGGTTGTTTAATGTTTACTTTCTGCAAAAAAACAGCGAGAAACACGAACAAATAAGCATAGCTTAAATAGTAGCAGACCTCTACAGCTAATGTGTCCATCCTGTATCGGTGAATTTGATCCACGCTCTCTGCCACGGTCTCATCCCTTTCATTCACCATTATCACCTCCCCAATCCCACCCTGACCAGCTAAAATGTGTATGTATACGTATATGCATATATGTATAATATGTATGTATCATCATCATTAAGTGCCCTGCCGCATGGCGTTGGCGATCGTGGCCCTCCAAATGTATCTATTCCTTGTTGCCGTGAGCAAATCTTCCACCACCCCTCTCTCTCTCTCTGTCTCTCTCTCCTCTCTCTCTCTCTCTCTCTCTCTCTCTCTCTCTCTCTCTCTCTCTCTCATACATACAGAGAGAGGTAAATAGATAAATAGATAAATAGATAAATAGATGGATAAATAGATAGATAGATAGATAGACAGACAGACAGACAGACAGATAGATAGATAGATAGATAGATAAACAGATAGACAGATAGATAGATAGGTTGGTAGATAGATAGACAGATAGATAGATAGATAGATAGATAGATAGATAGATAGATAGATAGATAGATAGATAGATAGATAGATAGATGTTTGTCTGTCTGTCTTCTACAACAAAAGTATGTATAAGAAAGAAAGAAAGACAGACAGACAGACAGAGACGGACAGACAGACAAACAGACAGACAGACAGACAGACAGAGACAGAGACAGAAACAGAGACAGAGAGGCAGAGAGAGAGAGAGAGACAGAGAGAGACAAAGTGAGAGAGAGAGAGGTGCATGCACGCAAACATGAGCGAAAATATGCGTAAATACAGACGTGAACGGGTGTCAGTATTTCAGAAAATAACGAACAGATCATATAACGTCATACAGTCTGCTGTCTGGATCAGAACACCCACCACTAACTGCAACGGGAAACTTGAGTGCCTTTCCTTGCTCGGCTACCAGCAAGATGGAATTTCCTGTAGCGGATCAAGGATTTCGTGATCATCACAAATAAGAAAAAAACAAAACAACAATCAACCAACCAACCAGCCAACCAACCAACCAACCAACCAACCAACCAACCAAACAACCAAACAACCAAGCAAACAAACAAACAAACAAACAAACAAACAACAAACAAACATAAACAAACAAACAACAAACATAAACAAAAAACGAACAAACAAACAAAAAACAAAACTGAACAAAGAAAAATGGAAGCCTCAAAATGAAAATAATGAAAAGTGCAGAAAAGTAGACCGGAGCACCCACAAAAAAGCATGTTCAAGGCATTTCTAAAAATGAAATTGCTATTTTTTGATTAATAGATAGTTTCCAAATATACATATTTCATACTTTTAAATGTCGCTTACGTAATTTCAAAATGATATATTACATGGAGGATTTTATATTCACTTGACATTTCCTTTTTGTGACTATGACGTCATTAAAATTCAAATTAATTAATTATTTCCGTCCCAATAACATTATAATTTGCTGTGATGATACGGGACTAGGATACTGATGCCCAATGTACTGCGAAAAATGATTATGTCGCAATCTGTGTTGATTCAGCTGCGTATTTTCATTCAGTTAGTAACGCGTCTCCTTATTTAAAGAAAACGTTGCTTTGATCACCGACTTTTTTCTTTAAAATCGAATGAAACATTTCAGGTTGGCATAAGTGTTATACTTTGGTTACTTACATTGTAGTATGTTCATGACAATGGACAAAAATCATGGTTTAGTGAAATCAGTCGTGTACATTCATGCGCGGCTAATCCGTTTGTACATCAAAGTAGATGTGTAGAAACACGTGCAGTTAATATAAAACTGCAATGAACCTTTAAATAGCGAGTAAAAAAGTATCAAAAAAGAAAAAAAAAAAGGAAAATGTAGAAAACGCGCATGTTTGGTTCGTTTAAATATAAAGACATGGGATAGAAAAGTCTTGCTGCCTTGTGTTTCTTGAAGATGATAACTAAACTATTGGTAGTCCTGAAAATAACCCCACATGATATCATATTTATCATTTGTTTTGTTATGTCAAATATGCGTTCAGATTATGTTTCTTTATGTGTTTGGTTCCTATTTCCTTGAGGGCTGACAGACACTATGATTTAGATATTTCATTCAAAGGTATGAACTGATTCAACAACAACAAAAGCAATATTACAATAGATTCGTACAAGTTGGAGTTACGATAACATACATGTTGTATGTTTCAAGCTTTTATCTCATAATTAAGTCAAAGTCGCACCAAGCTCAGGCATTGGTGATTCTGATTCAAGGAATCACTAAATCTATGAAAGCAATTACATTCACTCTGATTTGCAATGGCGATATTGGTGTTCACACAAATATCTATTGACCATATATTCTAAATACTGTTGTTATTTAGTGGGGCCGATTCTGTTACAGGAGTTGAAAGTGCCTTTACGTGTACAAGGCTTCGGGTCAAAATCAAAATTACTATATCATACAGGGCTTGAAAAGTGAATTTGAAAGTTTGTTGCTAAAAAAAATACTTCTCATTCAGCACCATCACATACAGACACAGACTCACAGACGCACACAGAGATACACACAAGAACACACACACACACACACACACACACAACACACACACAACACACACACACACACACACACAACACACACACACACACACACACACACACAACACACACACACACACACACACACACACACACACACACACACACACACACACACCACACACCACACACACACACCACCTGCCGTTCCGGTCGAAATGGAATAATCTCAGCTTTAAAACGAAAGGGATCTTTTGGAAGAGAAAAGGTTGCTGTTTCACACTGATGGGGGAGAGACGTATATCTGTGTGTCTAACACACACACACACACACACAACACACACACACACACACAACCACACACACACACACACACACACACACCACACACCAAACCCGTAATATCACTTATAGTGAAAAGACGTTAAATCAAGCAACGAACGAACACACACACACACACACACACACAATTTTCAATTGTTTCTGGGTGGATCTTTACTAAATCTTGGTCAAAAGTGTTGATTATTACAGAATCACGATGCATCAGCTTAAAAAGGAGAGATCCAAGGCTAATTAAGACCGCACTATGTTAAACGACCCTAAAATCAGCATGTTTTTTATGGGATTGTGTGTGAACAGCACTTTCGCAGGAAGGCCCGTTGATATTTGTTCTCTTTTGCACTGGTTTGACAGTCTACCATTGTGCCTGCTTCATGCGACGAAAATTTTTTTTCTTCTGATTCTGTGATCTGGAGAAGTACAGAATCTAGATTTTCTGTAATGATTTTTATATGGAAAGGAAGATTGTTAAACTGGTTTGGCTATCTAGTTAAAATAATGTTTTCCTTGCGTGAAAAGGTACATACGTTTTCGAGATAGATTACAAAACACTTCAGCACATAATCACTAATGAAAATACAAAAGATTTTTCGCTCTTCATATTGCTTAAACTTAAAAGGTAAACTGATCTCAGAATTCATTTCAAGTTGATGATTCTTTACACGAGAGTAAACAGGACAAAAAGGAGGAGAAGGGGAAGCAAGAGAAGAAGCAGATAATAAATCAGAAGCAGCAGAAGCAGAAGAAAAAGAAGAAGAAGAAGTA
>CM060305.1:31118865-31121365 GCA_030674185.1 Monoplex corrugatus | reverse complement strand
AAGGCATCATTGGCAAACATGGCATAGGGAATTGCAACAGCAATGGACAACTCCTCCTTCAGACATGCAGCTCACACAACTTGGTCGTCACTAACACGCTATTTCAGTTGGCAACCAGAAAGAAGACAACATGGATGCACCCTAGATCCAAGCACTGGCACATGTTGGACTATGTCATTACCAGAAAGGCCGACAAAGATGATGTACGAGTAACTAAAGCCATGTGTGGCGCTGAATGCTGGACAGACCACCGGCTTGTCATCTCAAAGCTTAAAGTCCGCATCAAACCAAAACGCAGGCCTCAAGGCAAGAAACCTCCACCAAAGAGACTAAACACTTCAAAACTAAAAGAGGAAACCACTGTAGAGAACCTCATTAGTGACCTGAACGTCAAGCTGGCTGACCTTCATTTTGGTAATGCTAGTGTCGAAGAAGAGTGGGCAGTCTTCAGGGACCATGTCTATACATCGGCTCTGGAGAAAATAGGACCTGTCACACGAAAACATCAAGATTGGTTGATGAAAACGACCAGCATATCCAAACCCTTCTGGATGAGAAACACAGACGCCATCTTGCCTGCCAGTGTCACCGAAAGTCTGATTCTAAGAAAACTGCATTCATGGAGTGTCGTCGACAAGTCCAGGCAAAACTCAGGAACATGCAAGACAAGTGTCTAAGTGTCTAGGCTGATAAAATCCAGCTATATGCAGATCGTCACGATTCGAAAAGGTTTTATGATGCCCTGAAGGCTATCTATGGGCCAACGTCATCTGGCACCTCTCCACTACTATCTGCGGATGGGGAAATGTTGATCACCGAGCGGTCAGAAATTCTTGAAAGTTGGGCGGATCACTTCGGCAGTGTCTTGAACCGCCCTTCCTCAATAAATGAAGCAGCCATTGATCGCCTCCCTCAAATAGAAAAGAACAACCAACTTGATGTACCACCTAACATACAAGAGGTCACAAAGGCCATTGGCCAACTCTCCTGTGGCAAGGCACCTGGCGCTGACGCCATACCTGCTGAGATCTACAAAGCGGGAGGTCCACTGCTCACACAAAGATTAACTGAGATGTTTGAAACACTCTGGAGCAGTCAGTCACTCCCTCAAGATTTCAAGGATGCCTCAATAGTCCACCTATACAAGAGGAAGGGAAACAAACAATCATGTGACAACCACAGAGGAATATCATTACTGTCCATTGCAGGCAAGATATTAGCAAGGGTGCTGCTGAACCGCCTCACTAATCATCTTGAGCAGGGTCTGTTGCCAGAGAGTCAATGTGGATTTTGGGCTGGGAGAGGTACGGTGTACATGATCTTTGCTGCTCGTCAACTGCAAGAAAAGGCGCAGGAACAACACCGAGCACTGTACACAACCTTTGTCCACTTGACAAAGGCGTTTGACACGGTGAGTCGCGAGGGGCTGTGGAAGATAATGGCGAAGTTCGGCTGCCCTCCAACCTTCGTAAATATGGTGCAACAATTCCACGATGGTATGATGGCACAGTCCTTGATGACGGAGAAATGTCCAGAGACTTTCCAGTCAGCAATTGCGTGAAACAAGGATGCGTCCTTGCACCTACACTATTCTCTATGATGTTCTCGGCAATGTTATCAGATGCATTCTCTCCAGAAGACCCTGGCATAAATATACGCTACCCACAGACAGCAAGTTGTACAACATAAGACGCCTCAAGGCGACCGTTAAATGCAGTTACAGCATTCTTTGTGACCTCCTTTTCGCAGACGATTGTGCGTTAAATGCTTACAGTGGTGAGCAGATGCAACAATGCATGGACAAATTTTCAACTGCTTGCGACAACTTCGGTCTTACAATAAGCACCAAGAAAACCGAAGTCATGTATCAGCCTCCTCCAGGTGTTCCATATAGTGAACCAAATATCGAGGTCAAGGGCACAAAACTACATGCAGTCGACAACTTCACCTATCTCGGCAGTTCCCTATCACGTTGTGTGCATATTGACGACGAAGTCAACAAACGCATAGCTAAGGCCAGCACTGCATTTGGGAGGCTGCGTCCTACTGTATGGGACAGAAGAAGTATCTCGGCCACAACTAAACTCAAAGTGTACAAAGCGGTGGTCCTCACCACTCTCCTCTACGGCAGTGAGACCTGGACTGTTTACAGTAGACACGCAAGGAAATTGAATCATTTTCACACCAAAAGCCTCAGAAAGAGTCTCAATATCCGATGGCAAGAGAAGATCCCTGATACCGAAGTACTAGAGAGAGCCAATCTCCCCTCCATCCACACTTTACTTCAAAAGGGTCAAGTTCGCTGAATGGCCATGTGTACCAGATGTCTGACACCAGAATTCCGAAGCAACTCCTCTACGGGGAACTTGCATCGCTAAAGTCCTTCAACATAGGCTGGGAGAACTGGGAAAACCTTGCCCTCAACCGTACAATCTGGCGTAGAAGAATTGAAACCGGATGTACCACTTCAGAAGAGTCTCGTATCCAATCTGCACAAGAA
>CM060305.1:31111365-31113865 GCA_030674185.1 Monoplex corrugatus | reverse complement strand
TACCTACTTGACTATCGCGGTTATCATATATATATATATATACAGGGGGGTGCAAAAGTAGGTTATACAGTAAGTATCACATCATTATTATAATGCTTAATTCCGCTCTCGATTAGAGGAGTGTGTGAATACCGATGGCAAGCATTGTGAGTATCTGAGGGATTAAGGCTGTGCTTGTCATTGCATGTATATGCGATATTCATTTGTTTGTATAATAAATGCAATGAGTATTGTACGTGTTTTCTTTTTTCATAACTGTATATCTACTTTTGCACCTGTGTGTGTGTGTAACATTTGCAAGTCAATGTATACCGTGCCCCAGATGGGTTGGTTTTTTTTTTTTTACTTTAGCTTTCGTTCATGACTCTCTCACGCAATGGATCTACATGAAGTCCATTTAGCCGATCCGTGGGAGATTTAGGACGTTCATTTGCATTCTATGTACATGCTCGAGAAACACGTCCATACATGTACCCTGTTTAGTTCCGCTAGTTCAGTGCTGTGGTGTGGTTTCTAACAGTCTGTGGTGTGCGGTTTGTATCCTTTTTCTTCTGTTTATAATATGTTCGTGTGGTGTGTATTTTATCTCTTGGCCGCTTAGGTAGAATTATATTCATAGAGTTTTTCAGCGTAGATTGAGAGACAGAAAGGGAAAAAGAGAGAGGACTGGGGGAGAGGGAGAGAGAGAGCGAGAGACAGACAGACAGACAGACAGAGAGGAAGGGAGAGAGACACAGAGACAGAGAGACAGACAGACAGACAGACAGACAGAGACAGACAGACAGAGAAAGAGAGAGACAGAGAAAGACACACAGAGATAGACAGACAGACAGCCGGCAAGACAGACAGACAGAGACAGACCAGAGAGAAAGAGACAGAGACAGACAGAGAGAAAGAGACAGAGACAGACAGACAGACAGAGAGACAGAGAGAGGGGAAGGGAGAGAGACACAGAGAGAGAGAGACAGACAGACAGACAGAAACAGACAGACAGAGAAAGAGAGAAACAGAGAAAGACACTCAGAGACAGACAGACAGACAGACAGAGGCAGACAGAGAGAAAGAGACAGAGACAGACAGACAGACAGAGGCAGAGAGAGACAGACAAAGGGAGAGAGAGAGCGGGGGAGAGAGGTTGGTGCGTGCGCATTAATAATTACTTTTTTTTCTGTCATAAGAAAAAGTAAGCAAAATGTATCCTCTATGTCTGAACACTTACAGTTTGGACAATGTTTTGGTCTTATATATTATCGGTGATTATTGTTCAGCTTAATTGTTCAGCCTACATTATCTTACAACGTAATTTCCAATCTTTTTAACATTTTAGAGTACACTCTCTTGTTGTTATTGTTGTTGATGTTGTTGTTGTTGTTGTTGTTGTAGATTTTCCTTTTATTTTCCCCTTCTCTCTGTCTCTCTCTATCTCTTTGTCATGATTCTCCATTTTGCCCTTCTATTGTGTGTTTATCTGGTCATCTGCCTGCTCACTTGCTTTTTGTTGTTGTTGTTGTTGTTACACAGCTGAAATGATTATGTTGTTGTTGTTGTTACAGTTACACAGCTGAAATGATTATGTTTGAAAATATATAAACGATTGGGAAGGTTATTCACTAAAGAATGACTAAACCGAGTTCTTTTTTTTTTTTTTTTTTGAGGATAAGATACACATATACGCACATCGTTTTCAATATAACCATGATTGTTCTAGTGATAGACTGATACAACGCTAGTACTCGTATAACATTGAAGAAAAAAAACAGGGTGGGGGTGGGGGGGTGAGAGGGCTAGATAGGCCTTCAGGACCTGGCCAGCTCATGGATTTATGTACAGGCTTAAGGCTTGTGCCATGATCATTCAGGATCTTCTCCATCACATGGCATCTGTGACGTTAGTGCATATGGAATTAATTCCAAACGCGTAGACTGAAGTTGTATGCTTGTACCAAATTTTGTCACTTCACTTTTTTTTTTTTTTTTTTTTTTTGGGGGGGGGGGGGGGGGGGGTTATCAAATCAGTTCATGGATACGTTTTCAGCGACTGGCAATTACTGTTGAAGTATAAAAGGAAAAAAAACGGTGCGGAGATGTTGACATATGCTTCGATCTCAATGTTCGTTTTTGAACCTCCAGTGTATAAAATGTTCTAACGTCAGAAAGAGAGTCCTTGAATGTTATATAGAACCAATACTGTTGTACGGATGCGAGGCGTGGACAGTCAACAAACAAAGCCAGAACAAGATTGAGGCAGCCGAGATGTGGTTTCTAAGAAGGATGTTGAGAGTTCCATGGACAGCAAAGAAAACAAACGAGACAGTCTTGATGGAGGCAGACACAAGTAGATCACTCATAAGGAAGATTAGGAAAAGACAGGCAACATTTATACGCTATTTTATGAGGAAGGAGGATTTGGAGCACCTGGTCACAACGGGAAAGCTGGAGGGAAAGAGAGCACCAGGTAGACCCAGGGAGAGAATGCTGGACGGACTTGCAGAGTGGCTGGG
>CM060305.1:31101365-31106365 GCA_030674185.1 Monoplex corrugatus | reverse complement strand
ATCATCACCCAGTTTCTGAACATTATGCAGACATTCTGAACTCAATGAAAAAAAAAAAAGAGTTCAGTATATATGGACATGTAACAAGACTGAACAAGTTCTCAAGACTGCTTTCCAGTGGATAGCGCACAGAAAGATAAGGCAGGGCAGATAGTGCAGGAGGTGGGCTGAAAGTTGTGTTGAATGGAGCAGGAAAAACGTTGTTCTTGAATACGGTGAATCAGCTTCTTACGCGCTCATACGTGCAGTACTTACACAACGCTGGCGGCTTACAGAATAGTAAGCAATTGTCTCGTATTTCTCTTATGTTTCAAAAAATTATTCCATATTCGCTGAGAAGAACAAACAATTTGTATACGAAATAACATATTTCCAAAGTAGTATCCATTCAGCCCAGCTGTAATCTAAGTTTGATCAGAAAATCGAACTGAACGTCTAATCCTTCGGAAGGGGAGGAACAACGAGTCGGACCCGTGAGCCTTCAGGCTGCACACGCTAAAGATCCCACGGCAGTTGAAAATCGAAAAGAACAGGGCATTGCCCGGCTGCCTTGGTAAAAACACATTGAGAGATAAGTTGATTTCCCAGGTCCACCCCAGCTGTAGCCAAATCCTAAAAGTCATCATTCTTTAGGTAGCAGCACGTTCCAAACTAATGTAGACTTATTACTTCGTAATAACTACCGTATACACACGTTTCTCATAAAATAGCTACTCACTACTTACTATTTCATGACGTCACAAACGAGGCTTTCCTACTAACGGAGGAGCAAACGCTGCTTTTCGTGCCAGAAAGAGGAAAGGGGTTGAGGAGGGGGAGATAACCACCACCCCCTTTTTTCTGTTAACTCTTTTGACTCCCGCACCCTGTCCACTAGCATCCTGCATCGTCAACCATGTTGGCAAAACAAAAACTTAACCCTTTGATTCCCACACCCGTCCACCAGCATCCTGCATTGTCAACCATGTTGGCAAAGCAAAAACTTAACCCTTTGATTCCCACACACTTTCCACCAGCTTCCTGCAGGAAGCTGGTGGAAAGGGTGTGGGAGTCAAAGAGTTAAGTGTTGGCAGTTGGTGGATAGGGTGCAGGAGTCAAAGGGTTAAAATTGATGGCGTGCGACGCCACAGTTACGTTAGCTTTATGTCGCCGGGACATGGCACGTTGTTTCCATACGATGTAGTGCTGTTTGGCTAATGTCCCTCGTTTGCATACTGTGCATAATCCGCGTGAGTTAGGTTCTCTCTTTGTCTGCTCTGTTTCTGCTTTGCTTCGGTTGCATTGATTTCGTTATGCTTCGTTCTAATGGTGTGCTTGTGGAACCTAACTGATGGGCCTTTGAGTAATATTATTTTCATATCACTTTCCTGTGTTGTGTGTTTGTGGCAGAAAGACATTCTGAATTAATACCCCAGCGTTTGTCAGTCACATTTTGGAACATGAAACGTGCTTTAGATCCCGAACAGGTTTTCTCCATATAGAAGCAGTTTCAAGTTTATTTAGTTTATGTCAAAGAGTTTCGAGTGTTAAAGAAAAGAGAGAGGGAGAGGGAGAGGGAGATAGATAGACAGACAGACAGACAGACAGGGAGACAGAGAGGAGAGAGAGAGAGAGAAAGAGAGAAGAGAGGAGACAGAGAGAGAGAGAGAGAAAGGAGAGAGAAAGGGAGACGTAGAGACAGACAGAGAGACAGAGACAATGTGGAGAGAGAGAAAGAGGAGAGAAGAGAGAAAGAGAGAGAGAGAGAGAGAGAGTAAGACATCTTTGTCAAAATACTAGTACGATTAGAACGTGTGATGTAGTCTGGACCTCTTTATACACAGCAAACCACGCATTCAAGAAAGGACACAACACCGCCCTTAGAGAAACTGAACGAGACTGAACCGATTGGGACGACAGGTACGAAAACTATATTTTCACTCGGGTGGGCAGACTTTTGGGTTTTTTTTTCTTTCTATAATCTATACAGCTGCGGAATCAAGATCTAATAACCTGAGTTCAGTCCCTTTATAACTGGCCTGTTTGCCGCCCATCGTAATGTTTCCATATTCCGATAGTGTCATCTCAGTGTTTCGTAGGTCTCCACTTCCTCGTTTCAAGACCTTTGTAGCTCATTGGGTTTACTGGCAGATTTGGGTGTGGCGCATATGGAATTGTCCCAGTGTGTTAAACCATTCCTGAACAAAATTCAAGCTTAAAATTCTTTTTCACTCACAATGGCACACCACGACTGTAGACATTGCGGCTTAGATATTCCTTGGTATGAAACGACAATGACGTGGCTCGTGGCTTCTTACTTCCCTTGGTTCAGCGTGTTTTTCTCCCCTTCTTCCTAGCTAGCTATTTTAATTCACGACACTTTCTGATATCACATCAAACCACCTTCTCCAGGCGTACAAAACATAAGGAAAGTTAGCCGTTCTGTTTTTGTCCCAACTGTTGTGAATTCGTTTGTCTGTTGTCTTAAATGCACACTTGACAAAGGTCAGTTGGAGAAAAAAAAACTCCCTGTCTTATTTGTTTATAAAATACACATTCTCATTTTATTTTGGTACTGAAAAAAATTAATCTAGTCTTGGTTTCTGTCAGAAGAAGAAATTATCGTTCTTGCGGACTTGACCATGCTGGTTTATATCGCGCGGTGGCGTGTGTGTGTGCGCGTGTGTGTGTGTGGGGTGGGGTGGTGGTGGTGGGAGTTGGCACGCAGGCTGTTACTGAACATGAAAACTCGTAAAGCGTGCCGGTCTCTTTCCAATAATAAATCTGCCAGCAAAGTGTGTGGAAGTTCAAGCGTTTCAGACGACCTGCTGTAGCGATCTCCCGCCGTGCACGATCTATTCACAGATGAAAAAAAGTCTTCCATCTCTAAAGCATTTCGTAAAAGCTTTACCTTGTGGGATACTACCACATGCCGTTCTTTGCGACACGGAAGGATTGAAAAAAAGACTTGATTGGTTGGTAAAGCCATTTTGAGTTAGTTTTCCTTTTTTTGTTTGTGTTTTACTTTAAATCGGTTTGTCATTTTTTTTACCAATCCCTCTCTGTCTCTCTCTCTCTCTGTCTCTGTCTCTCTCTCTCTATGTCTCTCTCTCTTTCCTCCTCTCCTCTCTCTCTCTCTCTCTTCTCTCTCTCTTTCTCCCTTTCTCAATCTCTCTCCATCTCTCAAACTCTCTCTCAGTCTCTCTCTCTCTCTTTTCTCCTTTTTTGTCTTTCTTCCTTTTCTCTCTTCTCTCTCTTTGTCTCTCTCTCTTTGTCTCTCTCTCTTTCTCTCTCTCTCTCTTTATCTCTTTATCTCTCTCTCCTTCTCTTTCTCTCTGTCCTTCTCTCTCTCTCTTTCTTTCTTTCCTGTTCTTTTTCATCTTCCCTTTCCTTCTCTCTGTCTCCTCTCTCTCCTCTCGCTCCCTCTTGTACTCTCTCTCTCTCTCTCTGTCTCTCTCCCTCTCTCTACGATGTTTAGGTATAAAACTTCTAATATGCCTGTATTATATAAACAATTTCTTAGCCCAGATAAGTTTCTAACTTTGGCTGAAATTATCCTCAGGTGTATTGTCCAACTGACATTAAAAAGTGTTTCTTATCATCATTTGCGTGATTTCTACAAACACGCTCGTGCACACACACACACACACACACACACACACACACACACACACACACACACACACAAATACACACATACACACACTACATACATACACACATACACACACACACACACAAACACACACATACACACACATACATACAACACACAAGCACACACATACACACACACGCACGCACACGCACACACACGCGCGCACACGCAACATACACACACACACACACACACACACACACACACAAATATTCGAGTATGTGCGATTGGCACTGACTTACATTTACCCCTTTTTAAGGCATCCATGAGAAACAGGGCTTAGATCAGATAAAATGGTAGAAAAACGAACTGCGGAAATTTAGGAATTCCTGTCTGTATCGCGTTCCTGAATAGGCTAAATGAACATTCAGGAGATACAGTGAATGGTTGCCCTGCGACCGATCTGTCCAGGTTTAGGAGAACAAGACAACACTGATCGTATGTCTATCGATTCAGTCAAACTCCAGTGGTCCTGTGCAGTTATGTCGGCGATTTCTAACTCGGACAAAAAGAAAACAGCAACACCACTAGACTCAAATCAAAACAAACTCAAAAACAAAAGCACGAAAACACAGGGGCTGAGAGAGAGAGAGAGAGAGAGAGAGAGAGAGAGAGAGAGCGAGAGAGAGAGAGAGGAGAAAGAGAGTAGGAGAAAGAGAGAGAGAGGGGGAGAAAGAGAGAAGGAGAAAGAGACAGACCAGACAGAGACATAGACACACAAAGACAGACAGAGATAGAGCGACATTTACTTATACTGCTTTTTAGGGTCACTCTCCTTATGAAACGTATGGTACGTCTACGAAAGAAGAAGAAGAAGAACAAGAACAAGAACAAAAACAAGAAGAACAAGAAGAACAAGAACAAGAAGAAGAGTAAAAAAAAAGAAAAAGAAGAAGAAGAAGAAGTAAAAAAAAGAAAAAGAAGAAGAAGAAACGTAAAAAAAGAAGAAGAAGAAGACGTATAAAAAGAAGAAGAAGAAGGAGAAGAAGGAGAAAAAAGAAGAAGAAGAAGACGTAAAAAAAGAAGAAGAAGAGAAGAAGGAGAAAAAAGAAGAAGAAGAAGACGTAAAAAAAGAAGAAGAAGAAGGAGAGAAGGAGAAAAAGAAGAAGAAGAAGACGTAAAAAAAAAGAAGAAGAAGGAGAAGAAGGAGGAAAAAAGAAGAAGAAGAAGACGTAAAAAAAGAAGAAGAAGAAGGAGAAGGAGAAAAAAGAAGAAGAAGAAGACGTAAAAAAAGAAGAAGAAGAAGGAAAAGAAGGAGAAAAAAGAAGAAGAAAAGAAGTAAAAAAGAAAAAGAAGAAGAAGAATTTTGAAGAAGAAGAAGAAGAAGAAGAAGAAGAAGAAGAAGAAGTGAAAACAGTTTCCA
>CM060305.1:31083865-31093865 GCA_030674185.1 Monoplex corrugatus | reverse complement strand
TTTACAACTTCGTCATCCTGAAAATGAAATGTATAACTGTCTTGAATGATAAACGCGCATAAAAAGACAAAAACGCCAGTTGCCATCGGCAGACAACATCACCATGAACCTTTGCTTCGAGAAGTACAAATCGAAAAGTCCGGAAACTTATGAGAAGAGGACCCAACGAAACATTAACATAAACCAACATTCAACTGAAACCCAAAATACTCTCTTCATATCTACACACAGCCAACAGGTGACAATGCCAAAACCAAGCTCCCACGTCAGTTTATCAGAGAAGAAGAAAGTCCAAGGAAACAAGAAGAAACGAAAGCGTCGTGAACACAGTACTGAAGGAAAGGGAATGAGAAAGATCGAAACATACACACACGCGCGCGCGCACACACACACACACACACAGGCACGCCCCACGACACAACAACACACACACACCACACAACACAGCACACACACACAACGCACGCACGCACACACACAACACACACAACACATAGCACACACCAAACACACACACACACACACACACACACACGCACACACACACACACACACCACACACACACACACACACACACATCACACACACACACACACACACACACACACACCACAAACACAACACAAACACGCACACACACACAAACAAACACGCACACACACACAGACACACACACACATACATACATACACAAACAAACATGCACACACACAAAACAAACACGCACACACACACACGCACACACACACACACAAAACACGCACGCAGACAAACACACACACCACACACACACATGCACCACACACAACACACACGCACCACACACACACACACACACAGCACACACACACACACACACACACACACACACACACACACACACACACACAACACACACCACACACACACACACACCACACACATACACATGCTGACGGGAGAAGATCGTACGGTAATGGCACAGACCATAAGCCTGGTGCTTTTACAAGCTGAGCTAACAGTCATTTCTGTACAGCCATCGCTCTAACATACTAGCCATGTGTACAGGTGACGGTATTCGGACAGAGTTCAGGAGGTACCGCCATTCACGCCCTTCTGGCTTCTCCCCAGGCTTCGGGTCTGTTCCATAAAGCTTGGCTGGCCAGTGCTTCCGCCATCCTGAACAAGACTTCTGCGCAGGTATGTCCCTCGAGTGGGTTATTTGTTGTTTGTTTTTTTTAGAAAGCTGGCTTTATATCTGATCGACTCCTGTCTTATGAATCATCTATCTATCTTGTATCGTGTTGTATCACATCATGTTATATCTTAAGGTATTAATGTTATGTGTTTACTTAACAAAAGAAAATTCCGTATACCTGAGCTTATATTCCTTCTTTTCAGCGGTGTTCAGTTATTGGCTCCTTTTCCCGAACAGTGATGTCCTTGGTAGAATTGATAACAAATAGATACAAAGATAGATCAGCAGACAGATATATACATAGATAGATAAATGAATGAATAAAAGAATGAATAGATAAATACACAAGTATATCGTCGTCGGCCTCTTTACATCTCAGGAGATGATAGTCTGCACCAGGAGGCGTTGTGGTCATGACGTGCACTTTCTGCTGTGCAGGCCGATTCTTGAGTGGCAATCTCTGTCACATCTGCCACATACAAATTGAGTCGCTATTGTCTGGTTTCTGGAACGTTGCTTGCGAAGAGCCCTTTTCTCATCTCCCAAGAGCCTGGGTCAATCCCTGAGCTTCTAAGGTCCCTTTTGCATGCGTCTACAAAGCGTAGCTGTGGGCGTCCTGGAGTTCGCTTCCGGTTTGCCAGTTCGCCGTAGAGAACGTCTTTAGGTATGCGTCCATCCTCCATTCGACGCACATGGCCAAGCCAGCGTAGTCGGCGTTGGCTTAGAAGGGCGAATACCGTCACATATATGTATACATATGTGATTGTGAATATTGATTGATTGATTTGATTCAGTTTTTACGTCGACACCCACCTCAGGTGATATGGCCGAGGGGGATAACCATCTCAGGGAAGTGGGGGAAGGGGTACTTATCTAATCCTATACTGACACCACCAGAACAACAATGATGTTAAGATGGGACAGTGAGAAGGCCAATTTTGATATAGCGCACCCCGGGATTCGAACCCACAACCGTTAGCATGTGAATCCGACTCGCAACCAACTGATCTATTGAGGCCCGTAAATATGTACATATACATACACACACACACACACACACATATATATATAGATATAATAGATAATCAACATGGAAGAACGTCCTATCCAAATCACCGAGGCACAATAGAAGAACTCAAACAGCGCTATGCTCCACGGTAATCAAACGTGAGATTTCTATCAGACTACAGTAGGAGTGCGCCAAGGATATCTGGTATCACCAGCTTTGTTCAAAATCTTCCCAGAAAAGGTCATACAAAGAATCTCCAACAATATGTCTCCATGTCCGTCGGTGGCAGACAGACCTGCAACTTGGTGACATTGACTATGTTACTATAATGACGGTTACAGATAATGACCTTGCTGATATAACTGTCCATGGACTGAAGCTAGGAACTGTTAAACAGTTCGCCTACCTAAGATCTATCATTAGCAAATAGGGATCTAAACCTGAAACCCTCTCCAGAGCAGCAAAGACAACACCAGCACTGTCCAGGCTGAAACCTGTCCGGAAGGCCAATGACATCTTCATTGACCACAAGATCAGGCTCTGGTATGGTCCATCTTCCTGTATGCATGCGACACGTGGAGCCCCACAGGTAATTTAGAAAGACGAACCCACGCCATGAAAATGAGGTATTATCGCAAGACACTAAGCATCAGATACACTGTCAGATACACTGATCATACCACCGATGAACAAGTTCGCCATACCATCAAGCAGCACATAGAACCATATGGAAATCCTTATTTCAGTTAAGAAAATAAAACTATGTTGGTATGGCCATGTAACAAAATCCAATGGCTTTGCGAAATCAGTCCTCCAGAGAACTATTGAGGATGAGAGATGGAGGAAAACACAGAAAAAAAGACGGACAGACAGCATTGCAGAATGGACAGATAAACCATTCTCAGAAACCCGAGCTTTGCCATACACTATCGCCAGAGCTGAAAGAATTTGGTGAACAGTGTTAGTGAGGTGACTCTTCTGGGTATTAAGGGAGAAGAAAAAACAAAGAGAAGACAAACAACGACAGATACAGTCGCAACAGCAGTATAACAGCGGTGGTAGTAGAATTGTTCATAGTATGAATAGTATTAGCGATAGTGTATGGCATTTCAAAAACTAACATTCTGTTTCCAGGCATCCAAGGAGAACGAGGTGTTTCTGCACCGGACAGGCTGTGCCAGTGCCTCGTGTCTGCGAGGCTTGAGTGCCAAAGACTTGATGCTGGGCACTCCTTGGACAGTCTTCCCTTACTGGACCATGGAAGATCAGTTGGGCATGCCCATCAAAGGACGCTTTGATGGAGCCCTTCTTGTCGTGGACGGTACATTTTACTTTGTTGTTGCTTTTGCATTTGCTCTGTGTGATCTATTTCATAGATATTGTGTCTTTATCGTCCGATAAATTAACATTGTATTGTCAAAAATATGCAGACCCAACTTGGCAGAAAAAAAGGCATTCTTGGTAAGAGACCACAAACAAAGAAAATAAACAAACAACTAAATAAATAACTAAATAAAACGGTAAGATTTTGTCCAACTGTTCGTATTCCAGATACAACTCCACTCAGTGTGTCTAAGAACCACACAAGTGGTTATCGCTTGATAGAATACATACTACTGTTTGAGCATCGGATAATACCACTAGTGTACTTGTGGTTTAGAAGAAAGAAAGAGCAGACTGACAAAGAGAGGATGATGTATATATAGTGTTAGCGAGGAGACAGTCATAGAGGAGGGTATAGAAAAGAGGTAGACACACAGGGGAAGGGAGACATAGAGAAAGAGACGGAAAGGAGGGAAATACATGGAATGAGACAGACAGACATACAGGGAGAGATGAAAAAGAGCAAGACACAGAGGGCGAAACGTAGAAAAGCAAAGATGAAAAGGACAGAGGCAAACAGGAGGAAAGTAGAAGAAAGAGGAAATCCAAAACAAGTATGACTGCCCGCGTTCAAGCAAACAGGAACCAGAAAAAAAACACGAAAGAAAAATACGAACGCGTATTTGATACAAGAAGACAAGACAGGCGCAAATTTTCGGCCAACTGGCCTTTGTCAAGCGTAAGATTACAAACAAACAAACACCAGATACAAAAATTATGAGAAAAAGACTGAAACTTCCCTGCTGCTGTGTCCAATGTGAGCAAAGGAAGGAGACACACGGTGCCTGCGCGGGTGAGATTTTTTTTTTACAGAGAAAGCGAATGAGGTGGGGCATATACACACAAGCGGGGGAGACATGGAGAAAAAAATAGAAGACATGGAGACGCAATGTGGAAAACAGAGAAAATACATGGAAGGCGTAAGACAGGGCAAAAAAATAGAGAAAGAGATGGGGAGAAAAAGAAAAAGACAAGGAGAGGAAGAAAAGGGGGAAGAAGGAAATAAACAGAAAGAGACAGAGAGAAAGAGGAGAGGAAGAAGACACACAGGCGGACAAACTTTCAGGCATAGAGACGGAGGCAAAGACAGTTGCAGACAAACAGACAAGAAAAAAGAAACTATTGAATCACTGGTGTAATGATGATGTCGACGACAACGACGCTGATGATGATGACGATGACGATGACGATGACGATTACGATGATGATGGTGTGCTCATACTTAAGGGATATTTTTCCTGTTTTAGACAGCTGAGTGATGTAGTATAGTTTAAAGATGATAAGGATCAAGCTATGCATTTCCATTTGATTATGCTGCAATATCTCTCGAATCACAAATAATGAACAAGCAATCCATTTGTTGAACTAATCTCGGATGTGTGTAAAGCACAGTCGAAATTGTTGACAAAAACGAAAACAAAATACTGAGAAAGAAAAGAAAAAATAATGAGAGAACAAAAACAAAAACTCAGAAATCAAACCAATGTTGTGGGAACGGATGGCCCACTTTATTATTACTGTCATACTTTCCATTTTTATCCGCATTGGCGTGTATACGGAGTTGTAGTGGACAGATGAAGCCGTAGGATTTCAGCTAGACCAAAGAGACCTGTCGTAGATTTATATTGTGGATATGCGATGTGTCTGCCACTCCCTTTACCATCGTCTAGCTCTGAAGCCCGAAAATCTTTTGTTGTAAGCTGGAAGGGCTGATTGATCGACTAGAATCCTGTTCAGTGGCAAAATCGCCTGATGGGCTGTTGTGTTATATAGTTGTCGCCGGGTGTTGTTCCAACCCTCTCTCCGATCTCCTCGTTACTGATCATTTCCTCTTCATTTGATTTCGTCTGCTGCTCTTCTGTGATATATCATCTCACTGTTTGTGATATATCTTATCTCACTGTTTGTGATATTTCATCTCACTGTTTGTGGTATCTCATCTCACTGTTTGTGATATTTCATCTCACTGTTTGTGGTATCTCATCTCACTGTTTGTGATATCTTTTCTCACTGTCTGTGATACTTCTTCTCACTGTTTGTGATGTCTCATCTCATTGTGATATCTCATTTCACTTTTTTGTGATATATCATCTCACTGTTTGTGTGATATCGCGTTTTACTTTTTGTGATATCTCATCTCACTTTGATATCTCATTTTACCTTTTGTGATATATCATTTCACCGTTTGTGATATACCATCTCACTGTTTGTGCTGTTTCCCTCAAGATTATCTGGCACTGGTTAGTCAATGGGTACAAAGTTTTACCGCTAAGCATTTTTTTTTTTTACATATGGATGCTTCGGAGTTTTAGAAACTGGAAAGTTTGTAAATAATAACATGTTTTCTCCAAAAAGGCACTGGTCTGAATTTCTCTGTCCCATTTTTTTCCATCGTCGGTAAACAGACTTTCCAAATGCTTCTTGGTGCATTATGTAATTTAGAGAAGTTATTGCCCTTTGATTTTACTACAACCAGACAAGACAGGCGCAAATTTTCGGCCAACTGGCCTTTGTCAAGCGTAAGATCACAACGAACAAATACCGATTACAAAAATTAGGAGAAAAAGACTGAAATTTCCATGGTGCTACGTCCAATGTGAGAAAATCCTGGACGAAGCAGCCGTGAAGTTTCATTTACTCCTAATTTTTGTATTTGGTGTTTCAGTCTTTTTCTTCTACTTTTTAGTATTTGGTGTTGTTTTTGTTTTTTTGTGATCTTACGCTTGACAAAGGCCAGTTGGCCGCAAATTTGCGCCCGCCTTGTCTGGTTGTATTAAATACGCGTTCTGATTCTTTTTCCGTGTTTTGTTTGTTTGTTTGTTTGTTTTTTCTTGTTCCTGTTTGCTTGAACGCGGGCAGTCACACTTGTTTTGAATTTTGATTTTAATGTCAAGATTGTCAAGTGTTTGTGTTGCTGACATGATTTTTGACTTGCTGGTGTTCATTTTAATACGACAGTTTTCATAGCATTGTGCACGACGCATAAACACGTGATGATAGGGTGATATACTGTGTTTTCTTTGCAAACAGGTTACACGTTAACAGAAGCCCCAAAGCATGCTTGGGAACACGGACGTGGAAACGATGTCCCTGCTATATTTTGTAAGATTTTTCTATATGCTCTTTTCTTTTCGTAGTCACAATCGATATAGATGTTGAAATATGAAGCCCGCAAAACGTTCTCTCTCTCTCTCTCTCTCTCTCTCTCTCTCTCTCTCTCTCTCTCTCTCTCTCTCTCTCTCTCTCTCTCTCTCTCTCTCTCTCTCTCTCTCTCTCTCTCTCTTCTCTCTCTATATATATATATATATATATATATATATATCTTTCTCACTATCTTTGTATCTCTGTCTCTGCCTCGCTTTGTCTCTCTCTTTTTGTCTTTGTCTCTCTGTCTTTGTTTCTGTCTGTCTGTCTTTGTCTCTGTCTGTCTGTCTCTGTCTCTCTCTCTCTCTCTTTCTCTCTTTCTCTCTCTCTCTCTCACACACACACACACACACACACACACACACACACACACACACACACACACACACACACACAAACAACAACACAAACACACATATATACATATCATCATCATCATGTGCCCTGTCGCACTGCGTTGGCGATCATGGCCCTCCATACGAATCCACCCCTTGTTGCTGCAAGTACATCTCCCACCCACTCTCAGTCACCCTGCAAGTCCGTCCAACATTTTCTCCCTGGATCAACCCGGCGCTCTCTTTCCCACCAGCTTTTCTGTTGGGACCATGTGCTCTAAGTTCTCTTGCCTCATGAAACGTCCCTTAAGTGCTGCTTGTCTGTTCCTAATCTTCCTTATAAATGATCTCGTGTCTGCCTCCTTCTCATTTGTTTTCTTTGCTGTCCATGGAACTCGCGACATTCTTCTTAGAAAACACACACATAACACACACACACACACGTCCATCCATCCATCCATCCATCCATCCATCCAACCATCCATCCATCCATCCATACACCATCTATCTATCTGTATGCCTGTCTGTCAGTCTGTCTTGTGTTACGTCAATTTTGATCTGACGTTCCATGTTGACTGTCCACGAATCACAACCGTACAATAGTATCGGTTCTATATAACACTTAAGAATTCTCTTCCTGATGTTATGTATCTATCTGTCTATCTGTCTATCTATCCATCTATCCACCAATCCATCCATCCATCCATCCATTCGGTTCTATATAACACTTAAGAATTCTCATCCTGATGTTATCTATCTATCTGTCTATCTGTCTATCTGTCTATCTGTCTATCTCTCTATCTCTCTATCTCTCTATTCCGTCCATCCATCCATCCATCCATCCATCCACCCAACCATCCATCCATCCATCCATCCATACACCATCTATCTATCTGTATGCCTGTCTGTCTGTCTCTCTCTCTCTCTATCCATCTATCTATCTATCTATCTATCTGTCTATCTATCTATCTATCTATCTTCTATCTATCTTCTATCTATCTATGTATCTATGTATCTATCTATCTATCGCTCGCTCGCTCGATCGCTCGCTCGATTGATCGGTTTGTCTGTCTGTCTGCCTATCTGTCTGTCTGTCTGTCTGTTTGTCTCTCTCTCTCTCTCTCTCTCTCTCTCTCTCTCTCTCTCTCTCTCTCTCTCTCTCTCTCTTTCTCTCTTTCTTTGTCTCTCTGTCTCTCCCTCTGTTTATGAAATCCCTTATCATGTTATGTTATTTTCTATTATCGTATTGATTTCAGTTTTATATATTCTGTTTAGTATATGTTTTCTTGTATTGTCATTTGTGTGTGCGTGCGTGCGTGCGTGCGTGCGCGTGTGTGTGTGTGTTTGAGTGTGTGTGTGTGTGTGTGTGTGTGTGTGTGTGTGTGTGTGTGTGTGTGTGTGTGTGTGTGTGTGTGTGTGTGTGTGTGTGTGTTTCAATGTTTCGTCGTTTTTCTTTCTACAGTTATTGTACTCATTTTTATCATGACTCTATTTTTCTAACGTTATTGTTGGATTGTTCTTTCACGTGTTTTGTCTGATATTGTTAATGGTGCTGCTGCCGCTAGTGTGTGTACTGCTGCTGCCAGAAATGTCGTCTTCTCTGAATAAACACATCAAAGAATTAGCTGGCGAAATCAATAATATTCGAAAGCAGTCATATGTGAGAAAAAAAAAAAAAAAAAAAGAAAACCAAGCATTTTGATTTTTTTTCCAAAATGGGCAGAGCATTTCGATTATGCATCCACTTGCGACATTTTCAGGATTTAGAGCCTTAATGGGAGAATCTGGAAGAACCACAGCTGAGCACCCTAGATGCCATCTTAATGAACACCACATGACAGCAACGTGGACGCACCATTCTGAACATATTCCTGTTTTTTTTGTCTCTCACAATAAACATATTCTCACTCACACGCAAATATTCTCACTCTCCCTCCCTCCCTCCCTCCCTCTCCTTGTCTCTCCCCTTTTATCTCTCCGTATGTCTGTCTGTCTGTCTCCCTCTCTCTCTCTCTCTCTCTGTCTCTGTCTCTGTCTCTGTATGTCTGTCTGTCTGTCTGTCTCTTTTCTCTCTCTGTCTGTCTGTCTGTCTATCTATCTATCCATCTATCTATCTATCTATCTATCTATCTATATGTCTATCTGTCTATCTATCTATCTATCTATCTGTCTCTCTCTGTCTATCTCTGTCTCTCTCTCTCCGTCCATCTGTCTGTCTGTTTGTGTGTCTGTTTGTGTGTGTGTGTGTGTTGCTGTCTGTCTGTCTGTCTGTCTGTCTCTCTCTCTCTCTCTCTCTCTCTCTCTCTCTCTCTCTCTCTCTCTCTGTCTCTCTGTCTCAGTATCTGTCTGTTTCCTTCTCTCTCTGTCTCTTTCTCTATCTATATGTCTATCTGTCTCTGTCTCTGTCTGCCTCTGTATCCCTCTCTCTCTCTCTGTTTCTTTTTTTTTTCTCTCTCTCTTTCTCTCTCTCTCTCTCTCTCTCTCTCTCTCTCTCTTTTCACTCTCTCTCTCGCGGTCTCAGTACACTCCATTTTTTTTTTCTTTAATCTTTCCTTTGGTTTCGGATTTGATTTCCCATTCCAATAAAACCTGTACCATCCTTACATATCAACGTCTGTATTTGTATGTCCAGTCTGTCATGTTTTTCTGATCAACGCCATTTTTGGACAGTTGCTTGCTATTTTTTTTCCTGCTAGGCATTCTGCATTTATTCTGTTATCTGTTTGTGTATGCTTGACAAAGGTGATTTAGCAGTACATTTGAGCCTTCGTTTTCTTGATGTTTTGTATGCGCGCTCTGATTCTTCTTTTTCTGGATCCTATTTGCCCGACGCTGACAGTCACTATAATTGTCTTTTAAACATTACCACAGTGTGTTTCGGTAAAATTCTAGCGATACTGTTTCTTCAAAATGAAATTGTGGGCGTACGTGGTAATTTTTGTTCTTTTTGT
>CM060305.1:31068865-31071365 GCA_030674185.1 Monoplex corrugatus | reverse complement strand
ACCGGACAAAAACCCTGGCGCTCTTTAAGCTGTGCCTTCTATGTGTGACCCAGGCATGCCCCGGGCATTTCGTACACGATAGACTTCCCCATCAGTGGTATGTAGAGAACATTGATGTTTTTCAGAGTGAATTTGAGTGTAGTGTTCGTGTATCTACGCAGTGAGCATAACCAGTTGATTTGGAGTTTGTTTTTTGTTTGTTTGTTTGTTTTTTTCTTGAAGCGGGGAAAAAAACAAAACAACAAACAACAAAAACAAGGAAACAAACAAACACAAGAAGAAAAAGACCGTCAAACTATACGAATCTTTCTTTTTCTCTCATTCTCTCTTTCTCTCTTTCTCTCTTTCTCTCTTTCTCCTTTCTCCTTCTCTGTCTCTGTCTCTCTCGCTCTCTCTCTCTCTCCTCTCTCTCTCTCTCTCTTTCTCTCTCCATGCTCTCTCTCTCTCTTCATGCTCTCTCTCTCCATGCTGTCTCTTTCCATGCTCTCTATCTTTCTCTCTCCATGCTCTCTCTCTCTCTATCTCTGTCTCTGTCTCTTTCTCTCTCTACCTCTCTCTCTCTCTGTCTGTCTCTGTCTCTGTCTCTCTCTCTCTCCATGCTCTCTCTCTCTCTCTCTCTCTTTTTTTTTCTCTTCATGCTCTCTCTCTCCATGCTCTCTCTCTCCATGCTCTCTATCTTTCTCTCTCCATGCTCTCTCTCTCTCTCTCTCTCTCTCTCTCTCTCTCTCTCTCTCACCCTCCCTCTTTCTCTCTCTGTTTCTTTCTCTCTCCACTGCTGATGCTGTGAACGTGGAGTCTGTTAAAGAGGGTTTCATTGTGTTCTGATAATTCTCTATGTGCTCCACCCAAACATTCCTTTTCACCAAACCACCTTTTTTGTGTATACTCGCTGTCAGTTGTTCTTTGTTTGTTTTGCTTTGATTGTGGCTTGCTTTTGTTTGTTTTTCTATGCATGATTGTTTGGGTCTTCTGATTACATGGCATCGGGGATATCAGTTCCCGATGAATTCATTCCGAGAGCAGAAACGTTATCTCGACAAAGTCAAACTGAAAGTGTCAGGTGATCTAAGTGATTTACCCACCCTTTGTCACTTCAAGACACACACAAAGACGTATCTGTTCCCTGGTCTTCCTCCGAGATTTTTTTGTTCTGATTTGTTTTACTTTGTCCTTGCTTTGTTTTGAGTGTGTGTGTGTGTGTGTGTGTGTGTGTGTGTGTGTGTGTGTGTGTGTGTGTGTGTGTGTGTGTGTGTGTGTGTGTGTGTGTGTTGATGTTTTGAACAACTGAATTTTTTAATGTTTACATCACATTGGTTCTTAAGGATACTTATATTCAGTGACAAGTGTAAACAATCAGATACATGGTTTATTTACATACACACATACATAAGGCAGATAGAAAAGCAAAAAAGAACTGGATGACTAATGGAATTTTAGGCTTGATGGAGGAAAGGAGGAAGGCAAAGAGAAACGAGGAGATATACAGGAAGATAAACAAGGAGATCAGGAATAGGTGCAATGAAGCTAAGGAAGCTTGGCTGAAAACAAAGTGCAAAGAAATGGAAAACCGACACAAAACGGATCCTCAGGGTATGTACAGACGAATTAAAGAAATTGTCCACAGGAAAAATACATGCACATCAACTGGCTGCTTGAAATCGAAAGATGGCACGCTTATCATGGAAAAAGACAAAATATTAGACAGATGGGGAGAGTACATTAAAGACCTTTTTGAAGATGACAGAAATGTAGAACACATTATAAGAAAGAACTTTGAAGGACCACCCATAATGAAAGATAAAGTTAGAGCAGCATTGAAAAAGATGAAACCAGGAAAAGCCCCAGGATCAGACAACATTACTACAGAGATGATTGAAGCCCTGGAGGAATTTGGCATAGAAAAAATAATAGTCCTCCTAAATGAAATTTACGACACTGGAAAAATCCCCAAAGATATGTCAAAATCAATTTTCATTGCACTTCCAAGGAAGACAGCGGCTATAGAATGCGAACTCCATCGCACAATCAGTTTGATGAGTCATGTAACAAAAATCCTGTTAAGAATAATCATGATGAATACAAGAAATAGAATCTAAAGAGAAATAGCAGAAGAACAGTGTGGATTTATGGAAGGTCAATTGAGATGAATAAGGATTTCTATTTATGTGTTTATGCTTTGTTGACTACACCATGGCTTTTGATCGGGTAAGACATGATGAATTGATCAACCAACTGGAGAGACTCAATGTTGATGGAAAAGATCTACGAATAATCAGAAATATGTACTGGGAACAAACAGCAGCAATGAGAATAGAAAGCAATGTAAGCTCTTTCCAAAACATCAAAAGAGGAGTCAGACAGGGTTCTGTTCTGTCACCAGATATGTTTTCACTTTACAGCGAAAACACCATGAGAAACCTAGAAGAAGACCCTGGATTAAAGGTTGGAGGGAAAATGAAAACATTCGATACGCAGGTGACACCGTGCTAATTGCAGAAAA
>CM060305.1:31056365-31063865 GCA_030674185.1 Monoplex corrugatus | reverse complement strand
GAGAAGGCTCGTGGACCATAGGTATTGAGCTTAGTGCGTGGAAAGCGAAAAGTCAGAGGATCGGAGGCAGAGCGGAGGGTACGTGAGGGAACATACATCTCAAGTAGGCTTGACAGGTAATCGGGGGCTGCGTTATTGAGGCTTTTGTAGCAGATGCGCGATCCTGTCGTGGTGGACGTCTCCACCATCTTTGGCACAACCTGCCTCCTGCTGTGCCAGCCCGACGCCACTTTTCTTCTTCTGCTTCTTCGTCTCCTCCACTGCCCCTGCCTTCGACCTCGCTGCTGCAAACTTCGTCTCCTCCTCTGCCATCTTCACCTTCGCCTTCTATCCTGATAGTACCGCCTTCATCTTCTGTCCCGCTGGTGCCGTCTTCACCTTCTCTCCCGCCGGTGCCGCCTTCACCTTCTGTCCCGCCGGTGCCGCCTTCGTCTTCTGTCCCGCCGGCGCTGCCCTCGTCTTCTGTCCCGCCGATGCTGCCTTTGTCTTCTTCTTCTGTTCCGTCGTTGCTGCCTTCGTCTTCTGCCCCACTGGTGTCGCCTTCGTCTTTTGTCCCGTCGATGCCGCCTTCGTCGCCATCTCGGCCACCGCCATATGACTGTGATAAACTAAAACTATGCCTTTTTAACGCTCAGTCAACATGCAAGGATGGCAAAGCCGAAGTCATTGCTGACTTTATCGCAGATGAGCATGTTGACATTGCTTTTATCACAGAGACATGGCTTAACCCCCTTGGTCATGAACCTATACATGCTAGCCTCACTCCGAGTGGTTACAGGTTGCTTCTTTCCATCGCTCATCTCGAGGTGGCGGTATCGCCATCCTCTACAACGACTCACTCCGTTCCCGCCTATCTTTCTCGCAGTCTCTGCCTTTCTCCCATCCTTCTTTCGAGCACGTTGAAGTATCCTTCCAATCCACCCCTCACCCCATCACCTTCTCCTGTGTCTATCGACCTCCACCTAGCTCTGCCAACAAACTCACCACATCCAAGTTTCTCTCTGACTTTGACCAACTGCTTGACCATTACTGCCTCTTACCTGGAAATCTCATCATTCTAGGTGACATCAATGTTCACTATGACAACACTCACCGTTATGACACAAGAATTATCATCAACTCTCTGTCCAATCACAATATGACTCAACACATTTCTGAACCAACCCATCAAAAAGGTCACATTCTTGACTGGATCATTTCTCGTGATCACCACAATTCAGCTACTGACAACTGCTTAGTTCTTTCTACCCGTCTAACTTCAGCCCTTCCATCTGACCACTCTGCAATTCTCTGTTCTCTTGACATTTCTCCTCCTTCCCGTACCACGCGCACAGTGACTCGACGCAATCTCAAATCTATCGACCTCTCCACATTTTCATCTGATGCCTCCCGTCTCCTTTCTGAAAAGTCACATAACCTTGCCGATGGATTCTATACTATTCTCCACCATCTTCTGGACACTCATGCTCCAGCCACAACCCGTTTTTTACCTGACCGCCCCCCTACCCCCTGGCTCACTCATGAGATTGCCTGTGCAAAACGTGCCCGTCGCAGAGCAGAGCGCCGCTGGCGCAAATCCAAACTCACTGTACACAGGCAACTTTTCCAAGCCTCTAAAACAAAAGTATCCACCCTCATTGCATCTGCAAAAACAAGCTATTTCCAAACCAAAATCCTGAATGCCTCTTCTTCAAGAGAACTCTTTACAACCATGAATCATCTCCTTGGCACATGAAAAGATTTACCTCTCCCAACAAAACACACAAATGAAGAACTCCCATCTGTATTCTCCAAGTATTTCACCACCAAAATACAAACTCTTCGTGACAGGCTTGACAGGACACCCTGTCAACCATGCCCACCTGACCCTTCCCTCTCTGGCACACCTCTTACTACTTTTACCCCAGTCTCACAAGAAGAAATTTTCAACACAATCAGATCCATGTCGTTCAAAACCTGCGAACTGGATCCTCTTCCAGGTTCCCTCTACTCCGACTGTCTCCCTACTCTCCTCCCATTCATCACTGACATCATCAACACTTCTCTTCAAACTGGAACTGTCCCAGATTCTTTCAAGTCTGCTATTGTTCACCCTCTCCTCAAGAAACACAATTTAGACCCAAATGAACTGAAAAATTACCGGCCTATCTCTAATCTCTCTTTCTTGTCAAAACTCCTTGAAAAAGTCGTCCTCAACCAGCTGAACTCTCACCTGTCTGCCAACAATCTCTTCAATCCTTTCCAGTCAGCCTACCGCCAGTGCCATAGCACTGAAACTGCCCTACTACACATTCTCAACAATCTCCTCCTTGCAACTGATACTGGCAAAGTCTCTCTCCTCACATTCCTTGACCTGTCTGCAGCCTTCGATACCATTCATCATGGTATTCTCCTTTCTAGACTTCATCATACTTTTGGCATCTCTGACATTGCTCTCTCCTGGTTCACTTCATATTTGTCAAACAGAAAACAAACTGTTCTCATCAATGGCACTTACTCTCAACCTGCATACCTGACCTGTGGTGTTCCACAAGGATCTGTCCTTGGCCCTGTTCTTTTCACTCTTTATACCTCCCCCCTGTCCACCATCATCAACTCTCACTCTATAAAACACCACTTCTATGCTGATGACACCCAACTTCAAGACAGTCACTCACCTGATAATATACAGCGCCCGTTGACTCGCACCACTGAGTGTTACTCGGACATTAAGAACTGGATGACGTTCAACAAACTTCAGCTTAATGACGACAAGACAGAAGCTATCCTCATTGGCACTCGTCAGAAACTTTCTCAGCTGCGTCCTCTTTCTCTCCCATTATGTAACACATCAGTCCCCAATTTCTGATTCAGCTAAAACCTTGGTGTCTGCGTTGACTCTACCCTCTCCATGAACAACTTTGTTTCTCAAACTGCCAGATCTTGCTACTATCATCTCCATCGTATAAGCCTGATCAGGAAGTATCTCTCTGTCGAAACAACTGCAAAACTCGTTCTCTCCTTCATAATGTCTCGCATTGACTATTGCAATTCACTCCTGTCAGGTCTTCCTACCTCCACCATTCACATCCTACAGCGCATTCAAAACAATGCTGTACGCCTTGTACTCAAAAAGAAAAAAGCTGACCACATATCTCCTCTCCTGGCACAACTTCACTGGCTCCCTGTATCAAAGCGCATACAGTACAAACTAGACACCATGTGCTACAAAAGCCTCAATAACCCAGCCCCCGATTATCTGTCAAGCCTACTTGAGATCTATGTTCCCTCACGTACCCTCCGCTCTGCCTCCGATCCTCTGACTTTTCGCTTTCCACGCACTAAGCTCAATACCTATGGTCCACGAGCCTTCTCTGTTTCTGGTCCACTCTCCTGGAACAAACTTCCTCTCTCAGTCCGTCAGCAACCTACTTTTGTCTCCTTCAAGTCCGCTCTCAAAACTCACCTTTTCTCCTCTGCATAAAATCCTAACCTCACTCAACCCCCCTCTGCAGCCTGTCTACGCTCGGAGGGGAATCACTTTGTTATAATATATAATTGTATATGATATGCTCTCTATAATTTTCCATTGCTTTTATTCTTGCTTTTATTGCTTTTATTCTTTCTCCCCATTTATAGCCATGCGTGTGTGTGCGTGCGTGCGTGCGTGCGTGCGTGCGTGCGTGCGTGCGTACGTACGTGTGTGTCTGTTTCAGCGCTTAGATTTGATTTTGTCGAGATTTTGCGCTATATAAATATTGTAATTATTATTATTAATAGATGGTGTCTAGTTTGTACTGTATGCGCTTTGATACAGGGAGCCAGTGAAGTTGTGCCAGGAGAGGAGATATGTGGTCAGCTTTTTTCTTTTTGAGTACAAGGCGTGCAGCATTGTTTTGAATGCGCTGTAGGATGTGAATGGTGGAAGCAGGAAGACCAGACAGGAGTGAATCGCAATAGTCAATGCGAGACATTATGAAGGAGAGAACGAGTTTTGCAGTTGTTTCGACAGAGAGATACTTCATGATCAGGCTTATACGATGGAGGTGATAGTAGCAAGATCTGGCAGTTTGAGAACATGGAGAGGGTAGAGTCAATGCAGACACCAAGGTTTTTAGCTGAATCAGAAATTGGGACTGATGTGTTACATAATGGGAGAGAAAGAGGAGGCAGCTGAGAAAGTTTCTGTCTGGTGCCAATGAGGATAGCTTCTGTCTTGTCGTCATTAAGCTGAAGTCTATTGCATGTCATCCAGTTCTTAATGTCCGAGTAACACTCAGTGGTGCGAGTCAAGAGGCTCTGTATATTGTCAGGTGAGTCACTGTCTTGAAGTTGGGTGTCGTCAGCATAGAAGTGGTGTTTTATAGAGTGGGAGTTGATGATGGTGGACAGGGGGGAGGTATAAAGAGTGAAAAGAACAGGGCCAAGGACAGATCCTTGTGGAACACCACAGTTCAGATATGCAGGTTGAGAGTAAGTGCCATTAATGAGAACAGTTTGTTTTCTGTTTGATAGATATGAAGTGAACCAGGAGAGAGCAATGTCAGAGATGCCAAAAGTATGATGAAGTCTAGAAAGGAGAATACCATGATGAATGGTATCAAAGGCTGCAGACAGATCAAGGAGTGTGAGGAGAGAGACTTTGCCAGTATCAGTTGCAAGGAGGAGATTGTTGAGTATGTGTAGCAGGGCACTTTCAGTGCTATGGCATTGGCGGTAGGCTGACTGGAAAGGATTGAGGAGATTGTTGGCAGACAGGTGAGAGTTCAGCTGGTTGAGGACAACTTTTTCGATGAGTTTTGACAAGAAAGAGAGATTAGAGATAGGCCGGTAATTTTTCAGTTCATTTGGGTCTAAATTGTATTTCTTGAGGAGAGGGTGAACAATAGCAGACTTGAAAGAATCTGGGACAGTTCCAGTTTGAAGAGAAGTGTTGATGATGTCAGTGATGAATGGGAGGAGAGTAGGGAGACAGTCAGAGTAGAGGGAACCTGGAAGAGGATCCAGTTCGCAGGTTTTGAACGACATGGATCTGATTGGGTTGAGAATTTCTTCTTGTGAGATTGGGGTAAAAGTAGTAAGAAGTGTGCCAGGGAAGGAAGGGTCAGGAGGGCATGGTTGACAGGGTGTCCTGTCAAGCCTGTCACGAAGAGTTTGTATTTTGGTGGTGAAATACTTGGAGAATACAGATGGGAGTTCTTCATTTGTGTGTTTTGTTGGGAGAGGTAAATCTTTTCGTGTGCCAAGGAGATGATTCATGGTTGTAAAGAGTTCTTTTGAAGAAGAGGCATTCAGGATTTTGGTTTGGAAATAGCTTGTTTTTGCAGATGCAATGAGTGTGGATACTTTTGTTTTAGAGGCTTGGAAAAGTTGCCTATGTACAGTGAGTTTGGATTTGCGCCTTCGGCGCTCTGATCTGCGACGGGCACGTTTTGCACAGGCAATCTCATGAGTGAGCCAGGGGGTAGGGGGGCGGTCAGGTAAAAGACGGGGTTGTGGCTGGAGCATGAGTTTCCACACCTATCTGTGTGCCTGTACCATCTCTGTTTATCAATGTGTCACCTATCTGTGTGCCTGTACCATCTCTGTTTATCAATGTGTCACCTATCTGTGTGCCTGTACCATCTCTGTTTATCAATGTGTCACCTATCTGTGTGCCTGTACCATCTCTGTTTATCAATGTGTCACCTATCTGTGTGCCTGTACCATCTCTGTTTATCAATGTGTCACCTATCTGTGTGCCTGTACCATCTCTGTTTATCAATGTGTCACCTATCTGTGTGCCTGTACCATCTCTGTTTATCAATGTGTCACCTATCTGTGTGCCTGTACCATCTCGGTGGTATAGTGGTCTCGTGGTTAAAAGCACCTACTTGGGATTTAGGAAGCTCCAAGTGGAAATGGTATATTTTTCACTACCTTTCCAGTCTTTCGGGTGAGAAAATTCTATGTGCAAGTTTATAGCATACAAAACTAAATAAATGAATAAAGTTGATTTAAGCAATCTCTCTTTATATTTAAAAAGTTGCAAAAACAATGGACTAATGAAAAAGTATTTTTTTAAAACCTAGAAAACGTACATATTTTTATTATATGAGACAACAATTATTACTAGTATCATCGAATTTAGGCAGTGATTCGGTCATTGTGGATCATAGCGCTAACATTTTGTTTTTGATTTTTGGGTTTTTGTTGGTTTTTTTTTAATTTGTTTGTTTGTTTGTTTGTTTGTTTGTTTGTTTGTTTGTTTGTTTGTTTGTTTGTTTTTTGATTGAAGATTATGTTTACGTTTACATAGCTATAGGAGTATTGCAAAAATGGAAACATGGAGTAAATTTCTGGAAATTCGAGGTTGTGAATTTTGATACAAATGTAAAAACAATAATAATATATCTGCGCCTTATTGTTTCCAATATGTGACTGTATATGTGCAAATTTACGCTACTTAGTTACGTTTTTGTAGTTAACAGCATCACAAATTCACTCTGATGGTAGAATTCCTGTTTGTTTTCTTTTCATGAGAACTATATTTTGATACCGGAATACGATATGTTTTCGTGGAGGGGGGAGGTCACCTAAACTATTATTTCATTACATATCTATGGTTTTGTTAATGTTCAGGTTGCATAAGAATAAGAATAGGCTCAGTGGTAGAGTTTTTTGATATTTACAAAAGTTGCCTTGATCGCCAACGCCAGGCTTGCGAAACACTAGTAGATGCATATTGAAAATGAAACTGAGGCTTACAGGTATAAACAATTTTTTTTGTTTTAGCTTATATCAAAATATGATTGCTAATCTTTTAATGGATTCAAAATACGATATTCTTATCCTGTTTGCTTGAACGCGGGCAGTCACACTTGTTTTGGATTACGTTATTCTCAGATAAACTTCACTTCGCAACCTATCGATGTCAGTTTGTTTGATGTAATCAATAGGTGCTGAGCATTAAGGTTTCATCTCTGAACCCAATTTCTTTAATAACCATGGTACGTATTTGTCAGTACAACTTTTCCAGCTTATATACAGAATGAGATTATCTGACGAGACTGTACTCAATGATCTTTGCTCAGAGAATTTGAGCAAGGTACTCAAGACGCAGAAAAAGAGGCAGACCTCCAGCTTCTCTCATTGGCAACATCACCGAATCCAGTGGCATGAGAATCCATGAAGTCAGCAGGGCCAGCGAGGACCGGAACAAATGGAGGAGGATAACCCTGTCGGTGTCATTGACTACAGCGGCTAACATCGCACCCGGTGATACCGACAGGTGAGACAGATGAAAAGCTTGACACTCAACTGTGTGGTTTCAGTCTTCCCATTGGAACCCAGAATAGGTTCATCCAGTCTGAGTAGGAGCTAACAGGAGCTGAAAATTCCGTTCTTATTTACATTCATGGGATTTGAGCCACAACTTCCCTCAATACGTTGTGCTAATCAATACGCAACAACAACATATGGACACACTATGTTTCATTACTGGTGGTTCTATTTCTAGCTAAAAGTAATTCTTTCCGGGCT
>CM060305.1:31051365-31053865 GCA_030674185.1 Monoplex corrugatus | reverse complement strand
CTTCGTTAATTTTGAAGAAAAGTTCGACTCAGTCAACGGAAATTTGCGAAAGACCATTTTGCTAAAGATTGGTGAGAAGGGTAAGTTGTGTCAAACTATAAAGGCGTTGTATCGATCAGTTAAATGTTGCATGCGTTGTGGGTCTTACTTGACAGAACATACTAATTGTACGGCTGGAGTTAAACAATGTGGTGTGTTTAGTTCTGTATTATTTTCGTTTTTTTAATTATCAATTAATTTGCTCTAGAATTTATCAACATGGGGCGTCAATTTGCCAAATTTCCACAGGAATTGTCATAATTATTATTCTATGGTTAGCAGATGATATGTCATTGTTATCTAATAAGTTTGTAGTATTAGAGAGGCAGTTAAATACTCTACAAAAACGGCAAATTACCAGCAACTTAAAGTGAATATGAGAAAAATAGTATTGTGGTGTTTAGGAAAAAGGGGTTATTTGACTGGTAGAGAAAGATGGATGTGCGAGGGTATGGTTTTGACTGTAGTCAATGTTTAAGAATATTTGGGGAATTATTTCTCTATGCGTTTCAGCTTTCGTTTTGCTTGTAAATATATTCCTAACAGGGCTAAGTATGCATTGTTGTGTGTCATAAAGCGATTGGATGTATTAAGTAACAATTCTTTTCGTTTATTTGTTAGAATATTCGATTTGCAGACACAGCCTATCATGTCATATGCAGCAGAAATTTGGGGATTTGATCAAGCAGATACACATTGTGAAGCTGTACATTTGTTTGTTTTGAAAAATATCTTAGGGGTTTCAAATGCACACATCAGGTGATTTAGTCTATGGAGAAAGGAACAGATATCCAATGTATGTTCATTCATCTGTACAATGCATACGGTACTGATTTAAGACTACAGAGTATGGGAAATTTTAGACTGCAAAAAATGAAATAAGATCCTTTTTTATTTGGATCTTAACGGAAAGGAGAAAAGAGCAACACGTGTGCGTATATGTTTAAAAGATATGGGTTTGGAGATGGATCTTTTCAAGGATCTGGAAATCAGATTCAATGTTATGTGCTTATCGACAGAGATGATGGCAGAAATGCAATGATCATGTAGAGACGTGTGGAATGTTTGATTTGTGATGGTCTTTCGTAAATTCCAACAGTATCAAGCCTTATATTAGCCTTGATGTAGATATTCATTTAAAAAGAATGATAACCAAATGTACACATGGTATATCAACATTGTTGGGTCATCGTTTGAGATTCAAGCAACACGGAGACTCTGATTTAGTATGTCCTTAAAGCAGGCATACAACAGCAGATGAAACACACCTTGTCCTCTATTGTCAAGATTCTGATGATCTTTGAGCAAAGTTTATCACATAAAAATACTGTAAAAATATAAGTATCTTTAAGTTGTGTTTATGTTTAAGCTCAACTAACTGTGACTTTTATTAGTTTTAAGAACTTTGTATTCTTTCCGCTTTTTTAAAGGACTTAAAGAAAGGGAAAATGTGTTGTTCTTATGAATAGTTTTTTTTGTCACTTGTTAATCTTGTTCTCTGATGGAATTGATTATTCCTTTTGTCAACACATTCTAAGCATCCCTTTAGTAGGGGCTTTTGGCCTTTTTGAATAAAATATCTGAAGTCTAAAACCTGAATCCTCTCTCTCTCTCTCCCCTCTCTCCTCTCTCTCTCTCTCTCTCTCTCTCTCTCTCTCTCTCCTCTCTCTCTCTCTCTCTCTCTCTCTCTCTCTCTCTCTCTCTCTTCCCCTACACTTCAAAATCTTAGGACTTTTCTATACATCAATAGGGTTTATACTGTTTGGATTTCGAGGTCTTAATCTTTTCTCTAAACAGTTCATTTCGATCACTGCATTTCAAAAGAAAGTCCCCCAGGCGTTGCCAGAAATGAGATGGATTTTCCCCCTTTGAGAAAAAGTGTGCCGTTCGACAGAAAGACACACAAATAAAAACATGCATGGCAAAGGAGAGAGTCACAAAAGGGTGGTGTTGATGATGTGCTAATATGATAAATGCACACAAATCAAAAATGAATGAAACAGTAAAACAAGAAGAGAATGAAGGAAACAGAAATGGAGGAAAAATTGTGTGTGTCGTGTGTGTGTGTGTGTGTGTGTGTGTGTGTGTGTGTGTGTGTGTGTGTATTTGTGTGTGTGTGTGTGTGTGTGTTTGTGTGTGTGTGTGTGTGTGTGTGTGTGTGTGTGTGTGTGCCTGTGTCTGTGTGTGTGAGAGAGAGATAAGACAGACAGACAGACAGACAAACAGACAGGAACAGAGACTGAACCACAAATGGGAAAGCTCTGCATCACATAGTGAACAGTAGGAAAACAATGTATAAAGAAAACTCAATACAGTATTTTTCTACATCAATAGCTACCTCCTGATTATTATTATCGTCATTTATCATCATCATCATCATCATCATCATCATCATCATCATAATCATCATCATCCTCCATCATCATCATCATCATCATCACCCATCATCATCCATCATCAT
>CM060305.1:31041365-31046365 GCA_030674185.1 Monoplex corrugatus | reverse complement strand
TCCCTAGGGATTTGATGCTATACATGAAGTATAGCAGTTACTGCTGGGCTGATTTGTTTAGAAATATTCCATGCTCCCCCTAACCCCCACATTTAAACCACGCACGCACACACACACACACACCAGCGCGCGCGCGCACATACACACAGTCACACACACACACACACACACACACACACACATATACACACACACAAACATACACAAGCACAACATGCACACACACACTACACACCACAATGCACGCAGGTACACACACAACTGCCTGCGCATACAGCATACATATGTACACTGAATGCACAATTAACTGTAGAGAACATTTTTCAGGAAAGTGTGTACCTGCAAACTGACGCTATCAGATCTTTACGCGAATACAGTGAAGTGTATATGAAAATAAAGTGTATATGCGGACTATAGAATATTTTTGCCGATACTTTGTGTGTCGAGTTCTCTTATACGCATCCAGTAATGGTCATCTATTTGCTGTGGTCTAATGTAGGGAGGAAAAATCCTGACAATGTGGACATCTCACTCTCTGACCAGAAAATTTAACCATCCACCCAACGGGACTGATAATTAGGCGGGTAAGGTGTCAGAAGGCACGTGTTCAAATAAGCTTAGTGTTTGGGTACTTCCCGTTTCGTTGGTAAAGGCTGGAATTTCCCCGATTTGCTAGAGTTACACGTGCGCTAACTCTTGTATTGTCTGTGTCTCCTTCGTATATATGTGAAAGCAGAAAATCAAATGTGCACATTAAATATCATGCAAATCATAAAGATGTCCTGTGGTTTATGGGAACACGCAAACACCAACCATGTACGCACGCGGAAGACGGAGTGTACGAACTTGTAGCAACATATCGCCTGCACAGTGTCTGCCAACAGACACACATCTGAGAAAAACGGAAAGTTGAAAAGTACTGAATAATAATAAACATCCCTACGACAACTTCTAGGGATATGAAGTACAAGCAAATAGAGTCTGACATGTTAAATGAACACATTTCTGTTTATCTTGTCTTTGGCTGAAAACCTGAATCTCCTATCGATTTGAATAAGATTTGTAATGTGTGCAAATGGGTGCACTTATCTTTAAAAATGTAAAAAGAATAACAAGAAGAAGAAGAAGAACAACAACAACAACAAGAGGAAGAAGAAGAACAACAAGAAAAACAAAAACAAGGACAAGAAGCAGAAAAGAAAGAAGAAGAAGACGAAGAAGACGAAGAAGAAGGAAACGTTGCTTCACAGCTCTCTAACATCAGAGGAATAGGTAGAAAGAGACTGATAAACAGAGAGATCTATATTTAAACAAAAATATCGCAAATGATGTATACGTATACATAAATTAAATATTTGTTCTGTGTTTTGTTTCTTTCTTTCTTTCATTGGTTGTTTCTTCTTTACTTACTTGGTTTTTGTTTGTTGTGCTTGTTTTCGGTTTTTTTTCTTTTCGGGGGGGGGGGGGGGTTCAAGAAACACTACCAATCTTGTATCTATCATTTTCTCGTAGCGGCTGCTTTCTGATCCTCAAAGAAAAAAAGTTTGGTATCAGGTCGTGGTTTGGTGGACTGGAAACCACAGACAAGTTTCAATTGTGGAAACCATACTCGAATCCGTGTATTCAGTTTGGAAAGCTAAACTTTCACTACAACGCCAGCTAGGAGCCTGCATGACCTCTCCATAACACGATCCACCTAGATCTCATGAACTGTGTAGGCAGGGGTACTAAAATGCTTTCCATGAAGGACAGCAATCATTGCTACATAGATTTTATTGAAGTATGAATACAAAAGCAGTGCAGGAATTGGCCCTGCCACAGTTTTGCATTGGGGCCTCCTCAGAGATAGGAATCTGAAAAAAAAACACCTTAGAAATTGGAATCGGAAGAAAACCTATCTCAAAAAAATCTTTACAAGAAATATCACAGGTCAAAAATACTGGGGAAGACATAAATCTCAGCACTCCAATGTCCATGTATCATTTTTGGCAAAATTTCCCCTCTCCTCTGCCATTGCTTTGATTTAAAAACTCGACAGACAGACAAACAGACTGACAGAGACACCGATAAAGAGAAAGACAGTTGCACGCACACACGTTCATACACGCACATACATACACACTCGCACACACACATATGCATGCCCGCACACACACATATAAACACATACATGCACATAAAACACAACACCACACCACACACACATATGCACGCACACACGCATACACACACACGCACGCACAGACACACACATGCACGCACAGACACACACACACACACACACACACACACACACACACACACACACACACACACACACACACACACACACACACACACACACTCACTTCACGGCGAAGAAATAACAAAATACTATAAATCTTATTCTGTGTGAAAACCCGTTTTGTTGAAAAAAAAAAGAAACGAGAAATTATGATAAAGTCAAACATGTGTGACCAAAACACCATTTTTTTCCTAGTCCCGAGAGACTAAAAGGCACCGTCCGAAAGAAAACAGGCAATTCTGCGAGTAGTCTTCGTTCTATCAATAAAACATAGGTTACACTCTACACTGTCTACATAAAAAACCGCTTTTCAAGCTTGAAAAGCAAGGTTACTGACTGTAAACAGCTTCATCCATCTACGTGTGAGCTGTGAGACATGCTTATCGTTCTGTTTCGGAAGAAAATCTTCTTCACTATCAGATGTGTTGGTAACAATGCATTTTCCATTCTCCGCTGTCCAGGCGTGGATGTCTTCATAGCGTTCCAGCAACGTTTGGTCTCGGGGAATTCTGTGAAGCATATCACACAACTGGCACCAAGCATGGTTTACTCCATCTTCTCTCACGTACTGACTCTTCTTCCACAGCATCTCGCCGTACGCTTTGGTATCGCCAGCCAGCTTTTTGAGGTATACGGCAAGAGCTTTGGGAGACTCAAAGTCATCCGCGTTGATAAAGGAGCCTTTGGGGAAATGTTGGGTATAGTTCACCCCACCTCTTACAACCGGGACAGCCACGATTCTGGGTCGAAGCCATAAAAGAAGAGATCAGAAACGTAGTCTTGGCAATGCACGGACTCAAAAGCGAACATGAAGTAATATTTGGTCATGCGGAAAGAGTCTTTGGTTTCGGGGTTATTCATCTCTGTCTGAAAATTGATGATGTCGACTGTGTCAAAAGATACGTGTTTCTTTAAGGTTTTCATGTAGTCCTCCACGCCGGTTTGGCTCTTACCCTTGTGGTAGTTCTTGTCCAGGTCTTCTAAACTGTCATCTTTCCTGTTGACTTTAGGGTTGATCCAAACGGCGAGTTTCGATTTCTTCTTTACGGCATCAACCACAAACTGCCTAAACTTTCCACCGGTGGGAGTTTTCTTCAGATAGGCGAATGGTTCAAAAATGTCTGAGTTCAGCCTGTAGGACCACACCCAGTTGATGACCGACGTCCAGTAACGAGAGAACAGCTCACCTTTGGCCTTGAAATAGACTTCGCTTGACGTCCGCATGTCGTAGTACACCAACACCCTCTTGTCATTCAGCTGTGGGGGTGTCTGCTTGTTCATCCGTCCGTCGTCAAACACAATAGCATGGGCTCTGGGAAGACTCTTGGAACTGGGAGAGACCTCGCAGTCCTTGATTGGACAGTTCTGGAACATGTCGGAAGTGGTGGACATTACTCGCAACGTTCTGGAAGCTTGCCAGGCGATGACTTTAGGATTAGCAGGATCGGAGATGATGGTAATGATTTTTCTCTTTTTGGCTGCATTATAAGGAGACGTGTCGAAAGACGTCGGCGGTTTCACACTAACCGGTCGTTTCCATGGGCGAGCTTCAGGAATAGGCTCGTGTTTGGAGACTTCTGCTCTGAGTACTGAATGCACCTCGTTTTTAGGATAAGGTGTTTTCGCGACTTTGTTCGCCAAATCCACGAGAACCACCATGGCACAGAACGAGCTGGTGACGAGACTGATGATTAAGACGGTGTTTTTGGATATCTTGAATATACGTGGCCACATCGTTGATGAAGGAAGAAGATTGCAACATGAGACTCAAGCACAGCAACTCTCCAGAAACGTCAAACGCAAGTAGAACAACTTTACTGAACTTCAGACACAAGTAGGACAACTCTCCTGAAACGTCAGACGCAAGTAGAACAACTTTACTGAAACTCAGACACAAGTAGGACAACTCTCCTGAAACTTCAGACACAAGTAGGACAACTATCCTGAAACGCCAGGCACAAGTAGGTCAACTCTCTTGAAACGTTAGACACAAGCAGGACAACTCTCCAAGAAACGTGAGACACAAGCAGGACAACTCTCCAAGAAACGTGAGACACAGATAGGACAATTCTCTGAAACGTCAGATGCAAGTAGGACAACTCTCCCGAAACGCCAGACAGAAGTAGGACAACCCTCCTGGCGCTGATATGTTTGGAAGAGAATCTTTTTTTTTTCCAGTGGGTGACTTGTAATCACAGACAGAACAGAAGTTCAGGAACCAGCCTGAAACACATACACAAAATTATTGTCACTATAGACTTCATGCAGATTGAAAATTAAATCCTGTGATGCCGTTTTAAATGGGTCATTCTCATGAAGACTGGTCAGTTGGTACCATGCTTTTAAGAAGCCAATATAAAATGTTTTTTGAAAAAACAAATCTTACGATATTGTTATATTTCGTTTGTAAAATGTTCCAGTAATGAAAAAAATGGGAAAAAAAAGTATGTGTCTTTCGTTTTTGTTTTTTTTTACTCTACAGCACTTTTTGTTGGAAAAATGAGCGATTTTTGTAGCTAGATTTGTGACATGAGTTCAGACTTGTGATCGATAACAATTATTTCCTACATACATGACCAAAATCACTACAACCTGTTTTCGACAGTGAAGAAAGAATGTAAATGTGTCTCTGACATCAATTTTTACTGCACTGTATCCATGGATGATCGATATATCTCGAGATCGATCAGTGTCCCGAACGTTTCATACGGTGTCT
>CM060305.1:31031365-31033865 GCA_030674185.1 Monoplex corrugatus | reverse complement strand
ACATACCAACAAGAATATTAGTTATGGGTATTGACACACACAGATACACAAACACACGTACGCACGTGCACACATACGCACTCACATATACACGCACGTACGTATATGCGCACTATATAACAGACTAGTGTACAAACACCCCATTTTAACTGGCACAGTATAGAAATTCCTAGCTTTTTGAAAATTATAAACAAAATGTATAACACACACACACACACATAATATATATATATATATATATATATATATATATATATATATATATAAGATATATATATATATATATAAAATATATATATATATATATATATATATATATATATATATAAGATATATATATATATATATATATATATACACGTTTAAACTGTTATCAACTTTCTTTTGTAATTTCTATATAAACAAAAACATCAAAAGACATGCATACATGCATCTGAAGAAAAAAAATGGAAACACACAACAGTAAGCGGTCCGTCCTACCTCTCTGTCGTCACGATAGTCCACGAACGACTGCTCAATTATTTACAGCGTGTCTTCAAAAATAATCATCGTGTGCACTAAACCTGGACGCATGACAAGAAGATAATCAATCATAATTCAGACAATCTGTGCATGGATTAGCGCCAAAAATCCACCATGCCTAAGCCATACTGCGATTCTTCCATCCAATCAAACCTGTATTCTTGCACGCTTGCCTAGATCGACTGTCGAATTAAGGGGTGCAGTGTCAGCTGATTCTAGCAGTTGTGAGCTGTCCTTATTTTAGTATTTTGTTGTATTGTTATTTTATGTTTTCTTGTATGGGTGTTGTGGGGAGAAAGCGCAGATGGTCAGCAGGGAGGCTGGAAGGTCTGATGTGGAGAAGTGTCGTGTAACGTGAAGGCCCTTTTCATGAATGAATGAATGAAAATTTATATCGCGCAACAAAAATCTCCATGCTATAAAAGCATGCTCGCGGCGCACGGTGGGGGAGGGGGGGGGCCACAAAAACAATTCCACACAGCTTTGCCAACAGTTCATAAAGCATCAAGTATCACATTCAAATAAGCAATCCATACATCATTAGAAAAAGTGTGTCTTAGACTAGATTTAAAGAGATGAATGAGTCTTTTTCTCCCTGATGCTCATGGAACATGTTCCACTTGTAGGGCAAGGTATTTAAATTCTTTGCTGACCATATCTTTTGGTTTTAACATCCCTTGTCCCAGGAACATGAAGAAGAGACTTGGAAGCAGATCTCATGCCATTAATCCAGACCTTTCTTGGTATGTCTCTCACTGTACATCCATATTATTTCATTTTTTTGTTATATGCTTACTGAACTGGGGCTGCATTCTAGTCAAATGACCAAACCGATTATCCCCCTGTGGATGAAGATGGTAATGGGGTGGAGCTGTTCCCATCATTTCTCTGGTCTTGCTGTTTCTGATCATACCACGTCTGGTGTTGTTGACAGTTCTTCTCAAACAAAGTATCTGACATGTAATTTTGTACTCTTGGGGCTTGAACAAGTTGTGGGCGATTCGCTGAATCGCTTCTAAGCCGCTCATAGTCTCTTCAGCAATGTTGTCAGATCTTATTTCTCCATGTCAGCCCTGTCTTCTCTTCATCTACACTGTTCAATGGAAAAAGCCTGTTTGATTTTGAACTGGATTGGATTTGATATGAATCTGAACTGGATTTGATTTGATTTGATTTGACTTTTTGTTTGGTGGGGGGCGGGGGGGAGGATTTTTTCATCGTATGGGCTGCTCTCCACGGGCAAATCGTCTTAGCCACAGTATGGTTCAACCCATCCTTGTTTCTGTATGTGTGTACCTGTTTCCCTATGAAACTGGATTTTATTTTCCTCCAGAATTTGGCCCCGAACATCTCTTTTGCTGCTGTGGGATCTCTAACCTTTTACGTGTGCTAGAGTGAATGTTGCACATGGCATCTCAAGTCATCGTCTTTTCCAAAAGCTTAGTACCTAGACCACCTAGACCACCTAGACCACCTAGACAACCTAGACCACCTAGACCACCTAGACCACCTAGACCACCTAGACCACTATTGAAAGGTCAGGGATGGGGAAGGGATCCCTGTGCCACTGTGAATCGCGCCTTTGTTTCTTATGTTCTGTGCCAGTATTTTATTTGCTGGGCCAAACAGTCCGGTACGTTACAGTCCGCTTTGTTAAAAACTATCCAAGTCATTTCATTTATATTCTTTTCAGTGTGGTCAACAACTTTCCTTCATGGTTGATATAGACATATGCAGCGGTTTCTCTTTCTTCTTCCTTTCGCTGTCTACTTGGATTAACCATATCTTGCAATGAATGGGGCCACATTTTTCTATTAGGATCGTTACACTCATGGAGGTCACCTTTGTGTTCACCTTTTTTTTTTTTTTTGTCCTATTTTTTTTTTGTGCCACCTTAATGACCACAGAAGCTGGCACAGTTTTCACAATGCGATGATAAAGATGTCGATGAGGATGATAACCGTGATGCTATGGTGTT
>CM060305.1:31023865-31026365 GCA_030674185.1 Monoplex corrugatus | reverse complement strand
CAGACAGACAGACAGACAGAAACAGAGACAGAGAGAGAACTAACTCAAAACCTTTTTTTAAAAGCGGCATGATTGGTTCATTCAACGGATACGCTGCGTTGTATATTATTCTAGGTGTCTGTCTATCAGTGTGATGTCTTTGACATCCATACACACCACTGTGAAATGCGGACAAGATCTATGAACATAACGAGGGCCCACGAGCTAGACCATGCTGATATATTGATAAATCGGCTGTCATTTGCGATGTATGCTTATTAAGGTTTAAATGTGGTGTGTGTGTGTGTGTGTGTGTGTGTGTGTGTGTGTGTGTGTGTGTGTGTGTGTGTGTGTGTGTGTGTGTGTGTGTGTGTGTGTGTGCATGTGGTGTGTGTGTGTGTGTGTGTGTGTGTCTGTTTGTGTGTGCTGTGCAAGGAGCTTGCGCGTTTGAACGCGAACGCGAACGCATCCGTGTCCAATTATGCCTAAGTGATTGCACATTCGGCTGTGCCTTCAAGTGCACAAATGGAACCGTGCGCTTTCATGCACTGAGTGTGTGTGTGTGTGTGTGTGTGTGTGTGTGTGTGTGTGTGTGTGTGTGTGTGTGTGTGTGTGTGTGTGTAGTGTGTGTGTGTGTGTGTGTGTGTGATTGTGTGTGTGTGTGTGTGTGTGTGGTGTGTGAGTGTGTGTGTGTGTGTGTGTGTGTGTAGTGTGTGTGTGTGTGTGTGTGTGTGTGTGTGTGTGTGTTTTGTGTGTCGCTGTGTGTGTCCCTGTGTGTGTGTGTGTCTCAGTGTTTGTGAGTGTGTGTCTACATAAATTAATACACGAAAAGATGGAATCATCCGCAATAAAACAACTATGATAACAAAACCTAAATGTCGAGGTTTCTGAATCAACTCATCACCCCTACTGTATTTTCTAAGTCTCTTTAATGCCTAATGAAGCTGGAACAATATCACAATATCGTTAGGATATAAATGATGGAGATGATAATCATATTGCTATGAGGCTCCATCCAGACTAAAACAACCTGGTCATACTCTACGCTTCACTATCATGATGTATCTTTGCATCACGCAGGCTGGAGAGATACAGACACATGCGGTGTTTGCTGTGAGATTTGCGTAAACTCTTTAGTGATGCATCCGTGAAATGGATCAAACTCAGCTATAGATGCGGTTCCAGTCGTCTCATTGAGCCTACACACACTGAAATCTGAGTAGAAACCGGTTAACACCGCGGAGGAACAAAAATCAACTTTACGCACCCAATCTGTTCGCGGATATTATTAATCCTACAGCTTACCACGCCTGCTGTTCCCGCGTGATGTCTAAAACAGCAGGGAGGATTCTAAAAAAGAATGTATACAGGCTTAGGACATTTTGCTGCGATCGTCTTAAGAATATGACATACCGTAGATTCGTACACAACTGAAATACCTAGGATATGAATTGCTTTATTGATGTCTTGGTGTAAATGTGCTGTTATGCAGGAAACACAGAGAGATGCATCAAGGGACGTAGAGATAAGAATACAGACAGGCGTGCCAACAGACGGTCAAAGTTACAAATATACGTTTGTGTGCAGGAGCGAGCACGCGTACGCACGCACACACACGCATATAAATAAATATATATTCACAAACACACACACACACACACACATGCACAGAGAGAGAGAGAGAGAAAGAGAGAGAGAGAGAGAGAAAGAGACACAGAGAGACAGAGACACAGAGAGACAGAGACTGAGACAGACAGACAGACAGAGAGGGGCAAGGGGAGAGAGAGAGAGAGAGAGAGAGAGAGAGAGAGAGAGAGAGAGAGAGAGAGAGAGAGAGACCCGCACATGCATGCATGCACTCACACCCGCACAACGTCTTTCTGACACATGCAGCCACACATACACATAAACATACATGTACACACCCGCGTGTACACACACCACACACACACACACACTTACACACACACACACACACACACACACACACACACACACACACACACACACACACACACAGAAACACACACACACATTCACATCCACCTGCACACATATATATAACGCGATTTGGTGGTCAAAGCTCTGATTATGGGTGCCTGTCCATAACCGATGACACAAGCAAAACCTCTGACAGTGAAACAGCTGAACACTCCGTCAGAGGCTGATTAATAACTCTGAATTTATTTCATGCAGTCATTGTGTACGCAGGCATTAACCCACAAGTCCCCACAGCTGTCGCTATGGCTTTTTAAACAGCAGAGTGGTGTCTAAAACTGTACATGATTTAGGTATTTGCTGCGCTTTTCTTTTGATCAGGACAGATATTGAGTTCCTGGTCATGGAAACGTAATCCATTAATCATACCTTAGATATGATTGTATTGATGAAGTTTCATATGAAGAAAATACACACACGCCACGCACACACACACATGCATATGTACACACGCGCGCGCGCATACACACAAACACATATGCATATGTACCCACGCACACATACGTGCGCGCATACACGCGCG
>CM060305.1:30998865-31018865 GCA_030674185.1 Monoplex corrugatus | reverse complement strand
CTGGAAGATGGCACCTTGACCAAGGTCCACAAGCGCAGGCAGTGCCACGGCCGCCAGAACCTCGTCCCGGTACCGGACCCCGTTCAGGATGCCGTCAATGGGGAGCAGGGGGGTCCGGGTACCACGGCTCATGCCACCCCACACCATCACCGACCCGCCGCCGTACCGGTTATGCTCTTGGACAGTGGCGTCAGCGAACCTCTCCCCCTTGACGTCGCCACACCCGAGCCCGGCCATCGTTAAAGGTCAGGGTGAACCTGGACTCATCCGAAAACAAGACCCGGGCCCACTGTTGCCTTGTCCAGGTCACGTGCTCCCTGGCCCAGGTCATGCGGCGCACACTCTGTTGACCGGTGACAGCACGGGTCGGACGGCCGGTCTCCGTGACCTCAAGTTTGCCTCATGTAGCCGTCTTCTCACCGTGCTGCAGCTGATGTTAGCACCTGTTGCGTCCCTCAGCTGACCCCTCAAGGTCACCGCAGTGGATGCCCTTTCCCTCAGGACGGAGAGGGCAAGGTAGCGGTCTTGCTGTCTTGTCGTTACTCTGGGTCGACCCGTGTGACGCCTTTCCTGGACTGCTCCAGTCTCATTGAAGCGCTCCAGCAGTCTCTGGATTGTGGAATGCGACACTTCAAGTCGTCTAGCAACTTCCCGCTGCGCTAGGGCTTCATCAAGCAGAGCGAGGGCTTCATCAAGCAGAGCGAGGGCTCTCCCCCGCTGCTCATCCGTCATCCGTCGTCTTGCAAGCATGGTTAAAACGAACCAAGAACGGGTCCTTTTTATCCTCGTCTGCGGGCAACTTTGGCTGGAGTAGTGTTCAAAAAGGGCTTGCCTTGCACGTGCAAAGCGAATTTTGTCGCTACCTTGCCTGCGTCGTCAGAGAGACCCTGCTGAAGATTCGACAATTTCGTGTGGAAATTGTCTTCCTTGGGCCGCCCATTGCAAATCGGCAAATCCCCAAACACGTGCCAAAAGGAAACTGCAATGTTGTCTGAGCTCTTATCCATTCAGTTACGGCAACGAATTGGAGAAAAGAGTAAGAGAAAATAGGTTATTTCTCCTTTCAAAAATTGACTCAAAAACGTTCCTGGCCCTTCAATAATGACGTGTAGTATATGTATTCATGTATCTAGCTTGCTACCTGTCTACAAACCTATCTATTTATATATCTGTCTACCTACTTACGTACCCACCTACATATCTGTCTATCCCTCTATCTATCTCTCTCCTCACGTGTGGATGCCGGGGCTCTTTCAGTATGAAAGGTATCCCCACCCTCTGGAAATTCTGTCAAACAAATTTCCTCTTTTCTGACACTCCCTCTGTTTCTTTCTTCCTCCTTTGCTTTCTGTCATATCTTCATATTATTTTCTACTTTGCTGGTCCATTCACCCGTATGTGTTCGATAAAGTCTTACGTACTTTCTCTTAGGATTGATAATTGGATACACATGTTAAGTGCACTTTGGGTTCTAGGGATATAAGATATGCAGAAGCAATTCTAGGTAATTTAGCCTGATTTTATGTTTTAGTGTCCTTAGCTATGTTTAAATTTGTATTCAGGTATCTTTTTTAAACCCCCAGTGCGAAAAACTTGGACACAGTGGTCAATGCTAGAGGCATCTCCTTAGATTATGTGCGCGAATGCATTGATATGTGTACTTAATTTTTTTGTTTTTACCTGTTGAAGTATGGTGTATGTTTTGAAACTGTATATGTTTTTAACTGGTTCTAACCCTGATGTGGCTCTACGCTGTCGGCTGGGCTTTAAACAACAGTAGCAATAACAATCTACCTGAGACGCGAGACTGAAAAACTAACAACGTAAGGGAAAGAACTCTTCTAAAGAGCGACAATCAATAATCAAGACAATTCCCCTCAGTAAGCCCATTTATTTATTCGACTCGCAGATTTTTTTTTAACAAACATTCCTCTGCATTACCGCTATCATCAACATCTTTATCTTCACTAGTAGTAGTCGTAGTAGTAGTAGTAGTAGTAATAGGTATCAGTAGTAGTAGTAGTATCAATATTTGTGCGGGTCTATTTTAAATTTTCCCTCTCCCCCATCCCCTCTCTCTTTCAAAACAGAGAAGAAAAATAGGGAAAAAAAGAAAAATGAAAAGTAAGGACAAGAATACAAAATACAAAATTTAAAAAAAAAAATTTTTTTTAAAAACACGATCAAAAATAAGAACAAAAAGAATGGGAAGAACAAGAAGAAAAGGGTTTTTCGATTTTTGCGAGTGACACAGACCCTTTGGCTTCACGATGACAAACTTACCGGACATATTAAGGATGATACAATCAAAGGATGATACAATCAAAACAAAACAAAAATCTTGATCACAAGACCAGACATTTTAAGGATAACAATACAGACAGACAAAACAAAAGAGCTGAAAGCAAAAAAACAAAAACATAACAACAACAAAAAACAACCAAACACAAAACAAACAAAAAAACAAATGAAAAAGAAAAGAGAAAAGTAAAATAAAATTAAAAAAATTCTTTTTAACGTATTAATGTTTGTGTGAAGGGAGGCCCTAAAGCAAAGTCTCGCACATTGTCAGCACTGATTAAACAGCTATTTCATAGACTGATTGAAAGGAAATGAAAATAGATCCAAGCTTTTTACATTCAAAAGATGGCAGAGCATTCACATCAATGACCTTCAGAACTGAACACAGAGAGGCAGACAGACAGACAGACAGATAGACGGACAAACAGAGAGAGACAGAGACACAGAGAGAGCCACACACACACACACACAAACAACACACACACATACACAGAGTGACAGCGACAGAGAGGAAAAGAGAAAGACATTTTTTTTTCCAATTGTTTAACTTACTGGCTAAAAGACTTTTTCTTTATCAGCCGAAAGTATTCCACACAGAATTACACACACAAAAGAAAAAATGCATGGGTAAATTTACTTAGTATAATACAAGTACATGAGTTCAGAGAAATCCAACAGTAACAGCGTTTGATATTATTTAAGACAGCTGGAAAGAAAGATCTAGGGAAACATACCTAAAATATTTCACATGTGTAATGAGAGAGTGAGAGGGCGAGAGTGATATGCAATGTTCCTCGCAGCAACAGTTTGTCAGTTATAAACCAGAATTTAAACTCTGGTTTATGTACAGAACGGCTCCTCTATAACTGAATAGTTTCGTTCAGTATACGTCAACATCATCATCATCAGGTGCCCTGCCGCATGATATTGGCGACCATGGACTTCCAACCATCTCTATCTCTCGTTGCCCCCAGCATCTCCCCCACCCTCCTCATCCCCAGCCACTCTGCAAGTCCGTCCAGCATTCTCTATCTGGGTCTACCTGGTGCTCTCTTTCCGTCTAGCTTTCCCGTTGTGACCAGGTGCTCCAAATCCCCTTCCTCATAAAATGGCCTATAAATGTTGCTTGTCTTTTCCTAATCTTCCCTATGAGTGATCTCCTTGTGTCTGCCTCCATCAAGACTGTCTCGTTTGTTTTCTTTGCTGTCCATGGAACTCTCAACATTCTTCTGAGAAACCACATCTCGGCTGCCTCGATCCTGCTCTGGCTTTGCTTGCTGACTGTCCACGCCTCACATCCGTACAATAGTATTGGTTCTATATAACATTCAAGGACTCTCTGATGTCAATTGATAGGCATTTGTTGGTAAGAATGCTTGTCATCTTCTTGAATGCTGTTTTGGCTTGGCCGATTCTGCCAGCTATTTCCGATGTGCATCTGCCGTCTGATGAAATGACTGTTCCCAGGTATTTGAACTTATTAACCTGTGTCAAGGTTGTGCCATTTGCTGTTATTTTGCATGAGAGGATTTCATGTTTTTTACTGATCACCATGACTTCAGTCTTCCTGCTGTTTAGTTCCAACCCCTTACCTTTGCTTTCTATTTCTAGTTTATTCACAAGGTTTTGAAGGTCCCTTTCATTTTCTGCAATTAGCACGGTGTCATCTGCGTACCGAATGTTGTTTATCATTTTCCCTCCAACCTTTTATCCAGGGTCTTCTACTAGGTTTCTCATGATGTTTTCGCTATATAGTGAAAACAGATCTGCTGACAAAACACAACCGTCTGATGTTTTGAAAAGAGCTTATATTGTTTTCTATTCTCATTGCAGCTGCTTGTTCCCAGCTGTTTGTTCCCATGCGTCACAGTATCCAAACTCTGGTTTATGTACAGTACGGCTCCTTTCTGCGAACAGTTTCATTCAGTCTACATCCCAGCATTCAGACTGTGGTATTCAGACTCTTGTCTCGGTACAGTAAGGCTCCTTTTTAACTTTGAATAATTTCATTCAGTACTGGTCTCAGTATTCTGATTGTGGTCTATGTGTGGTCTATGTATAGTATGACTCTTCTCAAACTTTGAATGATTTTATCGGTATATATCACAGCATTCAAACTCTGGTTTATGTACAGAACGGCTCCTTATTAACTTTGAATAGTTTCGTTCAGTACATGTATATGTCTCAGTATTAAAACAGTAGTCTCTGTACAGTACAGCTCATTTCTAATTTGGAATAGTTTCAGTCAGTATATATATCCCTGCATTCAGGCTGTCGTTTATGTACAGTACAGGTCTTTTCTAAACCTAAACAGTATCATTTTACACGTTTCGGTATTCAAATTCTTGTCTCTGTACAGTAAGGCTCCTTTTTAACTTTGAATAGTTTTGTTCAACAAATTCTCAGTATTCAGATTGCGGTGTATGCACAGTATGGCTCCTCTCAAACTTTGATTTTGTTGGTACACATCTCAGCATTTAAGCTCTAGTTTATGTATAGAAAGGCTCCTTTAAAACTTTGAATAGTTTCATTCAGTATACGTCACAGCATTCAAACTGGTTTCTGTACAGTATGGCGCCTAACTAACTTTGAATAGTTTCGTTCGGTATACGTCACAGCATTCAAACTGGTTTCTGTACAGTATGGCGCCTAACTAACTTTGAATAGTTTCATTCAGTATACGTCACAGCATTCAAACTGGTTTCTGTACAGTATGGCGCCTAACTAACTTTGAATAGTTTCATTCAGTATACGTCACAGCATTCAAACTGGTTTCTGTACAGTATGGCGCCTTACTAACTTTGAATAGTTTCGTTCGGTATACGTCACAGCATTCAAACTGGTTTCTGTACAGTATGGCGCCTTTCTAACTTTGAATAGTTTCATTCAGTATACGTCACAGCATTCAAACTGGTTTCTGTACAGTATGGCGCCTTACTAACTTTGAATAGTTTCGTTCAGTATACGTCACAGCATTCAAACTGGTTTCTGTACAGTATGGCGCCTTACTAACTTTGAATAGTTTCGTTCGGTATACGTCACAGCATTCAAACTGGTTTCTGTACAGTATGGCGCCTTTCTAACTTTGAATAGTTTCATTCAGTATACGTCACAGCATTCAAACTGGTTTCTGTACAGTATGGCGCCTTACTAACTTTGAATAGTTTCGTTCAGTATACGTCACAGCATTCAAACTGGTTTCTGTACAGTATGGCGCCTTACTAACTTTGAATAGTTTCATTCAGTATACGTCACAGCATTCAAACTGGTTTCTGTACAGTATGGCGCCTTACTAACTTTGAATAGTTTCGTTCAGTATACGTCACAGCATTCAAACTGGTTTCTGTACAGTATGGCGCCTTTCTAACTTTGAATAGTTTCGTTCAGTATATATCCCTGCATTCAGAATGTGGTTTATGTACAGTACAGTTCTTTTCTAAACCTAAACAGTATCATTTGTACACATTTCAGTATTCAGACTCTTGTCTCTATACAGAAAGGTTCATTTTTAAGATTCGTCCGTCCAGTAGCCTACATGCTTCAGTATTCAGATTCTGGTGTATGCACAGTAAGGCTCCTCTCAAGCTTTTAACGATTTCATCAGTATACATCTCAGCATGTAAACTCTGGTTATGTACAGAACGGCTCCCCTATAACTTTCAATAGTTACGTTCAGTATACATCCCTCCATTCAGACTGTGGTTTATGGAACAGTACAGGTCTTTTCTACACCTAAACAGTATCATTTTTACATGTTTCGGTATTCAGACTCTTGTCTCTGTACAGTAAGACTCCTTTTTAACTTTCAATAATTTCATTCCGTACACGTCTCAGTATTCAGATTCTAGTGTATGTACAGTATGGCTCTTCTCAAACTTTGAATGATTTCATCGGTATATATCTCAGCATTTAAACTCTGGTTTATGTACAGGACGGCTCTTGTATAACTTTGAATAGTTTCATTCAGTATACGTTTCCATATTCAAACTGTGGTTTCTGTACAGTACAGCTCATTTCTAACTTTCAATAGTTTCATTCAGATCCTGCATTCAGACTGTGGTTCATGTACAGTACAGGTCTTTTCTAAACCTAAACAGTATCATTTTACACGTTTCGGTATTCAGACTCTTGTCTCCGTACAGTACGGCTCCTTTTTAACTTTGAATAGTTTCGTTCAGTACATACCTCGGTATTCAGATTGCGGTGTACGCACAGTATGGCTCCTCTCAAACTTTGATTTTGTTGGTATACATCTCAGCATTTAAACTCCGGTTTATGTACAGAACGGCTCCTTTACAACTTTGAATAGTTTCGTTCAGTATACGTCTCACTATTCAAACTCTTGTTTCTGCACAGTATGGCTCCTTTCTAACTTTGAGTAGTTTCATTTAGTATACATCCCAGCATTCAATCTGTGGTTTATGTACAGTACAGGTCTTTGCCAAAACAAAACAGTGTCATTTTTACACATTTCGGTATTCAGACTCTTGTCTCTTACAGAACGGCTCCTCTTTAACTTTGAATAGCTTTTTTTTCAGTACATGCCTCAGTATTCAGATTCTTGTGTATGCACAGTATGGCTCATCTCAAACTTTGAACGTTTTCATCGGTATACATCTCAGCATTTAAAATCTGGAACCAGAAAAAAACAAGAAAGAAGAATACAAACGCGTATTTAATACAACAAAACAAGACAGGCGCAACTTTTCGGCCAGCTGGCCTTTGTCAAGCGTAAGATTACAAACAAACACTAGATACACAAAACTTTGTTCCTTTTCTCGCACTGAACACAGCAACAGGAAAGTTTCAGTCTTTTCTCAACATTTTTTGTATCGAGTGTTTTGTTTGTTTGTAATCTTACGCTTGACAAAGGCCAGCTGGCCGAAAAGTTGCGCCTGTCTTGTTTTGTTGTATTAAATACGCGTTCGTATTCTTCTTTCGTGTTTTTTCTGGCTCCTGTTTGCTTGAACGCGGGCAGTCACACTTGTTTGGGATTTAAAATATGGTTATGTACACAACGTCTCTTCTATAACTTTGAATACTTTCATTCAGTATATGTCTCAGTATTCAAATTCTGGTGTATGTACAGTATGGCTCCTCTCAAACTTTGATTTTGTCAGTATACATCTCAGCATTTAAACTCCAGTTTATCTACAGAACGGCTCCTCTGTAACTTTGAACAGTTTCGTTCAGTACATATCCCTGCATTCAGACTGTGGTTTATGCAACAGTACAGGTCTTTTCTAAACCTAAACAGTATCATTTGTACATGTTTCGCTATTCAGACTCTTGTCTCGGTACAGCCAGGCTCCATTTTAACTTGGAATAGTTCCATTCAATGCATGTCTCAGTATTGAGATTCTTGTGGGTGTACAGTGTGGCTCCTCTCAAACTTTGAATGATTTCATCGGTATACATCTCAGCATTTAAACTCTGGTTTATGTACAGAACTGTTCTTCTATAACTTTGAATATATTCAGTTTCATTCAGTATATGTCTCAGTATTCAAACTCTGGTACAGTACAGCTCCTTTCTAACTTTGAATAGTTCCGTCGTTCAGTATATGTCTCAATACTCGAATTCTGTTTTTTGTACACCATGGCTCGTTTCTAACTTTGAATAATTTCGTTCAGTCTACATCCCAGCATTCAGACTGTGGTTAATGTACAGTACAGGTCTTTTCTAAACCTAAACAGTATAAGTTTTACACGTTTCGGTATCCAGACTCTTGTCTCTGTACAGTAAGGCTCCATTTTAACGTTGTATAGTTTCGTTCAATACATGTCTAAGTACTCAGATTCTGGCGTATGTATAGTATGGCTCCCTCAAACTTTGAACGATTTCATCGGTATACATTCAGCATTTATACTCTGAGTTATGTACAGAACGGCTCCTTTAAAACTTTGAATAATTTCGTTCAGTATGTCTCAGTATTCAAACTGTGGTGTATGTACAGTATGGCTCCTTTCAAACTTCATCGGTATACATCTCAGCATTTAAACTCTGGTTTATGTACAGTATGGCTCCTCTATAACTTTGAATAGTTTCGTTCACTATATGTCTCAGTATTCAAACTTGGTTACTGTACAGTATGGCTCTCTTCTAACTTTAGTTTCATTTAGTATGCATCCCAACATTCAGACTGTGTTTTATGTAACAGTACAGGTCCTTTCTAAACCTAAACAGTATCATTTTTGCACGTTTCGGTATTCAGACTCTTGTCTCTGTACAGTACGGCTCCTTTTTAACTTTGAATAGTTTCGTTCAGTACATGTCTCAGTATTCATATTATCACACAGAGGATTTAAAAAACAAACCCGAATACAAATTTAATCATAACTAAGTACACTAAAACATATAAAAACGGGCTTATTACCTTAAAGTTGCTTCTGCATATCTCATTTCCCTCTAGCCAAAAATGCACTAAATACATGTAGGCCTACCCAATCATCAGTCCTAAGAGAAAGTACTCAAGACTTTATTAAATACATATAGGTGAATGGACCAGAAACTGATAGGAAGAAATGACAGAAAACAAAAGAACAAGGCAGAAACAAAGAGAGTGACAGGAAAGAGAAATGTGTAGAACAGAATTTTCAGAAGGGGGAATATATTTATACATGAAAGAGCCCCGGCATCTCCAAGCGGAGTTTCATTCAGTACGTCTCAATATTCAGGCTGTGGTGTATGTACAGTACATCTTCTCTTAACAGTTCTGTAATATGGAGCCATACCTTTGTGTATTATCATACCTTTGTGTATTATGTTCTAACAGGTTGACAGGTGCTTGTTCCTTCCTCTGGCTCGATTTCAGTCAGATCAATGACATATGGTTTCTGCTCTTTATTGGAAGCCAACAATTCACTTTTCTTATCAAGTTCAGAAACTGAAAAATAAACAAAATTATTCATCTTCCTTGCTTTCACTTTTTAAAAATTATGCTACTTGTTGCTGTTGTTATTGTTTTTCTTTATAGTTCTTTACATGCAAGTTCTTTTTTTGTTTTGTTTTAAGTATTAGTTCTTTTCTTTTTATTCCGCACCCCTTGCTGCTCTTCTTTCTTTAAATTCACGCTTTAGGTCTTTATTAATTTCTCCTTTTCGTCAGGGTCATATATCTGTATGTGATGATGTGGTGGTAAAGATTTAAGTCAAATGGAAGAAGAGTTCAGGAAGCCTGACAATGAAGTCCCAAGAAAGGCAGAGCTGGTGTTTCTTTATTCCGTCTCAATCCCCCATGGCCAGACCAAAGGAGAAAGACACTCGTAGCATTTACGCTCAGACGCATATGTACGAGTGTACTCCACAAATTAACTGCAATGACAACACCGCAAGCCTGCAGGCGAACCGACTCTCTGGAACCCCTGAGGGGCCAGATTTGTGTTTCTTCATGCAAGCTGTAGAAATAAAGGTTTACAACATAATCCCTCACCTGCAGAAACAAAAGGTTAAAATCATGATGTTACACATGCAGAAATGCAGGGTTAAAAATGACATCTGACCTGTAGAAATAAAGGTTTAAAACATGATGTCTCACCTGTAGGAACAATGGTTTAAAACATGACGTTTCACTTGTAAAAATAAAGTTTAAAACATGATGTCTCATCTGCGGAAATAAAGGTTTAAAACATGACATCTCACCTGTAGAAATAAAAGTTTAAAACATGATGTCTCACCTGTAAAAAATAAAGGTTTAAGACATGATGTCTCAACTACAGAAAAGCAAGGTGTAAAACATGTCTCATCTGCAGAAATAAAGGTTTCAAACATGACGACTCACCTGTAGAAATATAGGTTAAAAACATGTCACTCCTGTAAAAATAAAAGGATAAAACCCTGATGTCACACCTGTAGAAATAAAGGTTTAAAAGCAAACGCTACACCTGTAGAAATGAAGGAATAAAACCAGACGTCTCACCTGCAGATATTAGCAATTAAACATGTCTCACCTGTACAAAAAAGGTTTAAAACATGATGTCACATCTGTAGAAAGATAATGTTTAAAACATGACGTGTCATCTGCGAAAATAAGGGTTTAAAACATGATGCCACATCTGTAGAAATGAAGTTTAAAGCATGACATCATTCCTGTCAAAATAATGGATAAAAACATGATGTCTCACCTGTAAAAAATAAAGGTTTAAAATCTGACAGTACACCTGCAGAAATAAAGGAATAAAACCAGATGACTCATCTGTAAAACTAAGCATTTAAATGTATTGTTTCACCTGTAGAAACAAAGGCTTAAAATATGACACCTCACCTGCAGGAACAAAAGGTTAAAATCATCATGTCAACCATGCAGAAATACATGTTTAAAACATGACATCTCACCTATAAAAAATAACGTTTAAAACATGACATCTCACCTGTAAAAATAAACGTTTAAAACATGATGTCTCACCTGTAAATATAAAGGTTTAAGACATGATGTCTCAACTACAGAAAAGTAAGGTGTAAAACACGATATCTCATCTGCAGAAATAAAGGTTTCAAACATGACGACTCACCTGTAGAAATGAAGGTTAAAAACATGTTGTCCCTCCTGTAAAAAATAAAGGACAAAATCATGACGTCACACCTATACAAATAAAGGCTTAAAACCAAACGTTACATCTGTAGAAATAAAGGTATAAAACCAGACGTCTCATCTGCAGAAATTAGCGATTAAACAAGATGTCTCATCTGCAGAGATAAAGGTTTCAAATATGACGTATCACTTGTAGAAATGACGTTAAAAACGTGCCATTACTCCTGTTAAAATGAAGGGTAAAAACATGACATTTTACCTGTAGAAATAAAGGTTTAAAACCAAATGTTACACCTGTAGAAATGAAGGTATAAAACCAGACGTCACATGTAGAGAAATTAGCATTTAAACATGATATCTCACCTGTAGAAAAAGATTTTGAAACATAACACCTCACCTGCAGAAACAAAAGGTTAAAATTATGATGTAACACATGCAGAAATACAGGGTTAAAAAATGGCATCTCACCTGTAGAAATAAAGGTTTAAAACATGATGTCTCACCTGTAGGAACAATGGTTTAAAACATGACATATCACCTGTAGAAATGAAGGTATAACACCAGACGTCTCACCTGTAGGAATCAGCAATTAAACGTGATGTCTCACCTGCAGAAAAAAGGTTTACAACATAACGCCTCACCTGCAGAAACAAAAGGTTAAAATCATGATGTCACAGAGGCAGAAATACAGGGTTAAAAAATGATACACCTGTAGAAATAAAGGTTTAAAATATGATGTCTCACCTGTAGAAATGAAGGTTTAAAACACAATGTCTCCCCTGAAGATACAATGGTTTAAAACACGACGTTTCACCTGTAGAAAGATATTGTTTATGTTTAAAACATGACGTGTCATCTGCGTAAAGGTTTAAAACATGATGTCTCATCTGTAGAAAAGAAGGTTAAAAGCATGGCATCAATCCTGTAAAACCAAAGGTTAAACACATGATGCCACGCCTGTAGAAATAAAGGTTTAAAACCTGACGTTACACCTGTAGAAATAAAGGTATAAAACCAGACGTCTCACCTGTAGAAATAAGCGTTTTAACATAATGTCTCACATGTACAAACAAATGTTTAGAACATAAAACAAAACACCTCAACTGCAGAAACAAAAGATTAAAAATCATGATGTGACACACGGCAAAATACAGGTTTAAAACATGACATCTCACCTGTAGAAATAAAGGTTTAAAACCAAACATTACACCTGTAGAAATAAATGTATAAAACCAGATTCCCCATCTGTAGAAATCAGCATTAAACATGATGTCTCACCTGTAGAAATAAAGGTTTAAAACATAAGGCCTCATGTCGTGTGCAGAAACAAAAGATTAAAATCATGATGTCACACATGCAGAAAAACAGGTTTAAAATATGTCACCTGTAGAAATAAAAGTTTAAAACATGTCTCACATGTAGAACAATGGTTTAAAAGATGTCTCACCTGTAGAAAGATAAAAGTTTAAAACATGATGTCTCATCTACAGAAATATGGGTTTAAAACACTATGTCTCACCTGTTGAAATGAAAGTTTAAAACCAAATGTTACACCTGTAGAAATAAATGTACAAAACCAGACGTCTCGCGTGTAGAAAGAAACATTTAAAACACAATGCTTCACCTGTCGAAACAAACGTTTAAACATAACACAAGATAAGACTTAAAACATGACCTTTCATCTGCAGAAATAATGGTCTAAAACATGACATCTCACCTGTAGGAATGAAGGTTACAAACATAATGTCACTCCTGTAAAAGTAAAGGTTAAAAACATGTCACACCTGTAGAAATAAAGGTTTAAAACCTGACATTTCAACTGTAGAAAGAAAGGTACAAAACCAGACGTCTCATCTGTAGAAATAAGCATTTAAACATGAGACCACACCTGTACAAACAAAAGCATAAAACATAACGCCTCACCTGTAAAAACGAACGGTTAAAATCATGATGTCACACATTCAGAAACACAGAATTAAAACATGACATTTCACCTGTAGAAATGATAGTTAAAAATATGATGTCCGCAAACATAACACAGGAAAAAAAAAGAAACAGATGTAATATCTAAAGATAGCAAACCACAAATAATACTGTCCACCCCCACTCCCATATTTTTCAATTCCGATAACTCGTGCAAAAAAAAACAAATTTAAACATAACATTAAACACAAATAGCATGACCTAAGAAAAAACTAAACAAATACTATCATTCATACATAGTACAAGTGTTAAGTTTAGTATTCATACTTATCATAACCAAAACAACTTACAATCTTCAAAGTATGGTATAACAACACAGCTGAATTTAACACAAATGCCCTACACAAGCTAATTAAAAAACACTCATTAACCAATTAAATGCTATCGCTCATACTTTGTACAAGCTATCAATGACACAACCCATGATGCATAACCCAATACTACGACAAATTTAACTGCAAAAGCTTCAGACTAACACAACGGGCATAGTGATCAAGTGGGTAAACGACCGAATTCCAATAGGAAGGTCCTGGGTTCAATTCACTTAGATCTGCCATGTGGAAAAATGATGGAACATTTTCCAATCTCCCAGCCTCAGCATGTGGGCAATCCAGCCACTGCCTAGATCCATCCCTTTCAAGAGTACACACATGCAAAATATCAAATATGCATGTTAAAGATCATGTAAGCTATGTCAGTGTCTGACTTATAGAAACATGAAAACACCCACTATGAATGCCCATCAAAAAAGAAAATTTTTAACTACACTACGCACAAAAAGTTAAGGATCATTTGCACAAAAATTCATAACTTTCAAAATAAGAAAGCCAATGCGTTGAAGTTTGGCAAACATTTAATTCCATGCTTTAGTGATAACGATACACAATTGCCTTCAATTTCGAGCAATCGTTTGGTGTGTACATTTGATCAAAGTGGGTACGTATCGAAATTTGATTTCCCAAAGTCATTGAAATCACAAGACAGGGCATTCTGATGCTCCCAAAAGTTCAGTAATGCGTGTAACCGCCATGGCTGTTCTGGCACTCGACGCAGCGAGTCCTCATCGAGTTGACCAGGTTGGTGAAGATCCTCTGTGGAAGCGCCTGCCACTCAGCCTGCAGCATCTGGTAGAGGTGTTGGGCATCCCTGGGAGGGGGGTGGTTGCTCCTCACTTTGCGATCCAGCTCATCCCAGAGGTTCTCAATCGGGTTGAGATCAGGACTGCATGCTGGCCACTCCATTCTGTTGACTCCAGACTGCTGCAGGAAGTCGTTGACCACCCTTGCCCTGTGGGGGCGAGCGTTGTCATCCTGGTAGACAGCCGTCGGTCCCATCTGCTGCAGTGTAGGCACAGCCAGCGGTCGAAGGATCTCATCCCTAACAATCCTGACCCATTTCCTTCCATTACAGGATATGTGTAATCTCACTCTAACCATACTTTACATTTCAGTTATGGCTTCAACTGGTTCACTCAGAAAGGGGAAAAAAGCTATAAGAGTAAATGGTGGTTTGCACCAATTGATTCACCAAAAAACAAGGCGGATCAACAAGAAATTGTCCTAACATTGCTGTGATATTTTTACCACAGTGAAACCAGATCTATCATACTCTCTGTATACATCATTGTATGTGAAAATCAGATCAACCTAGATATACATGCTGAACAATGGAAAAGTAGAGGAGAACAAATCAATCTTGGAGGAGAACAGAAGTTTGGAGAACAGACATGTGAAGAACTAACAGTGACTTGGAGAACATCAGGAACTTAAAGAACACCACTAACTTGGAGAATAGCCTTAAGTTGAGGAACAACTAACTTGCAGAATACCAGTGATGTGAACACATCAGAACAATAACTTGGAGAATAATAGTTACATGGAGAACAACCATAACTTAGAGAACAACTGTAAGCGGGACAACAACAGTAACTGAACAGTAATTCGGAATACTACTGAAACTTGAAAAGTAAGCTGGAGAACAACAGTAACCTGAAAAACAACAGTAAACTAGAGAACAACAGTAACCTGGAGAACAACAATAACATGGAGAACAACAGCAACTTAAAGACCAACAGTAACTTAAAGAACAACAGTAACCTGGAGAACAACAATAAACCAAAGAACAGTAAACTGGAGAATCAAAGTAACTTGGAGAAGAAAAGTATCCTGGAGAAAACAGTAAATTGGAGAACAACAGTAGCTTAGAGAACAACAGTAGCTTAGAGAACAACAGTAGCTTAGAGAACAACAGTAGCTTGAATAACAAAAGTAACTGTAAAGTCAAACAGCTAAGGTGATGAATGATAGACTATGAAATGAAAAAAAAAAAGTTTTCATACATGAGTGAGGATAATGACAGAACTCTGAACTTTCCTATTTCCATCTTTGTGAACTGAACAATTTTGCTAACAGTGTCAACACTTCTGTCCTTTTCTTTGTTTTGCTTTCATTGTTGTTGTTTTTATTTTTTCTTTGTTTGCTTTTTTAATACGGAGAGACGGGCACAACAAATTTATCCCCACATGAATTGTGAGCTGCCCTATTTTATTTTTAGCTTATGTTAAAGCTAGACCACTTTTCTGCTTTGCATTTTTGTGTCAGTTTTCCCTTTCTTGTGTTAAGGAGAATTCCTTTGCTTCTTCATATTGCACACTCATTCGCATATTTTTTATGTACTAAACACTTCTACATTGTCATTCTTGTAGGCTTAAAAAAGCTGTAACTTTTTCTTTCTCTCTTTCATTTCTTTTCTTTTCTTTATTAAGGATATTTCTTTGCAACTTTTTTGTCGTTGTTTTGATTCTTGTCTAATTGCTTGTCTAAGAAAGAATTCCTTGTTGTTTTCTATTTTAGGTTCTTACTTCACTATTTGTATCATGGAAAAATCCTTTTTCCTTTTTCTGGTTTTCATCTCACATATTTTATAATTTAAGGAAAATTCCTTGTACATTTTCAAAATGCAGATTCATCAGAAGAAAATCGGTGTATTTGTGTACATGTACACCAAACTACACACACACACACACACACACACACACACACACACACACACACACACACACACACACACACACACACACACATTTTCATGCCCATGTCAACACAAACACATCCCTTCCCCCATTTCACCACACATGTCAGAGAGAAAAAAAGACAAAAAGCACATATCACTCACACAATACACATCATACGAACACACAAATATTATACACCCCTTCAAAAACAAAACAGAAAATAACTGCACATACACAAACCATATACACACAGAAAAAAAACACACCAGAAAATGACAGGGGAAAAAAGTCATTAAAAAAATCCATCTCACACTAACACAGACTGAATATGCACACAAAATGCACACTTGCAACACAATTCTATATGTTCCGCATCACAAAGTAAAGGAACTAATGAAGCCAAACACCCCTCAGCTCACAACATGTACCATCATGAAGCATGGTTTATCCATCCTCAGGAACTTAAATCCTCCACATGTCGCCATAACACACAAGGTCATTCATTCCCAGGAACACAAGTTTTCACACACCTCCATAAAACAAAGGTCATTCGCTCCCAGGAACACAAGTCTTTCACACACCTCCACAAAACAATTCATTCGTTCCCAGGAACTTAAGTCTTTATCACATGCCACCATAAAACACAGGTCATTCATTCCCAGGAACTTGAGGCCTTCACACGCCGCCATAAAACACACACAGGTCATTCGTTCCCAGGAACAAAAGTCCTCCTCACACTGCCATAAAACACAGGATCATTTGTTCTCAGGAACTTGAGGACTCTACACACCACCATAAAACACAGGGTTATTCGTTCCCAGGATCCCGAGTTTTTCACACCACACACTAAACATAAGGACCTCCACTACCAAGAAATGTGGTCTCCTGGTCTGTCCATTTAAAAAATCACCGCAAATAATATGTGACAAGTTTTCCTTGCCTTTGTCCAATGTAGGTCTTTTCGATCATCTCCACATGGCCTTTTTCCAACACAACAGTCCAACCTTCCAACAATACATGCATATCACACCACTTATGATGTACTGAAGATCACAGTAACTGTGTTGTCACTTCACACATTTCACATGATCCACCATGAAGCAGTGAAGATCACAATGTTGTCGCTTCATGTCTCTCATGCTTGCCAATGATCCAGTGAAGAATGAAAACGCTTATGCTGAGTGTTGTTTTCCAAGTGTTGCAAACGATTCATGACGAAATAGTGAAGATCATGATGACAACTGCATGTGACTGCAAGTTTTTGACATTGTTAACAGCACACAGTGTCACAGGGTGAAGATCACAATGACAGACTGTCGCAATATCACACTTTAGGTTCCCATGCTGCTGGCAGTGAGTCATGAACCATCAATGATTATTCTAGGAACAGGATTGTGGTCTACACAATAAGGTCCATTTTGTCATAACAGGACTTATCCTTTCGTTTTATGCCTCTTTGGATTTTTTCCCTTTTTTTTCTTTCCTTTTTTTCTTTTCTTTTGTTTTTTCTTTTCTTTTTTCTTTTTTTTTTCTTTTCTTTCCTTTTTTGTGTGGACTTTTTCCCTTCTTTTTTTTAATCAGCACGGTCACACCCACTCCACACATACACACAAAATTGGTACAAGAATCGTCAAAGGCATGTATTTGTTATTGTTGCTGCTGTTACTTTCTGTCTTTCTGTTCTTTTACAGGATACATTCTTCTCTTGCTAACATACAGAACTTTTCCCTTTTCCCTCCTCTCCTTTTTTTCTTTTCTTTTTCCTTTCCTCTCTCTCTTTTCCACCTGACCTAGCACAAACCTGTACATACAAACACTCTGAAAACAATAAGGGACTTCCTTCTATCTCCATACCCTACTATCTCAAAATGGCCCACCACAGCTATGTTCTGACCCAACAACTAAGTGCTGCACACTCAAAATGTCAGCATAGTCCTGCTGTGTGGACCACCAGACCAGCCTGAGGTTAGGTCACTTTTGTACATGTGTGCTGGCACCAACAGTGTGCTGGACTTTTGGTGATCAGCGCTAGACTGCTGCCATCACATAACCAGTCTGAAGCCAGTGGCACTTCCATCAGGGTACTGACTGTGCTGTTGTTGGACATCATGTGACTTGTTGATCAGCGCTAGACTGCTCCCATCCAGCAACCATCCTGAAGGTAGTTGCACTCCCATTTTGAGTGTGCTGCCACCTACAGTGTGCTGGGCTTCTGATGGATGTCACATCATGTCAAATGTAAGTCAGTACTTCATTGTTCCCAGCACACAACCAGCCTGAAGATGGGATCACTCCCCTCCAAGTGTGAGGTCACCTCTACAGTACCCTAGGCACTTGGTGGACATCACATCATCATCTTCCAATTATACAACCAGCTTGAAGGTAGTCACGCTCCTCTATGAGTGTGCTGCCACCTACAGTATGCTGGCTCTACAGTACCCCAGGCACTTGGTGGATATCACATCATCATCTTCCAATTATACAATCAGCCTGATTGTAGTCACACTCCTCTCTCTGTGAGTGTGCTACCACCTACAGTATGCTGGCTTTTTGTACATCATATCGCATCATTGTCAAGATGACCAAGAGCTGGGTGGGCCAGGAAGTGGGCAGCGTCTACTGTGAAATCGCTACTCCTGAACCATGTAAATACTTTTACAATGGGGACAACAAAAGTCTTGTCCTTAGGGTGACACTGCTCTGCTTTCATCTTGTTAAAATTCTGATGAGTTACTTCACTGTGTGGTCAAGCTTCAATAATGTGGTACTGAAAACCTATTGCCTAAATGCTAGTTGTACATCACAAGCTTGCTGAAGTTTATGGAAAACATTACAATACTGTGTAAAAAATGGTCTGTGGTTCTGGAAATCACAAACCACAGACTGCAGGAATTCCTAATCTGACAACTTTCTGTCTACTATACTGTTACTGTTTCACTCTTTGACTCTCGCACCCTGTCCACTAGCTGCAAAAACGTAATCCTTTCATTTCCTCACCCTATCCACCGGTTTCCTGTAGTGAGAGAGTAAAAGGTTTAGTTTTTGCTTCGCTATCATAGTTGACAATGCAGGAAGCTGGTGGAATGGGTGCCGGAGTCAAAGGGTTAATAAAGCTCAGCCAACTGCGAAGAGCCATATCAGGGCTATAAGCATTTCAAAACACACAACAGGAAAAAGGAAAAAGGGAAAAGAAATGTAAGTACACATATCAATGCAGCCACATACACAATCTAAGAACATGCCTCTGGTGTTGAACACCCTGTCCAATTTAACACACAAAGGATTTACAAAACATACCTGAATACAAATCTGAACATAACTAAGGACACTAAAACAAATATGAAACTAGGCCTAAATTATCTAAAATTGCTTCTACATATCTTATTCCCCTAGAGCCAAAAGTGCATTTAATTCATGTACCCAATTATCAATCCTAGGAGAAAGTATGTAAGACTTTATTGAACACATACAGGTGAATGGACTGGCTAAGCAGATGACTGATACTAGTGATAGGACGAAATTACAGAAATCAAAGGAGGAAGAAAAAAACAAAGAGAGTGACAGAAAAAAGGACATTTCTAGCACATAATTTCCAGAAGGTGGGGATACTATTTATACATGAAAGAGCCTCCGGCATCCCAACGGGGGGAATGATCATCATCATCACCACAATCATCATCATCATCATCATCATCATGATAACGAAGAGAATATGATAATGATAATAATAATGAAATACAGTTCTCTCCCCTACAAACACCTTAACACAAAGTCCAACAGAATCATGCCGACATGAAATTCAACACATACACCTCATAGCTTTTTAAAGGCTGTTGCAGTCTCTCTCTCTCCCTCCCACTCTCTCTCTCTCGCACACACACACACAGACACACATGCCCGCGCGTGCACAATAACAAAACACTCGCACAAATACCAAAGAATACCCGCCCTAAAAAAAAACAAAAAACACATGCCCCCGCGCATGCACACACACACACACATATGAGCACATAAACACTCTCTTTAATATAAATAACAAAACACTTGCAAAAAGTAAAAATAGCACACACACACAACACACACACACACACACACACACACACACACACACACACACACACACACACACACACACACACACACACACTTCATCCACGTTCATTTCAGGTTGTAG
>CM060305.1:30981365-30993865 GCA_030674185.1 Monoplex corrugatus | reverse complement strand
AGACACACACAAAGAACAATATCTTTGAAAAAAACAAAACAAAACAAAAACGTCACACAGTCACAACACACGCGCACTAAAACAAAACAGAAAATGAAATAAAAAAGGGGGCAAAAGAGAATACACACACACACACACACACACACACACAAGTTCTCTCTCTCTCTCTCTCTCTCTCTTTACTATCAATCACAAAACACCTATAAATACACCCCCCCCCCCCAAAAAAAAAAAAAAAAAAAAAAAAAAAACACGCACCCAGAAGAGCACACACACATTGTTTTTTTGTTTAATTAAAGCCCAGCTGACTGCGCAGAGCCATATCAGGGCTATAATCACTTTAAAACATACACAATACTTCAACAAATGAAAGGAAAAAAAAAGAAAGGAAATTAAGCACACATATCGATGCACTTGTGCACATAACCTAAGGACATGCCCATGTCACTGAGCACTCCGTACAATTTATCATACAGGCAAAATATAACTTAAGGACACTAAAACATATTCAAAAGCGGACCTTAATTGCCCATAATTGCTTCTGCATATCTTATTTCCCTAGAGCCAAAAATGCACTTAATACATGTACCCAATGATCAATCAAAAGGAAAAGTACACAAAAGTTTATTGAACACATACAGGTGAAAGGATCATCAAAACAGAAAATGATAGGAAGAAATGACAGAAAGCAAAGGAGGAAAAAACAAAGAGTTGACAGAAAAGAGGAAATTTCTAGCACAAAATTTCCAGAAGGTGGGGATACTATTTATACGGAAAGAGCCCCCCGCATCCCAATGGGGGAAGCACACATACATGCACACACACAAACTTTAATATGAATAACAAAACACCCACACACACACAAAAACTAAAAACATCACACACACGCATACACCTGCGCACGCGCACACACACACACACACTTTACCCACTTTCATTTCAAAATCAGTTTGTCATCATCACCAATTACCCCCACCCTCTCAAAACACACACACACACATACACACACACAAAAAGTAATATCTTTAGAAAAAAAAAGTGAAGAAAAGAAAAAAGTCACACATTCACAACACACTCACTAAAACAAACAAGTAAAAAAGGGGGCAAAAGAGAATACTCTCTCTCTCTCTCAACACTGCAATATTAACAAAACAAAATAAAACGAAACAAAACACACACAGCACAACACACACCACACACACACACACACACACACACACACACTTTCCTATTTTCTTCTAAGAATCAATTCTGTTACCATCTCCAACAAGATCACTGAACAAAATTTCTCTCCATCTGGTGTAAAGGGGGGGGGGGGGGGGGGGGCACACTTTTCTCCCTTTCTGATTAAACACTTTCCTCCCACTGGGGGAAAAAAAAGAAGGGGGGGGGAGGAATGGCACACTTTTCTCCCTTTCTGATTTAACATGTTCCTCTGACTGTCTCAGACATGAGAGGGATCAATTCTGAAAGACCACCTCCATGCTTTCAACAGGCAGATTCTGCAATCAACAAGTGACATCATTAAAAAGGTCTGGTCAGTTCAACTCTTGGTGCCTGTATATTTCTGCATTTTCATGAAATCATCAAGTTTTACTGTTTCACTTTTTTAAATGCTAACACCCCGAAAATTGCTTTACTAACTAAACCTGTTTGAATTCACTACATCTGATTCAGTTTCATGACTTCAAAGGGATAAATCTCAGTCATCAGAATTTTTATTAATACATATATTTCAATAAACCATACATGTTCTGTGATTGCAAATCAATTGTCAGGCTTCTTCATCATACTGTTATCTGCTTTTATATATTTATATGACTTTAATTCATCAAACCTTTTACTTTTACTAGTTTTACATAAGGCTACACTTTTAATGAGGTTATACAATATGGTTAAGAGGTCTCCATTTGAGAACACATTTTTCCTATTAAATTTCCAAATTTTTTCATATGGAACCTGAAATTTGATGAGACATGTGACGAAGATTCTATTAATAATCATGATAAGAAGAAGGAACAGAATTAAAACAGAAATAGCAGAAGAACAATGTGGACTTTTTTTTAAAGAGAGAGGAACTAAGCTACGCACAAAAAGTTAAGGATCACTATGAGAAAACAGGTGCGTAATAAACTCAGTTCGCTACTGTTATTTATTTCTCAGTCCAGCCAAATTGTTATGAATTCTTGTTCAGCTGTAAGTGGGCGATGTTGTGTTAGTGCGAAAATTGCACGGGATTCTCTACTACTGAGCTTGGCCGCAAACGGAAAAGCGGAAACTTGCGAAAAAGGACCTTGTTTTGGACCGTTCTGCCTGAACACATTGCACAAGCCAGATGGAAAAACCATTATGTACGTGCAAGCACTGCTGTTTATGTGTGAGATGCTGTCTCTTGCTTGGCTTTAAAAGAAGACATTCCACCAGTAGTAGACCTGATCTGACAATGCCTCCACGACGAAAATTGAGCGAGTTTGAGAGGGGACGAGCTGTTGCATGGTTCCAAGATGGTGTTCCCAAGCAAGAAGTGGCCAGGCGACTTCAGGTGTCCATCTCGGTCATTGTCAGACTGATTCAACGCTTCACAGCCACTGGGAGGGTCCATGAAAGACGCAGATCTGGTCGACCGAAGAAGACAAACCCACGTGAAGATCGTCTCATTGAACGACAAGCCCTGCAGACAAGAACAGCCTCTTCCAGCATCATTCGAAGGCAGTTGAGGGTGGCTACTAACATCAACATCAGCCAGCAGACCATACGGAACTGCCTTCATGGGTTTAACCTCCGTTCTCGTCGCCCAGCTGTACGGCCACGCTTAACTCCAGCCCATAGGGCAGCACGCCGCGCCTTCTGCAGACGTCACGTGAGGTGGACACGTCAGCAATGGTCCCAGGTCCTGTTCAGTGATGAATCACGCTTCACCATGAACCACAACGACGGCCGACTGAGGGTCTGGAGGCGCCCAGGGCAACGCTTTATTGACACCACTGTCCAAGAAAAGATGGCCTTTGGTGGAGGTTCTGTAATGGTCTGGGGCGCCTTCAGCCTTCAACACAGAACACCCTTGTATCATGTACAGGGTAACCTGACTGGCCTCCGATACCGGGATGAGATCCTTCAACCGCTGGCTGTGCCTACACTGCAGCAGATGGGACCGACGGCTGTCTACCAGGATGACAACGCTCGCCCCCACAGGGCAAGGGTGGTCAACGACTTCCTGCAGTAGTCTGGAGTCAACAGAATGGAATGGCCAGCATGCAGTCCCGATCTCAACCCGATTGAGAACCTCTGGATGAGCTGGATCGCAAAGTGAGGAGCAACCACCCCCCTCCCAGGGATGCCCAACACCTCTACCAGATGCTGCAGGTTGAGTGGCAGGCGCTTCCACAGAGGATCTTCACCAACCTGGTCAACTCGATGAGGACTCGCTGCGTCGAGTGCCAGAACAGCCATGGCGGTTACACGCATTACTGAACTTTTGGGAGCATCAGAATGCCCTGTCTTGTGATTTCAATGACTTTGGGAAATCAAATTTCGATACGTACCCACTTTGATCAAATGTACACACCAAACGATTGCTCGAAATTGAAGGCAATTGTGTATCGTTATCACTAAAGAATGGAATTAAATGTTTGCCAAACTTCAACGCATTGGCTTTCTTATTTTGAAAGTTATGAATTTTTGTGCAAGTGATCCTTAACTTTTTGTGCGTAGTGTATTAATGCCTTAATATACATCCTAATAATGAACTTTATGATACCAGAAGAATCCCAGAAGATATGTAAAAATCAATTTTCATTGCACTTCCAAAGAAAGCATGGGATATAAGCTACGCACAAAAAGTTAAGGATCACTATGAGAAAACAGGTGCGTAATAAACTCAGTTCGCTACTGTTATTTATTTCTCAGTCCAGCCAAATTGTTATGAATTCTTGTTCAGCTGTAAGTGGGCGATGTTGTGTTAGTGCGAAAATTGCACGGGATTCTCTACAACTGAGCTTGGCCGCAAACGGAAAAGCGGAAACTTGCGAAAAAGGACCTTGTTTTGGATCGTTCCGCCTGAACACATTGCACAAGCCAGATGGAAAAACCATTATGCACGTGCAAGCACTGCTGTTTATGTGTGAGATGCTGTCTCTTGCTTGGCTTTATAAGAAGACATTCCACCAGTAGTAGGCCTGATCTGACAATGCCTCCACGACGAAAATTGAGCGAGTTTGAGAGGGGACGAGCTGTTGCATGGTTCCAAGATGGTGTTCCCAAGCGAGAAGTGGCCAGGCGACTTCAGGTGTCCATCTCGGTCATTGTCAGACTGATTCAACGCTTCACAGCCACTGGGAGGGTCCATGAAAGACGCAGATCTGGTCGACTGAAAGTTATGAATTTTTGTGCAAGTGATCCTTAACTTTTTGTGCGTAGTATAGAATGCAAACTCCATCATGCAATCAGTATGATAAGCCATGTGACAGAGGTTCTATAAAGAATAATCATGAGATCAAGGAACAGAATGAAAACAGAAATAGCATAAGAACAATGTGGATTCGTTGAATGAAAACAAACTATTGATACCATATACATCCTAAGAACTCTCATAGAAAGAATGAGCTGAATAAGGATTTATGTTTATGTTTTGTTGATTACATCAAGACTTCTCATCGCATAAGACATGAAGAATTGATCAACCACGTAGAAAAGCTCAATGTTGATGTAAAGGATTTAAGAATAATAAGGAAAATGTATTGGGAACAAACAGCAGCAATGAGAGTAGAAAAGAATACAAAATAACAAGGAAAATATTGGGAACAAACAGCAGCAATGAGAGTAGAAAAGAATATAAAATAACAAGGAAAATGTATTGGGAATGAACAGCAGCAATGAGATTAGAAAATATGATCATTCTTCCTCATTATCATGTCAGTGATGAGGCAGCTGCTAGAATAGCTTAAGTACATTCACAGCAAGCACATCCTGCACCAAGACTTGAAGCCTTCCAACAGACTGATCACCAAGGAGGGTGTGCCGAAACTGGCCGACTTTGGCTACATGGGACAGATACATATAGAGGGCCATGATCGCCAATGCCATGTGGCAAGGCATTTGATGATGATGATGATCCCCTAAATGCAGAAATATGAGTATTATTATAGAAAACATAAGTACTTAACCCCTAAATGCAGAAATCTGAGTATCATTATAGAAAATATAACACTTATCCTCTAAATGCAGAAATCTGAATATCATCACAGAAAATACAAGTATCTTCCTTCAAAACCTGAACCTGGAAATAGGAGCTAATTGTAAAGCACATAATCCCGTAAATACTTCCAAAATTTAACCTCACACACTTAGCTCAAGAAACTTTAAAAAAAATTGAAAAAAAAATTGCTTTAAATTTAATAAATCAATGAACAAATACATAAGATATTGCATGTAACAAAACAACCAAGAAGACAAAAACACAGCTAGTTTTTGTTTTTATACACACATGTGACTTTTGTTTATCATTTCTATATGCTTGGAGATGAAAATAAATATATAAAAAATATAAATATCGTTTGGTATCCAGCTGCGCAGCAGGCATCAATGGAACCAGTCCACCATCATCGTTCTGGCTGAATCCTTTACCTGAAAAAGGTAAAATACAACTGTCAACTCTAAAACAAATGGTCTCTAATCACAAATGATTAAGAAACAAAATCTGCAAGCACCAATAATCATTGTTTCAGATGACAAATTAATATCATATTTAGACTATGGGCAGGTCTTGGGTTATTAGTCATAGATGCCTCCACCAGAAGGGTAAGCGAAAGAGATTTTCCTGATGTCCTAGTTAAACATATGTGCTAACCTGCCAGTGCCTAAACATGCTCGGTGCCATACACATGCATACATCTTAAAGATCCTGTTTGACATGTCAGTGACTGGCTTATGCTAATGCAAAAACACTAAGCATGCTTGGCCACTAAATATGGAGTATGTAGACTGTGTAGCAGCATACGGCCTGCACAGTGTGAGCAAAATAATGTACATATACACATCAAAAAATAATTGAACATTAAGAGGAAAAACTTTACACAAATCAAAAGGCTGTTCAAGCAATAAATCCTAAAGTAGTATCACTATTACTAGTATTAGTTTGAGTCAGACATGGACAGTACTTCTTTGTTGGTATACCGAGTCTATTGCACTTTAACAAACAAGGAGTCTGCCATGCCACTGGCAGCAGATTTTGGTGCAGCATACACATTGCCTGAGTGCAACGAAGCCCTGTCGAGCACAAGCTAAAAATAAAGACAACTGTGTGGTTGCACTTGCAGTTATTTGTCCAACTGTTTATCGCTGAATGTTACAGTCTGGGAATTGAATAGCATAATGTTGATTTAAGACTGCTGAACCATAATAATTCAGTGAACTGGTTATCAATGATAATGATATCCAAGACATACTAACTAAATGATAGGGCCTGCACTATGACCAGTTACCATGATAACGAGGTTAACACGTGTCAATAGCCTTTAGCTAACTAGATAACAAGAAACACCTCGAGGGTGCAGATAGGGCCTGAAGCATATATGCCTCGCCACTCTCCAGACAATCACCTTCCAAGCTCCTGACACCACTCGATAGCCATTTCATCACACAAAGGGGGGCTGTCCATGTGCTGCATGACCCATTCGGACCCAGTCATTAGTTACCTTGTTTACAGACTGAATGGCAAGATGGGGAGATGACAAACCCAGTCGACAATATCCACTCAACGTATGACCAGTTGCCATGATAACGTGGTTAACAGCCTTTGAAAAGTATTGTGGGATTTTTCTTCCCCGGAGCGGAGCATACTGTAGGCTCTTTAGGAAGACTGAAAAACCAAATTGAGTCTTATCTACTTTATAGATGCATCAATGAAGGTGTTGCTCAAATCTCTTGACCAACATGATGAACATCACAGGCGTCTGTATTTTTCAAGCCTGGTCGACGCCAGTCTATATTTGATAGAAACTGTATTATGAAAGTAAATGTAAATGATCTATTAGGCCTAATCAAAAGCAACAAGAAGAGTCAATTTCTGTTCAACAGTAGAGTAGTCTATTGCCTTGTTGATTTTCAGTGGCGTTTCCTCCGCCCACTGCGTCCGCAAACAATCTACATCCTTTCCGGTTGCACAGATCTACTTTCTTGAAAGGAAGCGTGGACTGTGCCTCAGTGTTTAAATTAGGTAGGGTTATCTAGATCTACGTGGCTGCCATCTGACACACTTTATCATCACACACACACACACACTCACACACGTGCTTGCTAGCAAGTGAGGCGGACAGACAGAGCAAGTTACAGAGAGTGAAAAGGGGAAAGACAGAGAGAGAAAGAGAATCGGTCGGGAATTAGGTCACTCAGGTATTCAAGCCAAAACTAAAGACGTTATAAATATTAGTCTTGGTTCAAGCCCGACCGACCAAAACCTAGCATTTCATGAGAGCAACTGAGTTAGATCCAAAGCGTAAAAATACCTTCTAGTTATGCTTTATGCTTGTGATCTGTCAGCAGGGAATCACTTCTCACCCGACTGGATCAGTTGTTGCTACAGAGGGGTCAGCCAAGACATCCGAAATATAAAATATCTTGAGTCAGCAAGTGATCACGTGAAAATTCGCTTTGTCACGTGTGGCGCCAGGAACCAGCCGAGTTGGGTTGCCCTTAGCGTACTGTGTCATTTTAAAAATACCTATATTTTCATTGGTAAATCCTAGATGCTTGGCTATTTCTAAAACCTTTAACAGTTTTAACTGAAACCAGTTTCTTTTCCCCGTTTCCGGTAACAAAGTGACTGCACTTTCAATTTTGTGAGGCAAATCCCGGACGTCAGCTTTTACATCATCGAAAATCGGTCGGTTTTCAGATAAGTCTACCTTCTCTCTGTAGGGTGAGATATGACGATAGGTAGGGTGAGACCTCCTACCCACTCCATTCATCTCATTACTTCAAGGTCTTCACCTTGCCAGCACAAACCCAAATTGTGACAAAGATTTTTGCGCAAACTCAAGGAATCTGCCCGATGAGTGCGTCAGATCTGGCGCGATGCACAGCCTATTGAAACTGTCTGAGGTCTATGAATCCTTCCTAAATAAATTCCTTATTCCCACAGTATTATAAGTAGCTACCTCTCGGCTTAAAGCAAAACCAGCGTTACGATCATCTATGCATCATTGCATGTTATGTAGGCCTATCTGATTTACATTCTAAGAGACCGATGTCACACTGTGTGCTGTTTCATGTATGTGTAGGCTTTGGGAACAATGCATCATCATTAGACTGTGTCAATTATTTTTAATTTCCACTTGTAGACACGAGCTTGGGTGGATGGGTTCAAGAGTACGCGTGAAAATATCCTAAAATTACATTAAGAGGAAACAGCACCTCGAAAGGAAAGGTGGGTTGACAAAATAGACCTCTTACAAGTTACAGGGTAACAGGCTACTTGTTAAATTATACGACAATACTCAATCCACTTACCCAAAAGTTAAGACCACAAAAAAAACTTGGACCAGCGTAAGCACTGCACTACATGTAAAACTCTCATTGTGCTGATGCCGACAGAAAATCAACCCCACCAACTGCGTGAGCTTTTAGACTGTCAGTTCATGAACTGTACGTCACGCGGTTACGAGCAAGGAAACACATGGTCAAGACATACTTCAAGAAAAACTCGAGCACCAAGTCACACCAGGACATGACCAGACAGACCCAGGGAGAAAATAAATTATTAGTTTTGCTGAGTGAACGAGGACAGAAACAGCAGGAGATGTACTTGCAGCGACAAAAGATAGATGCATGTGGAGGTCCATGATCGTCAGCGCCATGCAAACATAGACATGATGATGATGATAATGATAGATGATGGATGATGATGATGATGATGAGATATATCCAGTCCCAGTCAGGACATTTCATATATTTTGCTTGACAGTTAGGACATTTGACATTTTTTATTTAACAATCAGGACATTTTACTTAGTGGTCTGAACATTTCTTCATTTAAGTCAGCAAATTTTATTTAACAATCAGGACATTTTACTTAGCAGTCAGGACATCTTAATTTTCTAGTCGGGACATTTTATCTAACACAATCTCTCTCTCTCTCTCTCTCTCTCTCTCTCTCTCTCTCTCTCTCTCTCTCTCTCTCTCTCTCCCTGTATTCCCCCTTCTCTCTCTCTGTCCCTCTCTCTCCCTCACATACATACACACATACATACAAACACGCATGCAACATCCATGACATACACATACGACAAATCCCATGGATCGATTTGAATCAGTATCCCCTTTTCTTTAAACGATTCTGGGTTGAGCTTGTACCAACACCTTTCCCCCACTAGACCCATCCCTCTTCTTTACCAACTAGGGCGCGTGTTTTTGCGTGGTGTGTGTGTGTGGTGTGTGTGTTGTGTGTTGTGTGTGTGTGTGTGTGTGTGCATTCACAGCGTGTGTCACGTGCACTAATTGCATGAACTCCGGGCTGTTATCCTGACAGACGAACTTTTCTCCTTGCCACTTGGTCCAGCGACCTGTGACATAAAAGGCGATAATGATTGAGATCGGCATTATGACATATATGTGGTACCAAAATATGGTCCAGGCAATTTTTGATCATCCAGTCCCTGTAGAGCCGTGTCTTTTTCCTTGATGGCCTCTTTCAAGTGTCATTTCATGATGCACCATGCTGTTACTTTTCTTAGGCCTCTTCCATAATGTCCCCCAATGTTTCCTGGAGTATATTGAGGAGGCCGTCCTGATGGAAACTATTGCCTGTCAGTCCAGGACTGCTTACTGGTCTGGGCTATCCAAAACATTGTGACTGCCCGCGTTCAAGCAAACAGGAACCAGGAAAAAAAAACACAAAAAAAGAGTAAGAAAGCATTTTAATTTAATACAACAAGACAAGACAGGCGCAAATTTTCGGCCAACTGGCCTTTGTCAAACGTAAGATCACAAATAAACAAACACCAGATACAAAAATTAGGAGAAAAAGATTGAAACTTTCCTGCTGCTCCTTCAGTTGAGAAAAGGATTTTCGTGGGTTTTTTGTTTTTTTTTGTTTTGTTTTTTTTTTTTTTCTGGTTTGGGCAAGCCTGACTTATTTTGCGGCAAACCCCCATATCTGAACGTCATCCATCATCCCTCACCTGCAACCCACTGGGTTAGGGATGGTTTTACCCACTAGCAAGATGGAGATGGCCTTTTCCATTGGAACACAAACGGACACATTCATCGCCAAATACAGCCTGACCTTGTAGACGACAAACGTAAGAAGAGGGCAACGTTTAATGATAGCCTGGATCAACATCACCATCAACATGTGCCCTGCCGCATGGCGTTGGGGATCATGGCCCTCCATATGTATCTATCCCTTGTTGCCGCAAGCACATCTTCCACCCTCTCTGTCCTCAGCCACCCTGCAAAATCCGTCCAATATTTTCTCCCTGATTCTACCTGATGCTTGCTTTCCCTCCAGCTTTCCTGTTGTGACCAGGTGCTCGAAATCCCCTTTCCTCATAAAATGGCCTACAAATGTTGCCTGTCTTTTCCTAATCTGTCTTATCAATGATAGCCTGATAGTCATGTTAATAAGACGATTATCAAAGTGGGCCTGATGATGCTATCATCTGTTGTTACCTAGGCGGTGGTGGGGGTGGGGAGGGGAGAGGAACTACAGGGTTGATGGAGATTCTAGGATAAACTTGCACAACCGGATGAGTTGGTGTACAACTATTACCTTTCAAACAGCAATAACACTATCTTCTATCACGGCTGTGGGCAACGAACTTTCAGTTGACTAAGGCCGGAGAAAAGCGGGCGTGTGAACTGTCAGTGACCTTGCACCCCCCACCCCCCCCCTCACAGCAAGACGTAGCATGAGCGGAGAAATCGGCGAAGACTGCTCTTTCCTGTCCGTTCACCGCACGCTTTAACTCTCTTACCCTATCCACCAACTTAACCCTTTGACTCAGTCATCCTATCCCCCAGCTTCTTGGAGGAAGCTGATAGGGTGAAAGAGTCAAAGGGTTAAGTTTTTTGCTTTGCTGTCATGGCTGACAATGCGGTATGCTGGTGGATAGGGTGAGGAGTCAAAGGATTAAACTGACCGCCTTTCCCTTTTTGCAGCATCGGGTTTTATATCAACACGACTGATTTGAAACACGCGCTAGCACTGAGAAGTCACAGTCATAATACAACAGATTAATCCTTTTGACTCCCACACCATGTCCACCAACATCCCGCATTGCAACCATGCTAGCAAAGCAAAAACTTAACCCACGCGCGCACACAGAGAGAGAGAGAGAGAGAGAGAGAGAGAGAGAGAGAGAGAGAGAGAGGAGAGAGAGGGCTCCAGTCGATGGAAAATACACACACTACACACCGGCGCGCGTGTGCGCACGTGTGTGTGTGGTGTGGTGTGGTGTGTGTGTGTGTGTGTGTGTGTGTGTGTAAGCCTATTTTCAATGATGATGACTTTTGACGTGGTGTTAGCCCTGATGTGGCTCATGTAGTAGACTGGGTTATAAGCAGTTTGAACTTGAACGATGATGACAATTTCAGGGTAATGACGAAGACATTGGTGGAGACAGTACTGACCATTATAGCGGTGGCGACAGCGATGATCATGATCAGGATGTGAGGATGACGAAGACGACGACGACGACGATGATGATAAAGGAACTTTGAACCAATAAAATCACAATTACTACATGCAGAGATGATGATGATGAAGGTGATGATGATAGTGGTGGTGGTGGTGGTGGTGGTGGTGGTGGTGGTGTGGTACTGCTGTGGTTCATAGTGGCGACTGTAGTGAGGTGGTCGTTGTGATGTTGGTGGTTGTAGTGGTGGTGGTACTGATGATGGTGGAGGTGATAATGATGTTTCTAATGTCAGTAAAGTAGTAACGATCATGGTGATGATGAGGATGAGGTTGGCGTTAATGTTGAGGATCGAGGTGGTAATGTTGCAATCGCTGTTACTGCTGCTGCTACTGTTGAACGTGATAATGATAAAAATAATGATGGTTGGTCGTGGTTGTGGTGACAGTATATATAATTGGAATTTAGAGTTTGACGAAAAGGATTCATCGGGTATCTGTGCCATCAAATCTGTAAGCAATTATCTGGGAGATCCATGAGCCTGTGCTAAACCATATGCGCTGGCAATGTCTCACATCAGGAGTGACGGGATATATTTATAAAGCATTAAGCTGACATTGCCAGAGTGATTGAAATATGAAGATGGTAGAGAGCAGGCTAGGTTTATATGTTTATATTATTTTGTAGTTCGAATTTCTCCATTATTTTGTTTTGTCTTTCATTCATCTATTCATTTATCTATGTATTTATTGATGTATTTCATTTTTTCATTTATCTGTATTTATGTATTCGTTCATTTATCGATGTATTTCATCTATTTGTTTGTGTGTATTCATTTATTTATCTATTTATTTATTGTTTTTCATTTAT
>CM060305.1:30966365-30973865 GCA_030674185.1 Monoplex corrugatus | reverse complement strand
ACCGACAGTTACGAAATCCTTTTCCATCCTAGTTTTGCCTGGACTACCACCACCTCACCCTTTTACGGGTAGCCATTATCATACCAAATGACACTCCTGTTTGTTTCTGTTTTAACCACGATCGATTCAAGAAGGAGAGATGTGAAATAGCAATATCGAGTAGATAATGAGATGGGGTGAACAACTGAGTCGTATGCGCTGTGTGTCCAAAATTGACATTTACACCAAGTGCATTAAAAACACACGAAGAAAACACATTTCTTTTAACCTGATCGAAGCAGTCTTATCATATTATCGTGATTGTGATTGATTTGCCCCCATACACAACGTGTTGCAATGTTTTATACATACATTGTGAAGCTTATGCGGATAATTCTCAAGCTGTGCACGTTGTTGCAGAACGCTTAAAGTGACACATCAAAATAGTTTCCCTGCCAAACTGTCTCTAGTGCATTTAAAAAAAAAATCTGCATGGTATCATTGTCGAAATCACCACCACCATCATCACTACTTTTATCGTTATTAGAGTATGTCTTGTGAAAGTGTATTGTAACTTGGCCGATTAACCATTTTTAATTTTTTTTTTTTTACTATTATTATTTTCATCATCAGTAGCATCGTCTTCTTCTCTTCAGTCGTTGTCGTTGTCAGTATGACCTTCTTCTTCTTCTTCTTCTTCTTCTTCTTCTTCTTCTTCTTCTCCTTCTTCTTTTTTTTCTTCTTCTTCTTCTTCTTCTTCTTCTTCTTCTTCTTCTTCTTCTTCTTCTTCTTCTTCTTCTTCTTCTTCTTCTTCTTCTTTCTTCTTCTTCTTTCTTCTTCTCTTCTTCTTCTTCTTTTCTTCTTCTTCTTCTTCTTCTTCTTCTTTCTTTTCTTCTTCTTTCTTCTTCTTCTTCTTCTTCTTCTTCTCTTTTCTTCTTCTTCTTCTTCTTCTTCTTCTTGTTTTGTTCTTGTTCTTGTTCTTGTTCTTCTTCTTCTTGTTCTTTTCTTCTTCTTCTTCTTCTTCTTCTTCTTTTCTTCTTCTGTCTTGTTCTTCTTGTTCTTCTTTTTTTTCTTCTTTTTTTTTTTTCTCTTCTTCTTCTTGTTCTTCTTTTTCTTCTTTTTTTTTTCTTTTCTTGTTCTTCATGTTGTTGTTGTTCTTCTCTTCTCTTTTTGTTGTTGTTTGTGACTTTTCCTTCCTAACCGTCAGCATCATCATCGTCATCGTCATCGTCATCATCAGCAGCAGTAGCACCCTCCTTCTCCTCCCCAACACCATCTTCATCACCACTACCATCGTCATTAACATTACCATAATTACATCGTCGTCGTCGTCGTCGTCGTCGTCATCGTCGTCATCATCATCATCATCATCATCCATCATCATCATCATCATCATCATCATCATCACGATCGTCAATCTGAACACCACTGTGGGCGTTAATTGAGTGTGTGACAAAACAATTACCGCCGTCATCGGAGCACATAATAGGCAGTCATCTGCATGTATTGAACCTCATCACGAATCGCCTAACACCCACCCACCCCCCTTTTTTTTTTTTAACCCTTTTACTTCCTCTGCACTTCCATTAGCCGCCTCCAGCTGGGGGAGTGAAAGAGTTAAGTGACCTGACAACAGAAACACGCGAATCCCCGTTTAAGTGAATGGCTTGCCGCCTATTCACGTTGACTAGTCTTTTTAGTGCTTGGACTGCTACAGGTTGAACTTTGGTGTGTTTAGTGGTATGACAGTTAGCGAGAAGGATCTAGCTTTGCGAAGGGTATGCCACAAAGAACGTGGTACACACACTAACACACACACACACACACACACACACACACACACACACACACACACACACACACACACACACACACACACACACACACACACACACACAAACACACACACACACACACAAGAAACATATACAAATACACATACTCTAACACAGACAGACAGACAGACAGACAGACAGACAGACAGAGAGAGAGAGAGAGAGAGAGAGAGAGAGAGAGAGAGAGAGGAGAGAGGAGATGATTTTTGCAAGGATCTTATTTGGGACAGTCGCCAAACGGAGACCGTTTGGGCGGTTCATTACATGGGAACGTGATGGAAGTGCAAGGTGTAATTTTAGTGTTCGCTAAGCAAAGGGTCCATGTTTGCCGTGCAATACAAATGTCATGGAAAAGTGAGTGATAGGGAGAAAGGCATGGGCAGGATATGCTGTTATCATATCATGTTGCCCTTTGAGGACTGTCTTCAGTTCTGATGGGATCTTTCCTTTGTCCTTACTAAGACAAACAAAAACAATTACAATGAAACAAAACCCAAACCAAAACAAACGTCAAGCAAAGAGACAAACAAGTAAACCCATTCATCATCATCAGCAGCAATAGCAGCAGCAGAGTCCTCCTCCTCCACTTCATCATCATCATCATTATTATTGTCATTACTAGTATCAACATCATCATCATACATCATCATCGTAGTTGTCGTAGTGGTTGTTGTTTTTGGGTTTATGTTGTTGTTGTTATTTGGTAACGTACACGTAATTGCAATGACACTTTTGATTGAGTAACGAAAACACTGATGTGTTTGTCAAAAGTCGAAAATGACTGTGCAGCGAAAGTTCACAAGAACAGATCATGTGTGGCCGATAAGAACATTTTCCAGTACTGATAGAGGATGGAGACAAGGGAAAACAACAAGATTACCGCTGTCGTGGGACTTTGCGCCTGGATGACGATTATCACAGACTGGATAATTCGTATCCCCCGCACAGCTTATAAAATGACTGACAATTGGCAGCAATTGTGTGGAATAGATTTAATGTAGAATTCATTGGACGGACCTGCAGGGTGGCTGAGGACAGAGAGGGTGGAAGATGTGCTTGCTTCGACAAGGGATAGATGCATATGGAGGGCCATGATCGCCAACGCCATGCGACAGGGCACATGATGATGATGTGGATGGCGTGTGGATCTGCTGGCAATAGATTGTAGACACGACCTGGTATAGATTTTGTGGGGGTGGGATGTGGGGTGGGTGGGTACCATTTGAATGTGCTGGGTAACATTAACGCTTCAGGGCCAACGTTAAGGGCTAATGCTGTTATATACTGCAAAATGTGAACGGCTGTCGCGTCACGACACATTAACTGGGTTAGCGTGTGCATACTGTGTGTATAGCATTACAGTTGAATAAACGATTTTTTTTCACGAGCTGTACCTCGAGATTCTCTGAAGCTAATAATTATGTTGAATTTTGTATTCTGAAAATAAACACATGCATAATTCCTGACTAAATACGTACACAACGATGAGTAAATCTAAAGTCATGGTAATCGATAAAAACAAAACAAAACAAAACAAAAAACAAGAAAAAAACCCAGCAACAACAACAAACAACAATAACAAGAAATCCCCTCATGCAAAATAACAGCAAATGACTCAACATTCAGACGGTTGATACGTTAAGATATCAGGGAACGGTCAACTGTCCAGGCGACAGATGCACATCAGAAATAGCTGGCAGAACTGGCCAAGTTAAGACAGCTTTCAAGCAAATGAAAAGAGTTCTTACCAACAATTAACATCAGGAAGAGAGTTCGTCAGTGTTACATCGAACCGATACTATTGTTAAACGTGGACAGTTAACACGCAAAACCAGAACAAGATTGAGGCACCTGAAGGTGGTATCTAAGAACTATGTTAAGAGTTCCATGGACAGCAAAGAAAACAAACGAGACAGTGTTGAAGGAGGCAGACACAAAAAGAACATTACTTAAGAAGATTAGGAAAAGACAAACACAATTTATAGGACATTTTATAAGGCAAGAGAAATTAGAGCACCTAGCCACAATAGGAAAGCTGGGGAGGGAGAAAAGAGCACCAGGTAGACCCGGGGACAAAAATACTGGACGGACTTGCAGTGTGGTTGAGAATAGAGAGGGCGGGAGATGTACTTGCAGCGACAAGGGATAGATTCGTATGGCGGGCCATGATTGCCGACGCCATGCGGCAGGGCACATGATGATGATGATAAGTAAATAAAACGGTGAATAAGTAAACACATACACACAAACCTACGGTACGTAATCAGCAAACAAAACCCTCAGAGACATAACAAGGCTACCTATCTAAGTAACTATCTACATTCCTACCTAATCGCCTTATTAACGGCCCTGACTACCAAACGGACTATCTCACTGAGAAGTAAATGCATACATAAATGAACGTAGGAAAGAAAAGGAAATTGCTTTATTAAGCAAATGAACAAATAAATCAATAAATAACCAAAGAGATAAACAAGTGAATAATACATAAACAATACATAAACGAACAATAAATGCAACAACAACAAAAAATAAATAAAATAAATAAAAAGGAGACAAGAAGGTGTATCAGCTGGTTGAATATTTTACTTTGGAAGGAATGGAAGAGAAGTAATTATTGCTATAATTACTGGCAACAGAAACTCAGAAAAATAGAAGAGCCCGTGCAGAATCATTAAAGTAGATAGAAGTAGTCTGGTATCGATTGCACAGAACAATATAGGCCAAGGAGGTGAATGAATACGCCATTGATCTGAAACGAATTGAAAGAGAGAAACAGAGGTGAGAGAGAGAGAGAGAGAGAGAGAGAGAGAGAGAGAGAGAGAGACAGACAGACAGACAGACAGACAGACAGACTGAGAGAGACAGAGACAGAGAGACAGAGTCACAGAGACAGAGACACAGAGAGACAGACAGAGACAGAGACAGAGAGTCACAGAGAAAGACAGACAGACAGACAGACACAGCAAGAGATGTATGTGAATGCGATTATTGCTGTCTTCTCTCTCTGTTTCATTCTGTTCTTCTCTTCTGTCTTCTCTTCACTCTCTGTCTGTCTGTCTCTCTGTCTTTGTCTTCCTCTTCTGTCTGTCTGCTCTGTCTGTCTCGCCTGTCTGTCTCTGTCTGTCTCTGTCTTCGTCTCTCTCTCTCTCTCTCGTTCTGTCTTCTTCTGTCTGCTCTCCTTCTTCTACTGCTTTCTCCGTCTCCTCTCTGCTCAGTCTCCTCTCACTCCCCTCTCTCTCTCTCTCTCTCACTCTCTCTCTCTCTCTCTCTCTCTCTCTCTCTCTTTCTTCTCGTGGATAAATAGTAGACGACCAAATAATGATGATAGTTTCTTTTTTTCCTTTTCCAATTTAACGCCATGAAAAGAACAATATCAAAACTTTGTGTCCTGCTTGCTAATCGAAAGTTAATGCACCAAAAGGAGGCTAAAGTATAAAAAAAACAACATGAGAAATGGTCAGCTTTCCTTTCGTACGAAGCAAACATGTTGATTTTTTCAAAATATGTGTTGGACTGCTTTAAACTTGCTTTTGGCTCTACCGATTATACATGCAGGCTGTTCCCAGCTGTTAACCAATAAACATCTGTACAATAGCTTAGCACAGGAAAATAAAAACAAGCAAAATAGCCTAAATGTCTCCAATAACATACATCTCTCTCTTTCTCTCTCTCTCTCTGTATACATATATATGTTAGATATACATATACATACATACATATATATATATATATGTGTGTGTATATATATATATATATATATATATATATATATATGTGTGTGTGTGTGTGTGTGTGTGTGTGTGTGTGTGTGTGTGTGTAATGCAACAGCCGTCACAGTGCCAGACACAATTACAAAGCAAACAACACAAACTGCCGAGGATGGTGGATGGGACTCACAACATCAATGCCTCGCCACTCTCCGAACAATCGCTTCCTTGCTCCCGACGCCACGTATTAGCCATTTTACAAAGCAAAAGGGGTTATCTCTGCCCATGCACTGTGTGACCCATTGGCACTCAGTCATCAGTTTACCTTGTTTAAAAACCCGAATGTCATGGTGGGGAGATGACAAACCATCCCACATTGCCACACAAAACGTACTAACCAGTACAATGAAATAAAACATATACCCACACACCCATATACATGTACTCACACATACGTGAACACATTCATACACACAAACTCGAACGCACGCACGCACGCACACACACACACACGCTCTCGCATCACACACACACACACACACACACACACACACACACACACACACACACACACCACAAAGACACACACGCACACAAACGACATACAGAGAGAGAGAGAGAGAGAGAGAGAGAGAGAGAGAGAGAGAGAGAGAGAGAGAGAACACACACACTCACACACACACATACACGCGCACACACGCACACACACACATACACGCGCACACACGCACACACACACACACACAAACATACACACACACACTCACACACACACTCACACACACACAAACATACACACACACACACTCTCCACACACACACACACACACACACACACACACACACACACACACACACACACACATACACACACACACACACACACACACAGAGACGTACACACGATCACGCGCGCCACTGATTTGGTTTTGGTGACAGATGTAAACCAGTACATGCTGCTGATGTCAGGCAGGTTGTTAATAGAACAAAATGTTCGACAAATCTTTTTTTGTGTGTGTCTGTCTCCAGTTTCACCAGTGTTGTGCAGTATCTGGTTCACACTGGTGTTGACAGTGCAGATGTCAGCATGAACCTGTCATCAGAAGATAGAAATCACGGTAACTTCTCGTTGTATGAAATCTTCCGGAAATCTCTCCCTGCACAACATTTGACTGCTTATATACTACACGTCATTATTGAAGGGCCAGGAACGTTTTTGAGTCAATTTTTGAAAGGAGAAATAACCTATTTTCTCTTACTCTTTTCTCCAATTCGTTGCCGTAACTGAATGGATAAGAGCTCAGACAACATTGCAGTTTCCTTTTGGCACGTGTTTGGGGATTTGCCGATTTGCAATGGGCGGCCCAAGGAAGACAATTTCCACACGAAATTGTCGAATCTTCAGCAGGGTCTCTCTGACGACGCAGGCAAGGTAGCGACAAAATTCGCTTTGCACGTGCAAGGCAAGCCCTTTTTGAACACTACTCCAGCCAAAGTTGCCCGCAGACGAGGATAAAAAGGACCCGTTCTTGGTTCGTTTTAACCATGCTTGCAAGACGACGGATGACGGATGAGCAGCGGGGGAGAGCCCTCGCTCTGCTTGATGAAGGCCTAGCGCAGCGGGAAGTTGCTAGACGACTTGAAGTGTCGCATTCCACAATCCAGAAACTGCTGGAGCGCTTCAATGAGACTGGAGCAGTCCAGGAAAGGCGTCACACGGGTCGACCCAGAGTAACGACAAGACAGCAAGACCGCTACCTTGCCCTCTCCGTCCTGAGGGAAAGGGCATCCACTGCGGTGACCTTGAGGGGTCAGCTGAGGGACGCAACAGGTGCTAACATCAGCTGCAGCACGGTGAGAAGACGGCTACATGAGGCAAACTTGAGGTCACGGAGACCGGCCGTCCGACCCGTGCTGTCACCGGTCAACAGAGTGCGCCGCATGACCTGGGCCAGGGAGCACGTGACCTGGACAAG